>JAVGWX010000003.1:95688312-96200812 GCA_036924085.1 Ariolimax columbianus
GAAGGACAACAACTAGATACTCTAGACATCGTCACTTAGAATTCTCGCACGTTGCAACATGACGTCAACGCCGATAGAGCTGGAAGACGGATACTACTGGCTCTATGATAACCACATAGGAATCTCTCTGCTGTCAATCACAGACAAAACTAGTTTACGTCCTGCTGATCCGATTAACTAGTCTTCTCGAACATGGCTTGCCCCCGCCCCACACAGTCAGTGTAGTCTTTAAGTGCATCGACTGATATTCTTCCTCGTTCATCTTCAGACCTCAACTTCAATGGCACTAACGAAGGCAGCGGTCGACTCAAGGCTCTGTACGCTTCCATACAGCTTCTCGTGGAATGACACTGGCTGTTGCCAAATGCTACTTCTTTTGTCGGTATACAGTGGACAGGACTGCAAAATATGGTCTGCCTTCATGGGGGCTGTGCCGCAGGCACAATGATCTGTAAGGTCAATCTTGAACGTGTTGTACAGATGGCATCTAAGTCTATTGTGACCTGTGAGTAGTCGAAGAATTATCACCTGGACTCGCCTGGAAAGATGATGATAGGCATCGTTTTCTATGTGACCAGGGTGGTCTTTTTTCAATTTTGCACTGTACGTTGCCCGAATGAGTGCTTTTGTCTCATTGAATGTGATGTATGGATCACTTTGTTGCAACATTCCTCCCTCTCTGGCGAGTCTGTCTACCTCCTCGTTGCCTGGGATGTTGCAATGGGCTGGTATCCACTGAACTGTGGTTTTTTTTAACTGCACTGGGACAGGCGTTCGAGCGAGTCTGCCAGAGCAACGATTTCGTTTTTTGTGCTGGTTCTTGAGCGCCATTAACTCTGCGGGGGCATCTGTGAAAATAACCACTTCCTTTTCTGCCTGCTCATTATGATCTATAAGGGTTTCAGCTGCTTGTCTGCCTACTCCTTATGGTCTATAAGGGTTTCAGCTGCTTGTCTGCCTGCTCCTTATGATCTATAAGGGTTTCAGCTGCTTGTCTGCCTACTCCTTATGGTCTATAAGGGTTTCAGCTGTTTGTCTGCCTACTCCTTATGGTCTATAAGGGTTTCAGCTGCTTGTCTGCCTACTCCTTATGGTCTATAAGGGTTTCAGCTGCTTGTCTGCCTACTCCTTATGATCTAAAAGGGTTTCAGATGCTTGTCTGCCTACTCCTTATGGTCTATAAGGGTTTCAGCTGCTTGTCTGCCTACTCCTTATGGTCTATAAGGGTTTCAGCTGCTTGTCTGCCTACTCCTTATGGTCTATAAGGGTTTCAGCTGCTTGTCTGCCTACTCCTTATGATCTATAAGGGTTTCAGCTGCTTGTCTGCCTACTCCTTATGGTCTATAAGGGTTTCAGCTGCTTGTCTGCCTACTCCTTATGGTCAATAAGGGTTTCAGCTGCTTGTCTGCCTGCTCCTTATGGTCTATAAGGGTTTCAGCTGTTTGTCTGCCTACTCCTTATGGTCTATAAGGGTTTCAGCTGTTTGTCTGCCTGCTCCTTATGGTCTATAAGGGGTTTAGCTGCTTGTCTGCCTGCTCCTAATGGTCTGTAAGGGTTTCAGCTGCTTGTCTGCCTGCTCCTAATGGTCTGTAAGGGTTTCAGCTGCTTGTCTGCCTACTCCTTATGGTCTATAAGGGTTTCAGCTGCTTGTCTGCCTACTCGTTATGGTCTATAAGGGTTTCAGCTGCTTGTCTGCCTACTCCTTATGGTCAATAAGGGTTTCAGCTGCTTGTCTGCCTAATCCTTATGGTCTATAAGGGTTTCAGCTGCTTGTCTGCCTACTCCTTATGGTCTATAAGGGTTTCAGCTGCTTGTCTGCCTACTCCTTATGGTCAATAAGGGTTTCAGCTGCTTGTCTGCCTAATCCTTATGGTCTATAAGGGTTTCAGCTGCTTGTCTGCCTACTCCTTATGGTCTATAAGGGTTTCAGCTGCTTGTCTGCCTACTCCTTATGGTCTATAAGGGTTTCAGCTGCTTGTCCGCCTACTCCTTGTGGTCTATAAGGGTTTCAGCTGCTTGTCTGCCTGCTCCTTATGGTCTATAAGGGTTTCAGCTGATTGTCTGCCTGCTCCTTATGGTCTATAAGGGTTTCAGCTGCTTGTCTGCCTGCTCCTTATGGTCTATAAGGGTTTCAGCTGCTCGTCTGCCTGCTCCTTATGGTCCAAAAGGGTTTCAGCTGCTTGTCTGCCTGCTCCTTATGGTCTATAAGGGTTTCAGCTGCTTGTCTGCCTGCTCCTTATGGCCTATAAGGGTTTCAGCTGGTTGTCTGCCTACTCCTTATGGTCTATAAGGGTTTCAGCTGCTTGTCTGCCTACTCCTTATGGTCTATAAAGGTTTCAGCTGCTTGTCTGCCTGCTCCTTATGGTCTATAAGGGTTTCAGCTGCTTGTCTGCCTACTCCTTATGGTCTATAAGGGTTTCAGCTGCTTGTCTGCCTACTCCTTATGGTCTATAAGGGTTTCAGCTGCTTGTCTGCCTGCTCCTTATGGTCTATAAGGGTTTCAGCTGCTTGTCTGCCTGCTCCTTATGGTCTATAAGGGTTTCAGCTGCTTGTCTGCCTACTCCTTATGGTCTTTAAGGGTTTCAGCTGCTTGTCTCGGCTGATATTCGACAGAATATATGCAGTTTGCCAACTTCTGAGAATTGCCAGGAACAACATCGTGACCAGTTCACTGATGCTTTTTTACTTGAGCACGTTCATTGATATTGGCAACAGAGAAGGGTTATAACAAACACCACTACGAAGACTGAGAAACTATTACAGCCTGCTCACTGAAAGCATTTCAACGGACCTAATATTATTATACAAAATGAACGTCTTCAAGCAGCCGGTAATAGTTGCACATCGCAAGCGAAGATCGTATCAGACTTTTACTGCAAAATGTGTTTTCTCGTAGCTGTAACGGGTGATGATTCTACAATCAACTCGTTACATGTGTGTCCCTACCGCTGATATACTACTCTATTGCCATGTCAGATCCGTCTAGTCGCCCATCTTAACTTGCGATGGGCAACTATTATTTTAATTATCATTATTATTAATATTATTATTACTATTATTATTATCAATGTTGCTATACCTCCAATGGCAAGACCTCACACAATGAGTGCTTTACGGCTAACAGCACAGACGTAAAATGATGGCACTGAACTGCTCTGTACGTTAAATGCCAAAAGACGAAAGTATGGGGAGGCAGGACACTCCAGGGTTGGATTCAACCCCGGGCTTAGTACGTCGCAAGAAGGGATCTACTCACACTCAAATGTCCCTACAATTTCACTCGCCTACGAACCCACGCATCCGCCAATGAGAAGGAGAGATGGCCAGAGTGGAGCCATTTTTCCAGCATGGTACTTCATGACAAAAGGTCGTACTAAGCTTAAACAGCAACTTACTGCCTGGCATCAGACACATCATTTGTCTGATTAAATGTCAAGATTACAGATTTAGGATAGTATATGTAAATATATATATATATATATATATATATATATATATATATATATATATATATATATATATATAACAGGTGAGTTGAGTTGAGCATAGAGGATAACTGGTTTATCAATCCCATTTTGGCTATAAAATGCAAATGCTTTGGTCACATCAAGAGACACAACGGTCTCGAGAGAACAGTGATGGAAGGAATGGTGCCAGGCAAAAGAGGAAGGGGTAAACCAAGAAGACGATGGCACCAAGATATCCAGGAATGCCTGAGTATGACTGTGGCGGAGGCTGGTGTTTTAGCAAGGGAAAGAGTTTCTTTCTATAAAGGATATACTACATGATGATGATGATATATATATATATATATATATATATATATATATATATATATATATATATAGAGAGAGAGAGAGAGAGAGAGAGTGACAGAACGAGAGAAATTTACACACAGATATGCACGCGAAGACTCACACGCACACACGAACACATACTGCTACCAGCGCACATTAGCAAATAATTATATCTGTACTTTTGACTGTCAATCAAGACATTACAGTATTACGATTTGACAAATAACCTTTACGTGCGTTGCATTTCTGAGTCTATTGTCTGATATTCCAGAACTGTTCTTAAGTATCTTTGTCTTCTTTGTGGGAATGTGTCATCCCGTCTAAGTGAAGAGGCTTATCTTTGAGTGACAAGCATTTTCTTGTACGTACAGATCAATACATTTTTGCGTTAGTTTTATTTTGTTTATCATCATTCGTATCTGATTTATGCGTCCAGTGTGGTTTCAGGGAGATATTCGTAACAGACAAGAGTTGGTTACTTACTTAGTCGTTCATCTTCTACCGTGAGGTGTAGAGGTATGAGAGTGGGTTACTTACTTAGTCGTTCATCTTCTACCGTGAGGTGTAGAGGAATGAGAGTTGGTTACTTACTTAGTCGTTCATCTTCTACCGTGAGGTGTAGAGGTATGAGAGTTGGTTACTTACTTAGTCGTTCATCTTCTACCGTGAGGTGTAGAGGTATGAGAGTTGGTTACTTACTTAGTCGTTCATCTTCTACCGTGAGGTGTAGAGGTATGAGAGTTGGTTACTTACTTAGTCATTCATCTTCTACCGTGAGGTGTAGAGGTATGAGAGTTGGTTACTTACTTAGTCGTTCATCTTCTACCGTGAGGTGTAGAGGTATGAGAGTTGGTTACTTACTTAGTCGTTCATCTTCTACCGTGAGGTATAGAGGTATGAGAGTTGGTTACTTACTTAGTCGTTCATCTTCTACCGTGAGGTGTAGAGGTATGAGAGTTGGTTACTTACTTAGTCGTTCATCTTCTACCGTGAGGTGTAGAGGTATGAGAGTTGGTTACTTACTTAGTCGTTCATCTTCTACCGTGAGGTGTAGAGGTATGAGAGTTGGTTACTTACTTAGTCGTTCATCTTCTACCGTGAGGTGTAGAGGTATGAGAGTGGGTTACTTACTTAGTCGTTCATCTTCTACCGTGAGGTGTAGAGGTATGAAAGTGGGTTACTTACTTAGTCGTTCATCTTCTACCGTGAGGTGTAGAGGTATGAGAGTGGGTTACTTACTTAGTCGTTCATCTTCTACCGTGAGGTGTAGAGGCATGAGAGTGGGTTACTTACTTAGTCGTTCATCTTCTACCGTGAGGTGTAGAGGTATGAGAGTTGGTTACTTACTTAGTCGTTCATCTTCTACCGTGAGGTGTAGAGGTATGAGAGTTGGTTACTTACTTAGTCGTTCATCTTCTACCGTGAGGTGTAGAGGTATGAGAGTGGGTTACTTACTTAGTCGTTCATCTTCTTCCTCCACAGATGTACGGCCTTCTCTAAAACGTTTGCTCCATTCAAATGTCTTACTGCGGTCGAGTGTCTCATCACCGTATTGTGATTGCAGTCTTCCGTACATTTCCACAGGTTTCCAGCCATCTTTCATAAGACGTTGCATCACAACACGCTTTTCCATGCAAGCACTAACTGTGTTGTCCGTCATTTTTATTTATTGGTCACGTGACTGGACATCTAGCCGTACGGTGATGCATGCTCTTCACTCACAGTCAATCTATGATTTTATTTTACAAAGAGGTCAACGGCTGCAATGGACTCTTGGATTACTACTCGTTGTGCCTGACCCGGTCGTGAACAGTCTGTAATAGAACTCACGCCGTTTTGAAGCTTCCTACTCCACTCATATACTTGCTGGAGTGAAAGGCATGCATCATCGTACAGGACCTCATTCACCGAAGAATTTCTATAGGTTTCACCCTTTCACTGCTAAAAAAAACGGATAATCGAACGCTGATCCTCTTTGGTGCATGTGAATAGTTGAGCGGCAATCTTTTTACTGCAATTATGCCGTAATATTGTTCGTCTGCACCGTGATGGCACGTGCAGGACACTATTAACATCTTTAGCCACCAAATTAACAAGTTACAATATATAGGCATGGGTTTTATCATTTCTATCCCACTTTTAAGGTCTTCATTTGAATCCCCTTCGTATGTATATATATTAATAACATGTATGTGGGTCAGCTCATTGTATGTGGGTTGTGCATACCTTTCCCATCCCACCATTAATTCATTGTGTCCTAAGATCCTGGAACATTATGGGAATCATTTATCATCCGCTACAGTAGTTAAGATACTGTACAGAAATCACATTCAAAATGTTGTTTGTAAAATTCACAGAAAATTCCCCGGATCATCAATGGATCACGACTTAGTCTGCTTTTACCACGTGATGGTCGCACTTGTCTGCTTTGCTAACTCGGTCCCAGAAGATGAAGGACACGACATTTCTTGTAAGGTGTCCCCATTTGCAAGCAACAAGCTAGATGTTACATTTTTAGGAAGTAAGTATCCTAAATTTCCAAAGACCGACAAAAGGTTACCTTAATATTTTGTGTTTTTAAAAAATGCTATGTTAAGGTTATTTTTGTTTACTTCTCGTATAATGTTCAAGATTTCTGTTATTGCTTTAATATAACTGCAGCTTGTGGGACACAGAAACAGTTTACTGGTACGAGGGTAAGTCAGTAATGTAACAATTCCAGCCGGAGCAAGAGCGTTTAGGGCAGGGGTTATCGGGTCGGCGACTTTGAGAAAAAAGGTATCTGAATGTGTGACAAAGTCACTCACCGTCTCGACACGAAGTCGACAAAGGAAATCCTGGGATTGAGGGAGAGAATGGGTCTAGTACAGGTAGGGCATGGCAGCTGAACACTTTGGCGTTCCGGTTTTGGGTAGTGGGAGGTTAGTGACAGGTAGAAGCCAGCAGGGCTGTTTTAGAGTGACAGCAATTCAGAGTGATTCGTGTTAATAACAACTAACTGGAGGTAGATCCAAACTAGAGGATGGCTGAGTCAGACAACCCAAGGAGGGCATTGGAAAGCTCTGATACTGCTTGAGACTATATAATACCGGGAAAGGTTTAACTCAGAGAGAGAGAGAGAGAGAGAGAGAGAGAGATGGGAGAGAGCAAGAGAGATACTGAGAATTTAGCTAGGGGTCTGTTTAACTCGCCGATTTTATAGAAGAGCGATTGATAGGCTGTTTTACGAATGTTAGAGAGTTATAACTAAGTGCAGGGTGACTGAACCAGCATACGCCTTTGAGTCTTGGCCAGTCGCTCTATAAGGTGTATGTTGGGCGCCTGTGACTATGAGAGATCTAGATGTGTGTGTGGTGTGTGAAGGACACCGATGGAACGATGTATGCTTCAGAATGTGTGCATGCGCAGATCGATTGAGTGTGTGATCACATGTGAGTATACATTGAATAGATTTAATGTATAATGTCAAGATCACGTGCCTGGGGGGATCTGAGTGTGAGTGAATGCACAGAATACGATCGCGAAGACGAGTTTTTGAGAGTGTGTTGATGGTGCAGATAAAGGGAGGGAAGTGTACGGCTAGAACTCTGTTGGGTTAGTTGGGGGCAATATTCAAAAGCTTGTGCTTACAACCTACGAAGATATTAATACTATTGTGTATGTTCATATGTAATAATATCGTTAATGATTGTTCCGTTTTGTTGGTTTTAGTTAAGTAAATAAACACGGACTATTACTTGCCGTTTGACATGTTATTTGATGTGTGTGGTCTTGAATGATGTGAATGCATGTGGTAACATTCTAGATGGTTAAACAACTGTGGATACGTCTTACGCTGCCACAGTAAGTAGGTCACAAACTGACAGCTGAAAAATATTGAGGTTGTAGTTTCTAAAGGTGTCATTAGGTTTTAGGTTGTAGTTTCTAAAGGTGTCATTAGGTTTTAGGTTGTAGTTTCTAATGGTGTCATTAGTTTTTAGGTTGTAGTTTCTAAAGGTGTCATTAGGTTTTAGGTTGTAGTTTCTAAAGGTGTAATTAGGTTTTAGGTTGTAGTTTCTAAAGGTGTCATTAGTTTTTAGGTTGTAGTTTCTAAAGGTGTCATTAGGTTTTAGGTTGTAGTTTCTAAAGGTGTCATTAGGTTTTAGGTTGTAGTTTCTAAAGGTGTCATTAGGTTTTAGGTTGTAGTTTCTAAAGGTGTCATTAGGTTGCAGCAACATCCAAGATTTCGATTTCGATATATAGCAGGAGCTAGATGTACGCACGTGCGTAGCTAAGATACAAAACGTTATTCGTGGGCTTGTTTTGTGGGGAGGGGGTAGGGTGGAGATGGGAAGCAAAAGGACTTAAGAGACAGCGTGGGATATTAAGTGACACAAGTCACACAGCGAAGGTGCTGGGTTCACTCCCCAATAACAGCACCGGCCGTTGCCCCGGGGAAGCAACATCTTAGAAAATACAGGAGTGAGGAGACCCTTAGATAAAATTCATGAAGAAGTCGGATGTACTAGGCCGACAGGCGCAAAATAAAAACATAGGGCAACGAACACCGCCTTGGGGAATGCAGAAATAAGGCGAGTGCAAAAAAGGACTTTCTGCAAAGGAAGTTTATAAGAAAATGCTTCCTGTTTCCGATAAAAAGTGTATGTCGCGTAAATCATTACTGGTTCGTTACATTTTCTCAAAGACGCTCACACATTGCTGATGAAGCCGAACCTGGTCGTCCTGGTCAGATTACCCCATACGGCTCGATTAACCCAGGAGGAAATTGACTAACTAGAGTAGCAACTTCTTGAAGATTCATTTTATAGTCCTGACACAGCACCAAGCGATCCCCAGCTGCTTGGTACACTAAACACCAGTCTTGGTGGGAGACGTTTCGCGAAGGACGAATAGGTTGAACGGTGAAATACAAATAGGACTGATATAGCAGACTAAAGACTTCTGTGCTGCAAGTTTTGGTACACTTATAAAGTCATCTGATGATGATGATGTTGATGATGATGTTGATTATGATGACATAATCCCTTTAGCTGTGAGCTGGCAGTTCTAGACAGACCAATGCCTCCTGAACAAAAGCAAACGTCCTCCTCAATTGTTGAGGTGAAGTCCAATCTCGTATAAAGTATGTTGTTTTAGAGGCATTATGATTGTGGAGGGGAGTTATGGACGCATCTTTCGAGTATCCCGAAAGAGAGGCAGTCCAGTGTGTCGGTGTACCAGGATCGTCACGTCCTGACATATCATATTCATCTGGGTCGGCTATCTCATCATTTTTCCGTCAGTTTTGCCAGCCACCTGTAGTGATGGTAAGTAAGGGATTATCCGCCACCTGTAGTGATGGTGTGTGTGGCATTACCCGCCACCTGTAGTGATGGTGTGTGTGGCATTACACGCCACCTGGAAGATCGTCACAAAGAAGCAGAGGTGCAATGTCCACTTGTTTGCATCTATTCCATGGGGATTAATGATAGAGGATAACAAGTAAAGAACGAGACAAGATTGCATTTCACCCATGAAGTGGGAATTGATTGGTGCAGTACAGAGCATGCACCTGTGGGTTCTGCAGCTTCGCTTATAGGGCTCCACCTGCTCGTCAGCCCTTTTGTCTGACCCCTCTCCGAGGACCTGTCCGGCTTGGGTGACCCTGCCAAGAGTTAAGCTCCCGCCGTCATAGTTGCTTGGATCATTGGGTCGCGCAAGCTCTCTAACCTCGGCAAGGTAGGATTACGAATGGAGTTTCAATGTTTGTGGAAATCATGTTGAGAAATAAGGTACAATTAAAGATGGTTTTCAAGTTCTGCTTCAGTTAGGTTTTTTAAATACGTGTGACCTATTTACTAACCTATCATCGTAGTTTTTATGTGTTCTCATATGGCTGTAAAGACAAATCATGGCAGGGCAGACTCTGCCGCACCCCGGACACTCATTTGAGGAGTCGGCTGTGGAGTCGCCGCCCGTTCTGTTCTTTCGGACGGCACGCTTTCTCTGAACCTCCACAATAGAGGTTAGCTCTGCGATTTGATCAGTTTTGGTGATGCTAGCGCGCCAGGTGAAACAGTTCTGTGTAAGCAGCAGCTACAAGGAGGAGATATGTTGGAGCGTTACACTAAGTAACTATAAGTGTAAACAGTATCGAACCTCAGTGGTACCGGAAGTTAAAATGCTTAGAAGGTATTTTTTATAGAGAATGGAAAGCTTGATAGAGGAATGGAATAAACACGATGCCAGAAATCTTCCGCTTTGATTTTATCAATTCTGACCACTTCATCTATATGTGCACCTCTGTTGATCCAATATAATTGTTAGAAAATCTCATCGACAGCCGCTGTAAATAACTTTGGAGAGATATTGTCGACGTGTCTGACTCCAGGGTTCTGTCGTCGCTCACCCATCTACGATTTTTTCAGATGACATCGTGCTCATCAGTTCCACAATCCTTGAATGATCTAAATGGAGCGTGGAGAATTGCTGGTCTGAAGATAAATAAAAGTAAAACACAATGCTTCAGAAACCCTTACTGTCTAAAGCAGGGCATCAATCTAGGAGAAGAAACCATCAACTCTTATATTTACCTAGGCCAAGAGATAAATGCCAACCACAAAATCGACCACGAAATCTCTAGACGACGAAAAGCAGAGTAGTATTGCTTTAACTCCATTAAGCCAATTCTCCATTAGACGAAAGACACCTCAGGAAGAAGGCACACTTTCAATTCCAAGGTCATTCCAGCAATGATGAAACTTGCACAAAACAGATGCTGAGAAGCTCAGAGTCACTCAGAGACCAATGGAACGACAAGTACAAAAATCTCATTACGGGATACGATCTGCAACGAAGAAATTCGACATCAAACTCTGTTTCGGGACGTTGTGGAAGCAGCGATCTCATGCAAACATCGCTGGGCTGAACATATGGTGCTCGTGTCTGACACCAGATGGACACCAAGAAAAAAGCGTTGGTGGCCCTATGCCTATACACGTCCACCGGGCCGCCCACCCATGCGAGATGGACCACGGCCATCTAGTTTATAATAGGCCGGCATTGGTACATAGTTGCAAAAGATCTGGACGCATTCGGAAATACGTGTTGTTTTCCGTTTGGACTGGTTAATTCGTTCGTTTTTAAAAAAAAATTTCTACCGTCTGATTATCCTGGCCTGGACATCGGATATATGAATATCACTACGCTTAAACCTTTGTCGTATTTAACGGTCTAGTTCACACGGCTGAACTTCACGAGATTGGCGCCTTTTGCCTTAGCTGCAAACGTCAGTTTTGGTGTGTGAAATTTACACGAATATAATCGACTGAACATAGCCGGGGAGAGATGTCCAACTCACTCACACGCTGAGTGATGTTACTACGACCTCTTGCGGTTATGAAAAAGTCACGACAAGCAACGTTATATGTCATCCACCCTCCGCTGCCTGTTTACGGGAAAGGCTTCAGGAGTGAACCCTGAGGATAAATCTGAATCGTATACTATTTCCAGTCGTCTCGATAAATATCTTGCCACTGGCCAATGGTAGCTCAGGACCAGAGAGTAAGGTTGACAAACGGTCCAGTTTCTTGCTCCGTTTAATCCATCCAAATTACCGCGCGTCACCCATTTCAGCGGACACAGCAAGAGAAAACACTGTCCACACGACTGAACAAAGAGAGTGGTCTTCATCCCTTGTGATGGACGAACATCTTAGGTATCGCGCGGAACTACGGGAAAACGTTTGCCGGAAATTGAGTCTGTGACTCCTGATGTGTTGATGAATACATTCCATGATATGGAGAAGCGTGTGCAGCGATTACTTGATGCTAATGACAACTACTTTCAACATGTGCTTTGAGTTCATTATGCATCTGACGCACCAAGGTATGTTCGTGTCAACATTTTACTGAATGACGTTCACGTTTTAAAAGGTGTAAGGAAAAGAAGAGGTCGGTAGCGATTGGGACTCCCTGTACAATTTTGAAGTTTTTTGGTAAAAGCTCTAAAGTAATAATTACATATATGTCATTTGAAAATATTTGCACTCATTCTCTGCCTCTTCGGGCATCTCTTCCCATGTCAGTTTCAAACAAACGCCTGTCTAGTTACAATATTCCACATTTAATCAAATTCGCGATGTATTGCATAAGAATAATCTTACATAAATATATAATCTGGTAATACATTTGTTCACTTCTGGCTATTTTCAGATGGAAATCCAATTTTCAGCGAACACGCCGTTGAAGAAAGTGATAAATATTCCAGACAGCTGTGTTTTACTGATTCTGCAAAGTCTGAAAATACTCTAACTCAACATGACAAGTCCTCGGCAAGCAGAGGAGATAGCCACAAAAGCGATAACCCCGTTCCTAGCAAAGCGGAAAGCAGAAAACAAAGATGCAACAAGAAACTCAAAGGTTCCAAGCGGCAGCGAAAGAAGAAGAAGAAGAAGAAAACATTAGTAAAGAAGAAAAAGAAAAGCTGAACACAAAACTAGTTGGCTGTTAGACATCTTGGCTTCCTGTTTAGTATAACCACAGGGTTGAGTGATAGGTTTGATTGTCGATGTGTGTGTGCAGACAAAAATATTTGACACGGCAAAATGTACACACACTTTACTGACACACTCGTGTAATTTGTTCTTCCATTCATAATAATCGTCAACTGTAAATTTGGTTGCGGACAGATTTCCCACCTCGTTTTTAACGACCTGTCGTCATCTTCAAAATCCTTGTTGTAGGTAGCCACAGTGCAGTTTATGCGGTTAGTGATAGCGTGTTTGTGGCTACATTGAAAGAGATCTCACCTTTGGTATGGTAATGTCACTTGTTTACTTCATTAATTCTAGCAGAATCAAGTATCAATTTACAGCTGGTTAGACTGGAACACTCAGTATTGGCACACATACCCTGTAAGTTTTGTTACAAGACCTTAGCATTGTAGCTACACTGCCACTTGGACGCTCGTCCTTGACAGTAAGCATGTTATAACACACCCTATCTTCACTTTTTTACAAGCTTTTATTTAACTTGACATGACCGTTAAGGTGGACTTCTATTTCTCCTATTTTTACCAACTTCCCCATAATCTAGAGAGCTGAAATTGCGTACAGTTTCTGCTAATGCGATCTGTTATTCTCTCAAATGTTGACTAATTTAGTTGTCAGAACAGAAACATGCCTTAGTTATACATAAAAGCTTAGGTTTTTTTTTTAATGTTAACTTTTTATCGCCTTGAAATCGTTTTCAGGTCTCAGACTTGCATACTAATTTGTATATCTAAACACCAAAATACGTTAGCTGGATCCGTACGCTGTAAATATAATAAACTAAGCATGATTGTATGTGCTCCTTTCATTGATTTTAAAATATTATATTAAGACGTAAATGTGTTTCGGTAATCATTCATCATTTACCTGTCACCCCAGATATCGGAGTATAGGTACAACAATAATGCCTGCAGCTCTGAGATAAATATCAGGAACTTCTTTTAGAGGGGCAATCATCGTGTCAGACTCCCTTTCCTTGCTTCGGAGGGTACATAAGGGCGGGCTAAGGCATGAGTGCATGGCAGCTGTAGAGGCATCAAACCTGGAGGTTTTGGTGTGGATCTACTGCCCTGGTCATTCTGAGGATCAGGTTAACGAAAGAGCTGACATCTTGGCTGTACAAAGACCAATTACTGGGGCACTAGATATGGATAGGATTGATATTTTGAAGTCTATCAATGGCCGCCTGTTAGATGACGACTCAGCAATGAATCAGCAATTTCGCAGACTTCAGGTCTTTGATATCGAAAAAAGTTGGAGCGGACTCGGACGCAAGAGAAGACGGAACAGAAGTGTGCACAACCAACAAGCTGCAGGAATCATCAGTATCCACACACTTCGCCATTTAACAAACGATATTGCGCACCTATTGGTATGCGCGGAGTACATTGACGGGAATTCTGAATTCATGTGTTTGCAGTGGCAATAGTTGTCTTCACGCGGGGAGGTTACTTCTGCTTCTTCTGCGTTTGTTCTCAGTCTCCCGCTACAAGCCCTGAACAGGGCTTTGTAAGTAGCTGAATGTAGTCCGGAGAACGGAATGCGCTGTGTCGCTAGTTTACAGCTTGACTGCGATATTTGCACCTTTCGGTCTGACACATCCGTCTTCGACAGCGCGGAGGTAACTAAACCCATTCACAACCTCCCCTTGCCGCTTGTCATGACCTGGCGTGTAGGAGATTTGGGGAAAATGTTAAACAGTCAATTTATTTAAAAAATACAGGACATGTAGCCTATTGCTTGAGCATTGACAAGATGGTGTCTGTCCATCACGTGTGATGAAGACCTCTCCTTCTATTCAGCCATGGCCTACTTTAGATATCTACAGCAGACTGAAGTCCAGCCGTGTGGACAATCTTTTCCTTTTGTTCTGTCGCTGAAATGGATGACTTGCGCAGTGTTTTTGGAAGGCAATTTTCCGTAATTTGTCAACCAAACACTCTCGGCCTGAGCTACAGTTGGCCAACGATAAGACATTATGAGGACGACTGGAGAAAGCATATTATGCAGATTTTGTCCTCTGGTTAACTCCCGCAAACATGTATCCCACACTGACATAAAGGGCTCTTGAGTCTCAGTCAACAACTGTGTGAGCTGTATAAACAATCTAATTGTTCCCGCCAGCATGATGTCTTGGCTTGACTTGGCTTGGCTTGGCTTGTCTTTGGCTTGGCTTGTCTTTGGATTGGCTTGGCTTGGCTTGGCTTCGTTCGTTCTAAATCTCCCGCTACCAAACCCTGAAAGGGGTTAAGTAGCAGAATGTAGTCCAGAGAACGGAATGCGTTGTGTCGTAGTTTACAGATTGACTGCGATATTTGCTTCTTTTGGTCCAACACATTCGACTTCAGCAAGCATTTTTTTGGTACCGGGTTAGCATTCCCTCTTCGATCTCTTCTCCTTAGCCAGTCTGCCCTGCTGCAGCCTGTTATCCAGGATCACCGTGTGGAGGTGTAGAAGGGTCTTGGCAGCTCTGGTTCGCTGGCCCTGACGCTAGCAGCTATGGGTCGCTGACCACTGCAGCTCATGCACTGATCAGCATCGTAATCCCCACATGATATCTACTTTTTTTAAAGACTTCAAAAATATCAGTTCAACACTTTTACAGGTAGTTGTAGCAAGTAGCATGTCCTTCGCAGAACGTCGCTTCTTACAACCGACAACCTATTTTGGCGGGAATAAGTTTCTTGATAGGTGTCCATTGCAGCACGGTGGCATACTATTACTTTTCGTACGTGGAAGAGCGCTCGCCCGAGAAAAAAACCGGTTTTCTACCAAACTGGCCACGGCGGAATTCGAATACGAGTTGGGATTGTGACACATAGCGAGTTTCACCCTTAGACCACTTTCCCTCCACTTGTACAGGTGCATGGACAAAAAATAGAATGGCGATCATCGATTCATACTAGCTTCGCGGGTTTTGAAAAAAGAGTTTTACAACTAAAACATGAAATAAATGTGGAAGATGTTTTGTTTTTTTGTTTTTTTTTTGTTTTTTTTTTTGCGTTCGCCTTATTTCTCTATTCTCCAGGGCGGGTGTGCGTTACACTGTGGATTGTATTTTGCGCCTGTCGACCCAGTGCATCCGGCTTCAGCAAGCATTCCCCGGGGTAACGTGCGGTGATGGGGATCGAACCAAGCACCTTCTGGTTGTGAGCCGTGCCACTTAACCACTAGGCTACGCCGTCCCCCTTTGGAAGATGTTTAAATATTACGTTGTCCCTCTGAAGCTCACTAATCTAATTTAAGTAAATTATGAAATGATGACACGTAGAGAGCTTCGCGAAGGTCATCTCTCTGCGGCTTTTCAGATGAAATCCAGTTGTTGTCAGGGTGCATATCTCTCTCTTTTTACACTCAATTGCTGAACTTGACTTAATGTCAGAGAACGATCAAAGAGAAGTTTGCCACTTTTGCGGTGACCACAATCGTCTGATCATAGAGATCACAACTGTTACAAATGCGATAGTCTGACTTGAATCAATGAATACACATGTGTGTATTCTCAGCGATTCAATGAGGATACTCAGGAAGATGCAATCAGGTTGCGCGCGGCGCCAATGGTTGGAGTCGGTAACGGTAACGGATATATAGAATTACTTTCATGGGAGCAGCGCATGAGCTGCAGCGGTCAGCGACCCATAGCTGACTGCTAAAGCCAGGGCCAGCGAACCAGAGCTGCCAAGACCCTTCTACACCTCCACGCAGGGATCCTGGATAACAGGCCGCATCAGAGCAGATTGACTTAGGAGAAGGGATCGAAGAGGGAATGCTAACCCGGTACCAAAAAAATGCTTGCTGAAGTCGAATGTGTTGGACCAAAAGAAGCAAATATCGCAGTCAAGCTGTAAACTACGACACAGCGCCTTCCCTTCTCTAGGCTACATTCTGCTACTTAGGTTTGGTAGCGGGAGATTGAGAACGAACGAAGCCAAGCCAAGCCGTACTCGTTCTGGGACATGCAGGTGTCGAAGGCAACAAGGGGGGCTGACAGTATGGCGAGCACAGCAAAGGTGGCGGGGGAGAGATGAATGGACCGAGCAGATATCATAAACGCTGTTAGGGAAATCGGCCGATAAGAAGATGCAAGAGTTGGCTCAGTTTCTACGCCCTTGACGCGACTGGCTGAATTGAAGGTGAAACGAGGTACGGCAAGGTATGAACACCATACCGGGATCCAAAGACGTTTTGTTAGCCAGCACCAAACCGAAACGGCCAGTCATCACGTGTTGGCGGATATACTGAGGATGAGATCTGAGTGCCTTTGAACCTGTTCCGTGACCAATGAAGATAATCCAACCACCAACTAACGTCATTATAATGATTTAGAAGACTGCAGAGTCTGTAAACAACCGGTTTTTTTCTACTTCTTGTCTCGTCTTGACTTTCCCTTACACACAAGAGGTAGCACGGGAATCACTCAGCGCATAAGTGATGTGTCTTGGACACGTTACTAACCGGGAAGGGATAATTCTGACTCGAGCGATGTGTTAAATCATTACTGACCCGTGTGTACATTTACTAGCCCCACCAAAACCGGCACTTCAGCAAACAGAGGAAGGGTGCCAATCTTGTGAAGTTCAGCAATGGACCGTGGAAATGCAACACGAGGTAACCGAAATAATATTTCAAATGCCCAATGACTATGTCAGGATAATCGAAGGGAAAACACTACTTAATGAGCGAACGTCCAAATGAAAAACCGCAAAACGTTTCAAATGTAAGCCGTCACCTAACTCCCAGCCAAATATGTGGCATGACTGCATCTATTATGGACCAAAACACAAAATTAGACCCGCGGCTTATGCGTGAACATCTCCACAGTAGACTACGTCTTAACAGTTAGGAGATCTGCACTTCGCCTTCGCTCTAATACCAAATTCAAGATTTTCAACTCTTGTGCCGTTGTATGACTCTGAGATATGGTGAACTACCAAGATACTGACACGGTACAGCCTTTCATCAACGACTTCCTACAACAGATTAAGCGGTTACTTACTTCCCTTGTTCAAGCACCATGTCTTATAATGTTCAACCAGTTTTCAGCGACTTGAATTGCTGTCGTCCTCCTTCTGCATGTCGCTCTAGTCACGTGTATCCGGAAGGTTGGGACAAATCATCAGGTGACTCAGATCTTGTACGGCACCACAGTCACATGTATCGCCGTCTGAGAGACCCCATTTTTCACGTCCCTCCTGCATCGCGATACGTCAGTTCGGAGTCTCTATTTATTGTCTTCCAAAGTGAGTGGGGTCAGTGATGTCCAGAGGAAGGTTTCTCCTGAAGCTCGATCCCTGGGTCCTGTATCATTTCGTGCCATAATTCAGTACGACCACTTTCAAGGCTTGGCTGTATGAGCTTTGTTGATTTAATGAAACTATGCCTATATTTGAGTCTTGTGATCTGCTCCTGGTGTCCAAATATTGGGTGTTTAAAGTCGTTTTCCTGTTTCTCTTGTTCAATTTCAGCAGGCTCGCTACTTCTAACGGTTTAGCGTTTTAGGTGATACGCTAAGATGACCAATCCCGATCTACAAACCAGAACTGGGAAAGTGCCTGTTGAACATTGTAGAGTCAGGAGAAAGTCTACGTTTTTAGGTGCCGTGCTGCAAGATGGCAAGAGAGCTAGAATAGAACATTAAGGTGTCCTCCTGGTAGTCAGGTGAAAGTCTACGTTTTTAGGAGCCGTGCTGCGAGATGGCAAGAGAGCTAGAATAGAACATTGTCCTCCTGGTAGAGTCAGGAGAAAGTCTACGTTTTTAGGTGCCGTGCTGCAAGATGGCAAGAGAGCTAGAATAGAACATTAAGGTGTCCTCCTGGTAGAGTCAGGTGAAAGTCTACGTTTTTAGGTGCCGTCCTGCAAGATGGCAAGAGAGCTAGAATAGAACATTAAGAAACCAGGGACGACGTTAGATGAACTGACACTAATGGCTCAGGTAAGGACAGTTTGTATGTTGAATGCGTATGCTTCTCTTGGAGTTGAACAGTTATTATCGATCTCTTATGAAACCTCTAGAAACTATTTGCTGAACTTTAAGTTAAAGCATAACACCGGTTGAGAAACCATGTAATAACGTATGTCTTCTTCTTCGTCCATCCTCAGATCAAGGTTCCGGTTTATCTTACAAAGGACACCGTTGTTTGTAATGATGTTTCACCTCCATACAGCTTTTGTCTCATATCAGTCTCACGAGGCCAGTATTGTTCTCTCTTTTCCTGCGTGAGTATGCAGCTTTGTAGGATGTGTTCCACGGTCATGATATGCTCCCCACATGGGTACCTTTCATCTGTCCAAATCCTCATTTTGTTGTAAAGATGACTCTTGAGTCTGTTATGCCAAGTTCTCAGTCTGAAGATGATGACTTGCTTTTCTCTAGTTAAGTTATAGTAGTTGTCTTTTTTTCGAAAGTCGGGGTGTTGATCAGCCCATTTTACCCCAAAGTTGGCTTTAATTGTGGTCTTGGCCTCATTATATGTGATAATCAGGTCTGTTTATGGGAAAGCTCCTCCACTCTTTGCTAGTTTGTCTGCAGCTTCATTGCCTTCAATATTGACGTGGGATGGGATCCACCTTATGACCAACCTTGGGTGTTCTGCTGAGAGCTGTGTCAGGGAGAACATACATTCTGTTCATTTCAGTAAATGTAAGTGCATAGGCCCTTTTGAGTCATGTCGGACTATAGGTTGATGCGACCTCTACTGTTTTTGCTTTGCCTTTTCCTTGCGGCGTTGTCTTTTCACTTCTCTGTGTTACTTGATCTTATTTTCACCTAGCCTGAAGTGGCTCTTCAGGTTACATCTTCATTTGGATCGATCTGCAGCTATTTCTTCCGAAGATGTGGGAATAATATCCAGTGCTTTCATGTTCTGCTTCCATGCGTCTTTGAACCTCAACTGTAGTCGGTCAACTGTTCTTTTATCCCATATCAGCTATCCATAGATAATATCTTTGGGAATGCGACCGTCTTCCATGAGACGAACATGACCAGCGCAATCTTCGTTTTCGAAGGAGGGTGGGCATACTTGTAAGACCGATGCGAGAATGCACCTCTACATTTGTCACCCTTTCTCTCTATGGACGCCAAGGATGGATTTCAGGCGCCGTAGGAGAGAGGTGTTGAGTTCTTTGCTCCTGTTTAACATAGATTGTCAATGCTTCGCTACCATATAGGAGCGTACTGACGAAAAAGACATTGTAGACAATGGTCTTAGTTTTAAGTTTGAGGTTTTCCCAGACACGAGTTGCGAGACGAGAAAATATGGCAGCAGCTTTGACAATGCGATTGCACAGTTCGGTCTAGGGAGAGCTTATCATTGATGAGGGACTCCAGGTAAGTGAACTGGTCCACAGTTGTTAGTTCGTAGTTGTCGGTAGTGATGTTTGTTCCAGCACATTTGTTTTATTCAGGCTTATTATGAGCCCGAAATAGTTGCACGTCTGGGAAAAGCGACCTATGAAGCTCTGAAAGACTGAAGATATCCCAGCATAGGTTCGTACAATATCTTTGCATGCCAGAGATGTAAATATGAGTTTTGTTCACCCCTTTCTCTTTTCCCTTAGATTTTATTCTTTAGTATCCCAATCTACTCAATCTTCGTTTTTTTAATCATTTCCAATATTTATTTTTGAGCACCTACCACAGTGAGGGCATTGTCCTGTTATCTTCTTTCTGTCCAACTCACCCGTTCCGTGATCTTTCTGTCTAACTTACACGTTCCGTGGTGATCTTTCTGTCTAGCTTACACGTTCTGTGATCTTCTTTCTGTCTAACTCACACGTTCCGTGATCTTCTGTCTAACTCACACGTTCAGTGATCTTCTATCTGTCTAACTTACACGTTCTGTGATCTTCTGTCTGTCTAACTTACACGTTCCGTGATCTTCTATCTGTCTTCTTCTTCTTCTTTATCGTACGCAGTCAGACAGTAACCATTATTTTTTTCGAAAAAGGCAGCGGTCATCCTGAGGCTGTCGGCTGTCGAGACTGCAATAGAGCTTGTCTAGTGTTGCCACTGGTGATGACCACATCTGCTCTCTCTGATCATCGTATGTCGGGCAGTTTTGCAGCAAATGCTCAGCGGTCATTTTCCCGGTTACCACACGGGCATTCGTCAGTGCCACCTATCTTCAATTTGTTGAATAGGTGGTACCTCAGTCTATTGTGGCCAGCGCGAAGTCTGAAGACCACGACCTGCTCTCTTCTGTTCAACTGGTAATAGGCATCGCTTTTGGTGTAGCCAGTATGTTTGGTTTCCCATTTGGTCATGTATCTAGCTCTAATAAGCCGTTTTGACTCTTCGTATGTCATACTAGTATCTGGTTGTGGTAGATTTGCACCTTCTTTTGCCAGTCTGTCTGCCTCCTCGTTGCCTTGGATGTTGCAGTGAGATGGAATTCACTGCACCACTACCCTTTTTGGTGCGGACTGATGGCATAGTTGACAGAGTACTGCTCTTAAATCATTAAGTTCAGTATTTTTCTGGCGTTTTAGTGCTTTGACTACGGCCAGAGCATCTGTTAGCAGGACTATGTGGCTTTCATTCCTTTTACCTGTCACCATTTTTTCCACTGCCGCCCTCAGTGCCTCTGCCTCCGCTCTGAAATTCCTTGTGTATTTTCCAGTAGCGAATGACAGTGTTATTTTTCTGCCATTTGGTAGGTTCAGAAATGCTCCTGCCCCTCCGTTCTGTGTTGTATTTGTTACGGAACCGTCAGTGTATGCATGGGTCCAGTCCATGCTTGGGTAGTTTTCCGTTATGTAACTCAGGGTAGTATCTCTTCTTTCTTTTTCAGACTGGCAGTTTTTGTTTCCAATACCTGGTATATTTTCTACCACCTCTGGAAATATATCCTGCCTCCAGGTAGGTTTTCGTACAGTAGGGATGGGCTTTGGTGTTGTTAGTGCGTTCATTGGGTCTTCGTGCATCTTAGCTTTGGCTATTTCTGCAAATTTTCTCCGCTTTAGTTTCCCATTTCCGAAATTGTTTAGTCTCTTGTGCATTGGATGGCCAGTCAGTCTTCTGAGTTTCTCTGATTGCTGCTGGGCTCTGCAGTCTCTTCTGTCGGTCATGGATTGCAGTTTTGTAATCTTTTCCAATTCTACAATTGGCATTGACTTCATGCCTCCTGTTGTAACTCTCATGGCTTGGTTTTGGAGTTTGCTAATTTTATCGAAGTTCGCCTTTGCTGCTGTTGACCATGCCGCAATGCCATACTCGAGAACTGGTCTCACTCTTCCAGTGTACAGTTTCTTTAGTATACTTTCGTCTGCTCCCCAGCTTGTGCCAGCAAGTTTCCTCATGATTGCCATTCTTTCTCTGGCTCTCATTCGGTTTCTCTCGATCTGACTTTTCCATGTCATGCGCCGATCAAATGTGACTCCCAGGTAGTTTGGGTTGTCGTTTGGCTGCAGGTATTTGCCGTTCAGACTTAATTTGGTGTTTTGGGGTTTGATTGATAGCGAGAATATTGTACATGTCGTTTTTTCCTCGTTTATTTTGACCAGCCATGAGTTCGCCCACTCTTTCAGCGATGTTAGGGCCTGCTGCATCCGATTTCTTGCTATGGTGAGATTCTTTTCAGAGGTCTACATAGCCAGATCGTTTGCAAACATTGAGCTATGGACTCTTCTTGATATATTCTCTGTAATGTCATTTATATACGTCAGGAAGAGTGTGGGTGACAGTACTCCCCCTTTGGGTACTCCTTGCTCAAGTGTCACCTTTTTGCTCATCTGCCCTTGTACTTGGACTCTGGCCGTTCTGTTTTTTGAGGTAGTGGTTGATCCACTTGTACATTTTCTCGCAAACTTCACTTCGTCTTAGCTTGACTCTAAGTCCCTCTTTCCAGACTTTGTCAAATGCCTTTTCCAGGTCCACCCAAACCGCTACTGTGTGTTTCTGTTCCTGGTAGGCATCTTCTATTTCCTGGGCTATGAGGATGACCTGATCCTCAGTGGATCTGTGCTGTCTAAAGCCTGCTTGCTGTGGAATTAGAATGCATTTTTCTTCCAGATGCCACATCAGTCTGGTGTTTATCATACGTTCCATCAGTTTGCCGACACAGCTCAGTAGGCTGATAGGCCTGTATCCACTTGGATCTGTTTTGTCTTTTCCTTTCTTTGGTACTGGTACAAGTACTGCGTCTTTCCATGCCTGGGGTACAATACCCCTTTTCCAGCTTTGGTTCAGGACTGATAGCAGTTTCCTCTTTGCTGTTTGGCCCAGCCCCATCAGCATTTCGTTTGTTATCCCGTCTTTTCCGGGAGATTTCCTTTTCTTTAATGTTCTCATGGCCTCTTCCATTTCGTTCATTGTTAATTTTGCCATCATATGTTTTTCTGGTGCCATATTGATGTTGTCGTGCCCCTTTTGCTCTTCACTAATGTCTGTATGCCTATCTGTAGGGACATCAATGTGGTTTGCTCTGGCATAGTGTTCAACAAAGGCGTTTGCGGCTTTTTTTCCAGTGAGCAAGTTTTCGCCCTGCTTGATGGTAATTTGTTTATTTGATGGAGTACCGTCATTCATGGCTCTGACTAGCTTCCATAGTTTGTTCCCTTCTTTGTCTAAGTTGAGGCTTTCTGTTTTGTTTTTCCAGCTTTTTCTTGCTGTTTGGTTTAGAGTGTATTTGTATTTCGCCGTGGCGGCTTTGAGGGCGATATTTGCCTCCATAGATTGTTCTCGCTTTGCCATTTTCCTAGCATTTGTGACTGCGTCTTCCGCTTTCTGCAAATCATCATTCCAATAGGGCTTATAATTTTTCCTTGCCCCTCTTGGGATGGTTTCAGTGGCAACTTGCATTATTGCTTTGCTTAGGCTTTCCACCATGGGCTTCATTTTGTTGTTCCGCGTGTTGATGGTTTCACACAGCCCATCTGTCAGGCTTGCAAATCTGTCCCAGTCGGCTCGTTTGTAATTCCAACGTGGGAGCGGTTTTGTTTCCTGTGGGCCTACTTCCATATCAATTTCTAGCCTAATAGGCCTGTGGTCGCTACCTGCCAATTGGTTTAGCACCTGGCGGTCTATTTTATGGTGAATGTCCACTGTGGAGAAGGCCAAATCTGGAGTAGAGGTGGTATGCAATGTTCTAGAATAGAAGCTAGGGCTATCCTACGGCCTATTGATTAGATAGAGATTTGTGTCTATCTCCCAATCTTCCACTTCGTCACCTCTGCTGTCTGTGTCCGAGTATCCCCATCTCTCCGAGTGACTGTTGAAGTCTCCAACTACTATGCAGTTGGAGTCTTTGACTTCCATACTCGAGAGCGATAGGTCTTTATTTGGTGGTCAAAACAGGTTGAAGATGCGGATCTTCGTCTCTTGAGCCATTATGTCAACTCCTACAATTTCTGCTTGTCTGGTGTGATTGACAGATACCGCGCTACTCGGTATGCAGTTTCGGGTCAGTATCAGAACCCCTCCTTTGTGACCTTCTCTATCCAGACGGAAGGTCTGGTATCCTCTGATTGAGAATTTATGGTTGTTGTTGAGGTGCGTTTCTTGGATATATGCCACGTCAATCTTACCTTCATGCAAGTGATGTGTTAGGGAAAGCTTTTTGTTAATGACTCCCTCCGAAATTCCACTGTAGTATTTTGAGGGTCTTGTGTTTTTGATCAGTAGAAATTGCCCCATAGCCATGTGCCTCGACTCCACAACACATGGGTGGGTGACCACCAGTAGTCAAGGGTGGGCCCCTTCGAGGCGTGAGGCCCGGCACTCTTGCTGCCTGGCGGGACTCCACAGGATGAGCGCCATACGTTTTTCTGATAAGTTGTACTGTCACCATACTGCGATATACGTTGCACTGTGTCGTTAAGCCTGTGGCCCAGTGCATCCGATTTCAACAGGCGTTTCTGTAGGGATGCCCTCCTTAGCCTATGGCTGTCCCCAGCCTATCTGCAAGGTAGCAGTTGTTTGTGATCAGCTGTCTCTCTTATGGAAGTTGTCTTACAGGACTAACGAGTCTTCACTACTCGTGTCTATAGGGTGCGGTGATGATATATGAGATATGATATATGATATGGACTATGTACTGGTTTGTACTAACCTGGAAGAGAGGCAGTCCAGTGTGTCTGTATCTCAGGATCGTCACGTCCTGCCAGAAACGTAGCATTTACATGTGAGTGGGGTATATCTTTGCTCCCTTTATTTTCTTGGCTTCTCTGCGGTGATGGTACGCCTAGCATTCCCCGCCACCTGGGAGGTTGACACAATAGGGCAGATGTGCAATGTCCGCTAGCCTGCATCTCTTCTGCGTCCATTGGTATACAGAGGTAGAGATCGAGGCAGATGTGCATTTAACCAGGGGACAAGCCTGGTAATGTCACGGAGATGTTGTTCGCCTGGTGTGCGGACATACCTCCTGGTCATGGGCTGAGTCTCGACAGTTCACAGTGAGGTGGCTGCTCTACTGTTTTCGACACCCCGACCAAGAACTAAGTCTTCTGTTGGTGGTTTCGCACCTCATCGCCGTATGGGGTGAATATCGAGCAGCTACCCGCACGCTTTGATCGGCGGACGGCAGAGACCTCTTTCTGCGGCTCGACCGGGTAGGGCTGAGGCGCGAGCCCCAGGTCCCAACCATATCGAAGCCTCCCATTGCAGTGGTGCTGAGATTTTGGGCGGGATTCCGGCTTAGAGGCGTTCGGCCGTAATCCCTCACATGGTAGCCTCGCGCCATTGACTTATCAGCCTGGTACGTGAACCAAAATGTCCGCGGCTCCTCTCGAATTGAGCAGGATTGCCGTAGCAACGCCCTGTCATTAGTAGGGTAAAACTGACCTGTCTTCCGAGGTCTATTTCCAGCACCCATTCACTATTAGACCGGACGAATCAATAGAGGGCTTTTTGTTTGTCAATGACCAGGTATCTGGGACCTGCGATTTCTGCAGGGTTACAACAAGATTACCGTAGCGCTCTTTCATTAAAAGGTTAAAAAGCTGACCTGTCTTCCGTGGGTCTAATACCAGCACACGTTCACTATTAGACCCAACGAAAGTGCCCTCGATTTGTCAGTCATTCTACAGTATTGGCGTGTTGAGTCTAATTTCTATCTGTCTAACTTACACGTTCAGTGATCTTCTATTTAACTCACACGTTCCGTGATCTTCTTTCTGTCTAACTTACACGTTCTGTGGTGATCTTTCTGTCTAACTTACACGTTCTGTGATCGTCTGTCTAACTCACACGTTCCATGATCTTCTTTCTGAATAACTTACACGTTCTGTGATCTTCTTTCTGAATAACTTACACGTTCCGTGATCTTCTGTCTAACTCATACATTCCGTGATATTCTTTCTGTCTAACTCATACGCTCCGTTCTACAATAGTACCACATTCCAAACGCTTCCGAGATTTGTTCATCCTTCTTTGCTGAGTTCATTGTTCCAGCCCCCATACAGTGCCACTGGCCGTACACGAGTTGTAATTATTCTTTTCCTCAATTATATCATGATATTATTTGAGGCATTGTTGCTAATTCCATCATTGTCGTAATTTCTTTCATTGCGTGCATCTTATGTGAGGGTATGCTCTGAAAAGGCAAATCCTTCTTAGCCACCTTTTGAAGACAGGTTACAGTTACTATTCTGTGCTCCCCATTCATGCCACGGTAATAAATACACAGTTATGGTAAAATAATAAATAAGGGCTGTTCTTTATCTCCTTTGGTCGTCTTGAAGAAAAGACATTTTGTTACGCCTTTGTTGATTTAGAAGACTGCACAGAGTCTGTATACAGCCAGTTTCTTGGAGGGTGGTTAACTAACGTGTGAGTCCATCTTAATAGATTTAAACACTAGAGCAAAGTAGACCCGCAGCCTGTTAGGCGCCATCTATGCTGTTCTTAACAAACCACCTAACCATGACCGGTGTTATGCCACGCCACACAGTCGTCTCTACGACATTCTCTCTGTTTACAGCGAGCCTAAGATATATGTGCCTTTTAGTCTGACACATCAGGTTTCCCTATGGCTTGTTTTTTTACCCGGGTTTACCTTACCTCTTCTATTCTTATCTTCTCAGATAGGCTGCACAGATGCAGTATGTTTTCAGGGCTGTCACTTGTAGGCGGATTAGGGTTTTTAGCAACTCTGATGCGCTAATCCTGGAGTAACTAGTCCGCTATGAGTCACTAGCTGGTGCCTTCCAATTCACTCCTTCAGCCCCCAAATGTTTCATTTGAGAAAACAATAACAAATTAAGGCCACCATTTGTGTAATTTCATATCAGTTAATGTCCATTGACCTATTTGATCAGTTAATGACCTATTCTGCCGGGCAGTCGACTGGCTTCTTGACCGCCTCAGCGCGCATCAGGAGAGTATAGCTATTGATCAGTCAATCTTCACTGATCTGGTTTACGCGGACGACATTGTCCTGTTCGGCACAGACAGATCTGCGTTGCAGCGCTCTCTGGAAGTGTTAGACAGTGAAACGCCCTCCCTAGGCCTGTCTATGTGATGGGCCAAGACCAAAGTTCAGAACCTCATTTCCGACACAGCGGTCCCGATATGTCAAGACGGATCAGACTAGCTGCGTCCGTTATGCACGAACTCCGACGTATGTGGAGTCATGGCAAGATGTCCATTGGGACAAACATCCACATCTACCAGTCCTGCGTGGTCCCAGTCCTGCTTTAAGCTCCGAAACCTGGATACTGCTGAAACATGACATGTCGAGACTGGAAACCTTTCACAAGCGCAACCAGTGGCGTATCCTGGGCATGATTACATCCGCAACGTGAATGTCTCTGCTAAAACAAACCTCCACCCAACCTCAGAAACACTTGACCGGCGCCAAGTTTCTTTGTTCAGTCATGTTGTACGGCTGGACCAAGAAACCCCTGCCCACAACATACTACACAAGTCTTTCCCCGACCGGCTGGAGGCCGTCCCAGAACAGTACAGGTCCAGCAAGCAGCAACCTCCTGATCCGCCCTGGACAAGGTCTGGAACCACGACACAGCTGTGGGTCATGGATGTGGCCAACCGACGCAACGGGCCTCAGACGTCTAAGCGAACATTATTATTAATGTCTATGTTATTGTATATTAATTATTTTTCAGGAGTAAAAACAAAGACCCGTTGAGTGTAAATCAAGTTAGATCTATTTACAAGAACTGAATGATAAATCATAGTCACAATGCTATTTTTTAAAATGCAGTTTTAGACCAGACAACAACAACAACAAAAAACAATCGTGTCTAGGGCTAGCTTTGTCAATCTGAAGCCATTTACCAGATGGTGTGCATACACCACTTGGTGAACACGATCAATAGATGGTGATCTCACCCCACACAATCAACAGATGGCCATTTCACCCCACACAATCAACAGATGGCCATCTCACCCCACACAATCAACAGATGGCCATTTCACCCCACACTCTCAACAGATGGCCATTTCACCCCACACAATCAACAGATGGCCATCTCACCCCACACTCTCAACAGATGGCCATTTCACCCCACACAATCAACAGATGGCCATCTCACCCCACACTCTCAACAGATGGCCATTTCACCCCACAAAATGAACAGATGGCTATCTTACCCCACACAACCAACAGATGGCCATCTCACCCCACACAATCAACAGATGGTCATCTCACCCCACACTCTCAACAGATGGCCATTTCACCCCACAAAATGAACAGATGGCTATCTCACCCCACACAACCAACAGATGGCCATCTCACCCCACACACTCAACAGATGGTGAACTCATCACATTTGTACAACAGACGGTACACATTATGCACACATTATATGGTACACTTAGTGTACACACCCTTCTGATAAATAAAACCAGGAGCAAACAAACAAAAATGCCCTGTGCACATCCAATGATCCATGCGCACATTTACAATGCAAGTAGTAAGTCCTAAACTCTATTACACAAAATCTAGACTTTGAAATGGACACAAACCATCTAAAATGCATGACATAAAGTGGTGTTCAGCACAAAAGTATGAGAAATGGTTGAACACTCTCTACATAAACACATACAAGCGGTTCATAATGAATCAGAGGTAGATGGTTTTCAAACACATATAATTTGCAGTCTTTTACATGAACAGCTGGTAATGTGCGTGCAACTCAAGTCATTTTACAATCTCACTTTCATCCAATTTAGATCACACACACACTTTATTTAATTCACTTTCTTTTTAACCTCTGCATGAACATTGCACTGCAAGGATAACTCACCATCAATTGATATTGTAGGTGAGCTCTGACTATGAGACTCCAGCTGCCTTGGTCTTCCTCTTCCCCTAATCATGAACCTCTCCACTTTTCATGTGGGTCCCAATTCAGAGCACATCATTAAGTTGTTCAACTTCTTCATGAAGATGTGTCTTATCTATCTTCAGTGTCTCTCCTGAATCTCCACTTTCCTCTGCTGTTGCCGTGCTCTTTACCGCAAGACTGCATTTGTATCTGACCATCTGATATGTTAAATAGACATCTTTTAGTGAATGTCTGCAGTTTGAATGTGTTCTCCTAGTTACACGAAAAGTTTCCAAAGTCATACAGCAACAATGCCTTTACATTAGTGTCGAATACTGATAGACTTTCTTTCTTTTTTCTTGTGAGAATACTACACAGAATCCCATATTATGTGATGTGGATTGAAAACAAATCTGGCTTTGCTAATCCTGGCATTACCATCCTGGCCTGCTTCTTCACCTTTATTGAATTTAACTTCCCAGATAGATAAAACTGCACACTTCTTCAATTATCTGACCATTAACTCTGTAGAGTCCAACCTAATTTACAATTTTTGTCGCAATGCCCAAGGCAAGAACAGTAATTCTATTTTAATTGTTTCACAGGTAACAAAAAAACAAAGAAAAGGTAATTAAAACTATACTAATTAAGCAAAAATTAAAATTTGTTAATTTAAAGACACAGAATTGAGTTATCAAATAACACAATATCTGTTTATAAATAAAAATGTAGCTAAATAATTAAATTTTGTTGCTTTGCAACAACAAACTGCATGGTGGCTAGTGGGCGATTCCAGGCAAATTGGACTATAAATGATACTACTCTGGTGAGATGCAGTGGGTAATTTGAACTGTAAAGGGTTAATCTTGATGGATTGTTCTATTTATTATTCATTCTCACTTACTTTATTCTGTCTATGTTGGTCTGCAACTTTGTTTCTGTTTTGTCAAAACAAAAGCTGCTATTTAAGCCTTAAAACATTTCTAGACACAGCTCCGGAGGAATATGGATGGTACTAGCATTTTTGTGTCACTGTGAATGGACAGCAGTTTCATTCAAATGAGATATTTCTAATGGCTTTGTTCTTACATAAAAAGTTAAAAAACTGAAGTAGGAGTGGACCAAAAGTGAGATGGCCAAAGAAGGAAGGTTAACACAGGAACAATCAGTGAAATTGGAGAGTGATACCCTGTGGATATCTACAGGTAATACAGGATATTAACAGTGCACAAAGAGAGCTATATTAGTGTAGTGGTTAATGAACTGACAGCCTAGCTAAGCGATCTAGGTTCAATCCCCACTTGGTGCAGGATATTTTTATCGCAAACGGCGCCCGGGATCGTCCCAGCCTGAAAAAATGGGCACCGGGTCAAGTCTGGAAAATAAAGGCAGCCGGTATGATGCTGACCACATCACCCCAAGTGGGTCGCTGGTGAAGTAAATGTGTGTTCAGCACCATTTCCCCAATATGCCACAGGGTGCGCAAATGTGATCTTTGTTTTTAGAGAGCATAAAGACTGTATACATGTTGTCTAAAATATAAACATCATCTACATAAATAGATGTTCAAAGTATTTATCAGCTTTTGCTGCGGTGGTTTCTGTGGTACTTTGTTTATATGATAAAGCTACCAGTTCCATTCACAAGTTTACTCAATTCCCTTTAATGACATGGAAAATGCAGTGCACTGATCCTTCCCCGTACAGGCCATATATATTTCTACTGCAAATGTTTACAGTAGCTAGGATCTTCCACAAGCCTATCATATTTTGAGTGTCTGACTTGCAGAGTGGGTCAATGCTTGGATCTGACAGATTTTTAAAGCAAAGGTATAGAGTTCAGCTCCTGTTACCGGCACACTCTAGCAGACCCAGCTGTAAAATGGACATTTGACTTACTGTGGGGGAAGGAAAGGTAGCGAGGAAGGGGACTGATCATCTCACCTCATAAATAAGCTGTAGCCCTATAAAGTCTCTAACACTTCATCTCTGACAGCAGTATTTGCTATGAGCAGGGCTCGTCAAATTTTAGCGTGGCTTACCAGACATTCAAAAATGTCACCAGTCAGCTATAGTCACCCAATTTATGTTCACAAAGTTAAACTAGGCACTAATTCACCTTTATTTCTACATAACAATGCATACCAAACTGAAATATAGTGTATTACTTACACAGTATTAGTCTATTTTGTCTTACGAAAAATGCACTGCTGTCAGAGGCATGGCATGTGTGTCTTTTAATATTCTTGGTAATTTTATCGATTCCTTTAGTAAGTTTAAATTGTGGCAGTGGAGGTCCATTTAGAATCTTAATCATAAACTAGCTTATGAAAAATCTATTGAAACTATAATATCATTAATTGTGCGAGAGTCGTTATGTAGTAATGATTAAAAAGACATTTTTTTTTACTAGTCAAGCAAAAATTTGTACTCCTCTCTGGCGAGCAGATGAAAGCTTTTGTCAAGTCCTGGCTATGAGACTACCATTATCTAACAGCAAACCTGACATGATATATGTTAGTCGCATTGAGTCATATGCACGAAGATCGGATCAATGCATACATTGGTCCTGTCAATATTTCTTTATGTTTGTGAGATATGGACAATTACAGCAGAGGATGCAGGCCTTGGAGTTAAGATGTTTCCGCAGACTTCTAAACTTCACATACAATGACCGAGCTGGAAATGAGGAAAAAATTACAACAGCAATAAGGCCTTTTGAAGACCAATTGGCAAAGGTCAAAAGATGAAAACTTTCTTGGCCGTAGACCGAAAGGTACAAATATCGCAGTCAAGCTGTAAACTAGCAACACAGCGCATTCCATTCTCTGGACTACATTCTGTTACTTGCGAAACCCTGTTCAGGGTTTGGTAGCGGGAGATTGTGAATGAACGCAGAAGAAGATGAAGAAAAAGAAGGTACGGCCACATATAGAAATCAAACAGTCTTTGCAAATACGATCCTGCACGGAAAGGCTCTTTGTCGTCCCAAAAAGAGTTGGGAGGACAACATAAATGAATGAACCAATCTCCAACCAGAGAAGACACAGGCAGTGGCCGCTGACAGAGAGGGGTGGTGCATGTGTGCTCCAACGACCTCAAAAGATACAGGATGACCTGACAAACTGAGCTCGAGTCTCACTTGTAATGAAAGTATCCACTTAAAGTAATTAGGAGCCAACATGGTAATAACATCTCATGTGTGTGTGTGTGTATCTCAAGACTTTTTATTGGGCAGAAAAAAACAGGGTCACTGTGATTTACTGTGCTACTTATAAATGGCAACTGTCGAAGGTTTGTGCATATGACTTGCAACCTCATCATGTAGAAAAAAGTGCTACAGAGACATCACTGTATAACACAGAAGAGCTTTAGCCCAGGTGCACCCTGCCAGGAGTTTATCTGGAGTAGTAGCCACATCCTTCTGTTGGAACAAATAAAGGAAAGATGCTGGATGCCCAGCATATGCTCCATGTTTTGTGGAAGGTGTCTTTTATGTTCCAATCCATGCCACTGTGTTCTGACAAACTGTCACTGACCATTTACCCAGAACCACAACCCAGTGAGCTATATAGGGGTTGTATGTGCTTCATAAATACTGTGTGGGCTACAGAAATAATGTGTGGGATATATAGACACTATGTGAGATTTAGATACTGTGTGGGATTTAAAGATACTGTGTGTGCTACAGAAATACTGTGTGGGATATATAGACACTATGTGAGATTTAGATACTGTGTGGGATTTAAAGATACTGTGTGGGCTACAGAAATAATGTGTGGGATATATAGACACTATGTGGAATTTAGAGATACTGTGTTTTTCGTCCATCTCCAATAGGGCTAGGTCCTTGAGACCAGGGCATGCTTGAAACTTAAGGGATTTAAAACCCCCACCTTTTCGTGCTTTTGTTCCTTGAGAGACAAGAGCCTTATCTTTCAGCCACCCCAAAGATATACTAGTATTAAAGATACCTTTTCTTCTCAGCCAACAGTAGCTACTAAAAATGCCATGACCACAAACATCATAATGCAGTAGGGATGTGTATACACATTCTGAAGATGGCACATGAACATCATTTACCCTCATAAACATCACAGGGTTAACTACACAAAAAATACAACTGACGAAATAGACATGGGAATGCAGTATTATCACAGTAAGGGCCCAATTAATCATGGCAAACTCACACAATGAAATATATCAATACATTTTCAAGAATCATTTGTTTGGTTTGAACGATCGACATGTCAGTCATGACATAAATATGTATGAGACAGTTCTTGAGAGGACACATAAATAAAACAAACCTAAGCTGTGATGTGACCAAGAGGTCTTCATCTAGGATTAAGGACCACACAAATAAAAATGTCTAAATGATGGTCACAATGAGGGATGAACAACTTGTGTGACACTAGCAAGTTATCCTACAATGATGTACACAAAGACACTAGAAATAAACAGTCATTTGCTGGGTAAAAACATAAAATGTAGAAAAGCAAGCAACATTTCATACATCAAGCTACAAGTATGCTCAATATCTATACTTCTAGAATGAGTGCTTTCAATTCTGTCCTGTTTTTGCCAACAACAAAATGTTTTATCAATAAATAATAACTTCATGCAGTACCCCACTACTATATGCCTTAACCATCTATACACACATTTCCCTTTAAAAAAATTGTTTTCCATGAAAACTCGATCTACTGTCATTATTACTTAGGCTTCCAGCCAATCAGAAAGCAGCTTTTAGTATCTTTGTTGATACTGACCCATGTGTAAAGAGACCCTGTATGCAGAATCAGAAATTCAAAAATACAGTACCCATAGCCAAGCAGGTCAGGTCAGGTCATCCTGTAACCGGTGAGGTTGTTGGGGCACACATGAAAACATCCTCACAATGCCACACCACCCTTCTCTGTCAGTGGCCGTTGCCTGTAACTCTTCTGGTCGGAGATGAGTCCATTCTTTTATTTTGTCCTCCCACCTCTTTTTGGGACAGCCTTTCCGTCGTCTGCCATGCACCTTTCAGTGGAGGATTGTAGTTGCAAGACCATTTGATCTCAATATGTGACCGTACCATGTGAGTTTCCTTCTTTTGACAGTTGCCAAGAGGTCTTCAAAACTCCTATTGCTGTTGTAATTCTATCTCGTATTTCCTCATTTGTAACTCGATCTTTATACGTGACGTTTAAAAGTCTTCGGAAACATCTCATCTCCAAGGCCTGTATCCTTCATTGAAGATCAGCTGTAACTGTCCATGTCTCACACGCATAGAGGAATATTGAAAGGACCAGTGTACGCATTAATCTGATTTTCGTGCATAGCGCTAACCGTTTATCTTGCCAGATTTTGTTAAGCCGTGCAAGTGCCGCTATTGTCTGTGCTATTCTGGCCAACACCTCACATTTTGATTGAACTGTAAATGGCTAACCCCTGACAATGAGCCATTATGAGTACAGACAGAATAGTATATACACGCCATGGTCTGTTGTTTGTGACACCGATCAGCCCCTTCTCCGTGCTGAATAAAGAATACAGACACAATCAGAAATATTTAACACAAACAAGAATGCATACCCAACAACACACTAAGTAATAAGATCTAGGTCACAGCACAAGCGAATGCAAATGAGCATTGATATGATCAATAGGTTTATATAACCAGGGTTAAACCTGACAAATAGCAGGGGAAATTTCATAAACAAACAAGCAAACGAAACACTTACGACAAAAAAGTTCTGCCTTTATCCCAACCAAACACCATTTTTTCATTTCTATAACAAACATAACATTTTCAAATTATCCATCAAACATTTAGTTTTCAATTCTACAACAAACATAACATTTTCAAATTATCCATCAAACATTTAGTTTTCTAATTTTCCAATCAAGCATAAATTTTTTCAACTTTACATATGATGTTGACATTGTTTATTTCTGGGGTCTTTGTGTATGACAATGACAAGAATAGCACCCCTGCCCAACAGAGAGGATGTGACTAACCGTGTGACATGGCATAACAATGGCCATGGTTAGGTGGTTTGTTAAGAGCAGTATAGTTGGAGTCTATCAGGCTGCGGGTCTACTTTGCTCTAGTGTTTTAATTCTATTAAGATGGACTTGCACATCGGTTAACTACCCTGCACGACACTTGTCCCAACGCAGCGGCGTAATGAGTTGCTCGAGCCTAGCCAGCTGAGCAGGAAATCCTCCTCCCAGCAACGTCCAGCTCAGACCAGAGCTTAGACCTGCACAAGGGCATCCACCCCTGTAGAAGTACAGGTTGACTAAGACTAAGACACAATATTATTTTATAATGTGTATTCAAACACAGTTTTGTGCTTTTTTTTTAACACACACACACAACCAACCATCCCTGAATTATCCTAAATCATCCCCACTTCACACACACACACACACACACACATCTTGGCACATTTACAAATCTGAATTAAAAATCTAATAAAGAAAATACTTTTTTTTTCAGGAAAAACTGAAAAATTGGCACAATATAAACTGGATAAAAAATCAAATCAATCATTAATGCTTCAACTAAACTGACTTCCTTATCAAATGTCATTAAGTAATTATAGTCATTTAAAAATAACTACAACATGTAACAATACAGTGTTTTGCTATTCCATGTAGACAATGCTCTAGCAGAGGTTACCATTTTAAAGAGGATTCTTCATACCTGCGTTATCAGCCAAGTTTTAACAAATAAAATACACAAACAAATATGCCCGCACATTTTATTTCTGTCTTATCTTGTTTTTTTTTTCAATCTCTCTAATTTTGTTTATTTAAAGCCCAGGGAGTCTTTGTGCTTTCAGAACAAAAAATAGTTTTCACCATGGTCCTATTGTTCAAAACAACCAATCAAATTATAGACTGAACTGCTCAAGAGAAGCAATAATAATCAAAATGGCATTGAATCCAAAAATCATATGCGTGTGGCATTGACTCCTCAAATCAAATGTGAGTGAACATTACCATTACCTGAAGTTTTTATGAATTGAACTAATGATTCATCAGACCTATTTGCATCTTTTGTCATTTCCTAACTCCTGATTTGACTTGATTTATGAATAAATATTAGTGGGTTGTTGCTTTTTTTGGTAAGTTTTTATTGATCAGCTAATAGGGTTTGAATATCACAGCTGGCCAATCAAGGAATTTGTATTGAAGCTGAAAGAAACAGTCTGGAACTAGGACTGGGACACGTTATACAGCATGACTGCAGATCAAGCAAAGTGAAGGGAATTTGTTGCTCCCCTTAAAGATTCTGTGAGATGTGACTGTGACTTGACTATTTTGTAAATTTAATGGTTATGTATCAAAAAGGAGAAGGCACTGGCTTTGCATCTAAAAAAGGTTAACAGGTATGATCATGTAGCAAGTCCTTTGCAGAATGTTGCTACCATCACAGCCAGTCTGAAAGAAACTCGATCTCTTGCCAAATCTCCAGCCTGCCCCAGAGTCCTAACCAGGCATTCCTTGACATCTTGGTGCGATCACCTTCTTGGTCTGCCTTTGCCTCTGTTGCCCGACAACCTACCTCCCATTACCATTCTCTCAAAACCGTTGCGTCTTTTGGTGTGGCCAAAGTATTTCCATTTTCTGTTCATGATGGAATTTATGAACCAGTTCTCCTCTGTGCTAGACTCTTGTCGAATGTCTGAATTCTTCTTTTTTCCAGTCCATTGTATTCTGAGGACCTTTCTATAACATTTCAACTCAAAGGACTCAGTTCTCTTCTTTAAGGTTTCGGTAACTGTCCATGTTTCGCAGTCATATGCTGCCACAGGAAAAACACATGTTCTCAAAATTCAAACAAATGTGAAACAGGTGGAACAGAAAAATATAATTTTTATGATAACAACTGATATGTCTGTCAGTTTGGGCCTGGATAAGACACAATGCTAATTACTGAGACAAAAAGTGATTTCACCATAACTGCTAATATACCATGTATGACTCCTTAGCCTTTCTAGTTACAAAACAAATATTCTTATTACTTTTTGTCATGTAAATCAAATATTTTAATTGTTAAAATGATGTAAGTAAGCCAATGCAGTGGACCACTCTTAGCACTGGAACCATCGTATGTTCAAGTCAAATGTTTTGTTCTTTGTCCCTGACCAATATCTTTTAGTCATTTTAAAGTTATTATGTTTTGCATATGTGACCACTTATTTCTGTAAGTATTTGAATTTTACATTCAGTTTTACTGCAGCTTTCAGATTTTTTGTACTTGACCCAGTATGGGTCACTTTATGATGGCATTTGATTCACAGTATTATAAAAATAATCACTGTATGATTGTTCAAAGAATTATGTATGCTCTTTGGTCATGTACATAATTGTTTGTAAAAAAAAAAAATTGCTCCTAAAAATTGTTCATTCTTTAGATAATGACAGTGAATCAACACAGATAAGCTTCATTTTCTGATGGGACCACAATACAATAAAATTATAAAACTTAAAATATATGTATCTGTTTGTCAGTCTTGTTAAAACTCTTGAACGGAGAGCTCTAGCAACTTAAAATTTGCAAAGCTTATTCTGCCTGGAATTTGTATGTTAAAACAAATATTTTCAGTTCGCTACGCTATATACGCTAGTTAATTAACCCTACCAGACCGCTGTACCCATTTTTCGGTAATTTCCTTAACTGCCGCTAAACCGCTGTACCTAATTTTCGGTACTTTGGATAGTACGTCATAAAATGCGTCAGAATCTAAAAATAACCAACCAATCGTGGTCATTCCTCGTGATTAGTCATTGCAAATGGCTGCCCCCATGTTTGAATTGATTTTGTGGGGTTTAACGTGAACAAATTCGGAAAATTGACAATGAAACGAACGGCAGATGAACCAAGCACTTCAACAGGAAAGCAAAGTAAGTCTAGGCTTATGACAGTCCAACAGGTGATCAATAATTTGGTTGATTCAGACTCTGTTCAAGTGAAACAGGCAGTGAGAGCTCGAGATGAAGGCTTTTCTTGGACTGAGGATCTATATGGAATACTCATGTATAAAGCCCAGCTATCAGGATTATTGGACAAATGAGGGCTTTTTGTTGTGTTTACTCCTGGATTTTGAAATGACTCGAGACAGATTCTTTGCCTTTTGCTGGGTGGATTGGCACACAAAGGTGGAATATTGACGCTTGATGAAAGGTAAACCTATTTTCTACAATGTCTCCAAGTTACATCTTATTCTAACCACTTATTTGCATGTAACTAACATTTTTCTATATCATGTTTGTTTTTTCTCTTTAATGCTCTGGAACCCAGGAATGGGGAACAGTTGGGTTCAGGGCCTTAGGTCTGGTAGGGTTAATATTAACAAAGTTAAAATTGTTTACAGTAAATGTATTGTTTTGATATACCATACAGTGCCATTCTTTTAGCGTGGTCACTCAAAGTCAGATATTCAAAGCCCCAGGATATAAGTGTCTAGAAGAGAACAATTCAAGGTGACAATACAGGTTTATAAGATGATCAGAGGAATGGATAAATTAGACTATAACAAGATTTTTCAAATACAGCCACCCACAAGAACAAGAGGGCATAGTTACAAATTAACTAAAGAGAGGTCAAGATTAGATATTAGGAAATATTGTTTTAATCAGAGAGTGGTGAATGCTTGGAATGCATTGCCACAGGAGGTAGTGGAGGCAGGGACAGTTAATGCATTTAAGAATAAATTGGATGCACATAGCTTTTAGAGCAAGGTGATGTAAATGGAACTGGTTGTATACAGACTCTGCAGTCTTCTAAACCAGTGTAAAGACATTAAGTTAAGTTAAGAATTGTGTGTATTTAAAAATTATGTTATTTATTGGTCAAAGCCGGGTGCTAAAGTTGTAGTGTTATGGTGAAACAAAGGAATCCTAAAGAAATGATCACACATACAGTGTATTTTAGGTTCATATTAAAATGTTTCCGCAGTGCAAGGGTCTCACTGAAACGGATTACCAATGTAAAACAGGACATACGCTGTTCAGTATTTAATAATATGTGTTAAACTGAATACTTAAACTGTAATACTACAGGGATGTTGCACACAAAAGTCATCAACTATGTTATCTTACAAAATAAGTCAAACAAAATAAATAAATAAATTATTCAAAATAAAGTACCACACAAAATATAATGTAAACTCTATTACAACAACAATAAAGCTTAATTAAAATCTGACATAAATAGTGTCAAATGCATGAATTAGTCAAAAACTAATGCAAAGTTACAAAGAAAACGCTACACAATAAACAAACAAAAAAGATGTAATGATTAATTTATATAATGTGAAAGAACAGTAAAGTTGAGACATATGACTGATTTCCCTAAACAAGGATTTCTACCACAAAAAACAAAAATACCAGAATTATCAAAAAGTTAATTAAATCCCAACAAAAGAAATAAACACTATTAATTAACAAATCATCGCTGTAATAATTAAACGTGATCTTATTCTTTGTATGCTTCGAGAAGTAAACGTTATATCTAATCTGAGGTTAATATTAGAGTTTACATAGACCTTCTCCAGGAAGGGGATTGGTGATGGTTATATGTGCTGTCTCTGTTCCTGGTATCTTGGCTGTGTACTTTTGTAGAAGGACTAAAGATGTAGTTGTGAATGAGCTGACAGCAGCCAGTGACTCATAATTGGCTGTTTGCATCAGAGTCAGTGACCAATTACTGACCAAGACCCTATTCTGCCTTCAAGTGGTGGCGCTGGACACAGACTACAACCATGCAGCCTGGCTAAGAGATTATGGATTAAAGTAAAGAGGAAGGGCAAAACCAGTCCCAAAAATACCAAGTTGAAATCAGATGTGTCGGACCAAAAGGTGTATATATCACAGCCTAACTGTAAACTACAACACAAATGTCCTTTTCAAGAAGAATGCAAAAGAAGTACTTTTGTAGCTAATAGTCAGCAGCCATTCTATCAGTGCCAAGTTATACTCAATGGCAGCTCCTATCTTCCATTTGGTGAATAAATGGTATATCAAACTAATGTAGCCTGTGCGAAGGAAAAGTCTACAGATTACCACTTGTTCAATCCTGTTAAGAAGGAATTCTTGGAGTGCACTGGTAAATATCTTAGCCTCTGCATAGATAATACTTGTATCAAGTATCATCTTTCCACCTCATTTTGACAATGACAATATATCAGCCTCTTCATTACTAGGGATGAGACAGAAAACACAAAGACAAAAACAATACTGATCGTCAAACTGTATAAAGCTTTAGTTAGACCTAGATTGGAGTACTGTGTACAGGTGTGGAGTCCTTATCATAGAGGGGACATAAACATGCTAGAAAGAATACAAAAAAGAGCGACAAAGATGATAGTGGGATTCCAGAATTACAGTTATGAGGAACGACTCAGAAAAACCGGCCTAGTGTCTCGAAGAGAGAAGAATTCGTGGTGACTTAATACAGGTTTATAAGATGATCAGAGGAATCGATAAATTAGACTATAACAAGTTTTTTAAAATACAGCCATCTACAATAACACGAGGGCATAGCTACAAGCTGACTAAAGAGAGGTCCAGGTTAGATATTAGGAAATATTTTTTAGTCAGAGAGTGGTGTCTGCTTGGAATGCGTTGCGGGGGGAGGTGGTGGAGGCAGGGACAGTTAATGCATTTAAGAATAAACTGGATGCGCATAGCTTTTAGAGCATGGTGATGTAAATGTAACTGGTTGTATACAGACTCTGCAGGGTTTTCTAAACCAGTATAAAGACGTTAAGTTAAGTTAATACATTACCTGAAATAACAGATAAGCTAAAACCTGATAACAAAATAAATAATTAACAACTGAAAAGTCGCAATGATTAACCCTTTCCAGCTCTCAGGTGCTGAAATTGGGTGCCAAAAACCGAAAATTGTGGCCTGATACGACCTAAATCGAGCTCTGAAACATGTGAATGTGTTTCTTGACTTTGTGGAATTTCATTTCTTTTACAGCTCTACACGTCCACAGATTTGCAATTGATGTTTAACCAAACAAATATTTCCGATAGATGGACATTTTCGTGTGTTATCTTTGATAAGTCTACAGATTTATCGCGATGAAAGTAGGGCTTCAAGACCAGAGAAATGATTTGATATTTGATCAGTCCAATATGAATGAATGCATCTGATTACTTGTGGATATTCAACACACATCTGATTCAGACTTACGAAAGGTATGTATGAAGGATTTGGTGGATATATCAACAAAATACACAATGTGGCAAGCATCTGCAAAATTTTTCTTCTAGAATTTCCACCTCCGCTTTAATGCCATTTAATGCTTCATACTAATATATAATATTTATTATGAATACTTCATGTCACAGATAGTTTTTCTTCTTCTTCTACATTTGTTCTCAATCTCCCGCCACCAAGCCCTGAACAGAGCTTTGGAAATAGCAGGATATAATCAGGAGAACGGAATGCATTGAGTCGTTAGTTTACAGCTTGACTGCGACTTTTGTACCTTTCAGTCCGACACATCCATCTTCGACAGTACAGATAGTTTAATTATTATGTGTCTTATGACGTTGAGCTAAATTTGTACAATTTAAATTAATTTTATTTTGAATAAAGCTTTGAAGTACAGTAAGGAATTTCGCCATTTGACCCATACAGAAAGACTTTAAATTGACAACTGAAAAGGGTTTAACGATAAGCTAAAACTTGAATGAAAAAACATGGCTGAGAACATTAAACAGCAGGCAGTTTACACAACAAATAATGTGAACAAAATTTCAAACAGCATTCAATTAAAAATTTGAACTTATCAAACAGTTCAATTAAAATAATAATTACAGTATTAACAAGAATAGCTACAATGACTAAACTTTTCAATATGAAAGAACTGATAAACTGAGAACTTAAAGTAACAAGGCGGAGGTCTTAAACAGCAGACAACTCAATCACCATCTCAAATATGAACAAAAATGAAAACAAAAATATAAGTAACATCAAACAATTGATTTAGGAAAACACAACACACACCAACAAACAGCATCATTTCTATATATGTAATATGAACAAAAATTTACATCAGAAACTGAGACAACTTACAAAGCAGTGGTACTTAAAAACAGCAGTGAAGGACTTGATTTGCCGCTAAGATAACGGCTGAATTAACAACATAATTAACAGAATTCAATTTCGTTTACACAATGTCTTTCAGAAGTATCCGGAATCAACAACAGAACTTAATAAGATTCATAGCAAGAAAGGGGATGGCGTGGGCGAGTGATTAAGTGACACGGCGCTCACAACTAGAAGGTGCTGGGTTGGATCCCCATCATAGCACCAGACATTACCCTGGGGGAAGCAAACCCTTATAAAATGCAGGAGGAAGCAGACCCTTACATAAAATGCATGCTGAAGTGGATGCACTAAGCCGACAGGCGCAAAATAAAAACCAGTGTAACGCACACCACACCTCCTTAGTGAATAGAGAAATAAGGAGAAAAGCAAAACAAAGATTGCAAGACAATGATTTCCTGAAACGTATGAAAACAAGCATTTAGTTGGCATGCTGAAGTATTCCTTCCCTGTTCCCTTGAGTGGTACTAGGGCTTAAAAGAATAGGCCATCTGTAGCCTTCTAAGTATGTCACAATAGGCAACCAAGGAGGATTGTGCATAGGGATAGCAGCCTCGTCCTTACAAATCATAGCTATAAAGCTGCCGCTGCATATTTTCGGACACGGGCATTCTGTAAAAGGGCCTGATGGAGTGATAAAAAAGGAAAACCATCACACAATATTTTCTAGAATCTACCTAAGCAGTGCTTGATTACCAAAATGTTATGTTTACTGAACACTTGAGAATGTGGTCTAAATTTGCAGCAGACTTACCAAACCCTGTCATAAAGTACAGTGTTTGTATTTATAGTTTCTCCTCTGGTTTTATAAAAGAAGAAAAAAATAAGAAGAAAAAAGGACGTAAGTAGCATGTCCTTTGCAGAACGTCTGCTTCTTATAACTGCCAACCTATTTGGCTGTTTTAAGTTTCTTCGCAGATGTGCAGTATGGTAAGTTGTTATTACTTTCCATATGTGGAAGAGCCATCGCACAGAGAATAAATACTGTGCCTGCCAAGCTGGGCGCGGCAGGATTCGAACTCAGTGTGTTCGGATTGTGAAACTGACCCCTTCGCCATGCTGCCTCACGGTTTCATGAAAACAAACCAAAATGCAACTTGAGCTACTTTAGAATTATGAAAGCTGCTCTCAGTTACATGTTTAATACTGTAAGTTCCATTTATTTTACTTGATAATTTAAAAAAATATGTATTTATAAAAAACACAAAAAGCATACTTCATATAGTAAAATCACAAACGTTTTGTGTCATACCTAGACGGACATGGTGGCGCACCTAGACTGGTATTGCAGCCCATTTAGACAGATATGATATCACACCTAGACTGGTATGGCGGCCCATCTAGACAGATATATCACACCTAAATTGGTATGGCGGCCCATCTAGATGGATATATCACATCTAGACTGGTATGGCGGCCCATCTAGACGGATATATCACACCTAGACTGGTATGGCGGTCCATCTAGACGGATATGATATCACACCTTCACTGGTATGGAGGCCCATCTAGATGGATATGGCTTGGCTTGACTTTGTTCGTTCTCAATCTCCAGCTACCAAACCCTAAAAGGGCTTAAGTAGCAGAATGTAGTCCAGAGAACCGAATGCGTTATGTTGTAATTTACAGCTTGACTTACATATTTGCACCTTTCGGTCCAACACATCCAACTTCAGCAAGCATTTTTTTAGTACCAGGTTACATTCCCTCTTCGATCCCTTCTCCTTAGCCAGTCTTCCCTGCTGCAGCCTGTTATCCAGGATCACCACGTGGAGGTGTAGAAGGTCGGCACACCTAGATTGGACATGTCACACCTAAACTGGTATGTGTGTGCCACTTTGTGCCCATTATCCTCCGTGAGTTCCAATCCAGCTCATCTATGAAGGAAGATTGAAAAGTTTTGCACATTAGTATGAAGGAGTCTCCTATTCTTCGCCTTCCTGATGCCCTGATTGTAGAACTCCTCCGTCTGGGTCTGGAATTACGTCTAAAGTTCAGTAATCAAGTCCTAGACGTCAGAAAAATAACGTACATGAGGCGAATTCTTCATGTTTGGGAGCAGGAAGAGTTCACTAGGTGCCAAGTCTGGTATGGTGGATGTGGCATGATTTCATACCCGCACGTTTTTATAACATCCAGGGCTTGATAACTGAACTGGATTCGTGGTTCGTTGCCAAGGCAGTGGAGTTATACAATCAGGGTTATCAGTGAGGTGAAGAATGGATGGAGATGTGTATCGCCTTGCATGGTGAATAGATAGAAGACTAAAGTTCACACCAATTTCCAGGTAAGTGCCTCGACTCCTTCATACCAAAATGCAAAACTTTTCTATCGTCCTTTATATTATCATATTGCTCAATTTCTTCCTGAGGGTATAATCTATCCATCTAGTTTCTCTCCTCAACCTCCAACTGTATTGGTTGTTGTTGTTGTGTTCTATGGTAGGACTGTCTGCTTGTTTTTACATACGGCTGCCTGTATCAAAGTACACAATGGAGATATCTATTGGTGATGGTCTATATGTGATACGCTGTCCTGCCCCAAAGTAGGTTGCAAGATGAAGCAACTTATCCACACAATGTCTTACCAAGAGGTAAAAACTATCATCCATAATCAGTACAACTCAAAATCAAAGAAAAACAAGACAGTAAGCAATAGACCTAACCCAATCCACCAGCTCTACAGAATACCTTCTTCTTTATCGATCAACTGATGCTATGCTTCTAGTCCGGTGAGGTTCGTGAAGGAGACTGACGTTTTAGGTCTTCGCCGGTCCCCGATAGCTTCTCGAGCATGGCCGCTCCTCCAGGCTAGACTTCCTCTCTTTGGTCTGCATAGGTAGGGCAGTCCTGCAGAATATGTTCTGGCGTTTGCTTGGGTGCTCCACAATCGCACATGGCAGTGTCTCTGAGACCCATTCTGTAGAGGTGGGCCTTGAGTCCACAATGTCCCATTCTGAGTCAAAAGATCTTTGTCTGTCCATCTCTGTCAAGTTTGTCTATGCTGTCATTTTCTGGCTTGAATTCTTTGTGCTGGTCTCTCCATTATGTCCTCATAGACTGTTTGATGAGCGTCTTTGCTTCTTTATAGCTCTGTGGATGGGTAGTCTGTGCGCCTCCACTTCTAGCTTTTGTGAGCTCATCTGCTTTCTCATTTCCAGGGATCCCACAGTAAGGCAGAATCTGTTTATTTTTTTAGATAGCAATCCAATATTGTATTTTATTTCATGTGAGATAGCTTGGAGCAAACTCCTGGAGTCTGTTAGTATGACCGTTTTCCTTTTTACAGACACCAACAAACCACTATCTTTCGCCTGAGAATCAGGCCACTGCAGACTATTGAGCCACCTACATTGGCCTAAGATATCACACACAGGTAACTGCCCATGTGCAACTGAAGTCCAGACTCCCGAACACACCCTGCAGGATTGCCAAGCATAGAGAGACCTGAGATGCCAAACCTGGCCAGAGAGAGCCGAGGTGACGCGAGGGAGTTGAGATGACGCGAGGGAGCGGAGGTAACACAGAAGCTGTGGGACTGCCCCGTTCTGGGGCGGAATGTGAACTTCATTCTAACGACGGGACTACAGATCTAGCATGACCAAAACGCCTGAATCCAGAAGAAGAACATACATACATCCAATTCTTCAGCGACCTTGATACATTCTCCGTGTTTGCCACATTCACAAGTCAAGCAATATTTATTACCTGCAAACTGTCTGCATCTGACCATCACATTGCCCTCTACAATATTCAGCAAGCTTCTACAACTTGCACTGTTAGAGATGTGAAAGCTCATTTAAGGTTTGAAGACAATCTCTCAAATGTCATTATGTCCGTCTTTTCACATAAAGGAAGATTAGACCATGAGTCTTTCCCCATTAACTAAAAAAAGCACTTCTGCTGAATTTAAATTAAACATATGTTTCAGGGGTCATTACTAGCTTCATAAAGCATCATAATAATATTATTATTAATACAAGCATTTAAAATAATACCAGCAATTGAAACTTTGTACAAACATTATGATTTTCTAAATGTACTTTTTGTGTGTTCCCTTTCTCCCCAAACAAGGACCCCAAAATGCAAATATAAATAATTAAACATCAACTAAAAGACAAGAGACCAGGATTAAAACAGTCCTAGACTTTTGGACATTAAACGCTCCTAAAATAATGTACGAAAAAAAGATATTCGAAAGGTGATTGACGAGAGACGTACATGCTATAATTGGAGCTGTGTTCACATTTTCAACCCCTATTCATTCAAATGCTTCAAGTCCATCCTTCCAGTATGTAATGAAAACCATAATGGAATGTGTTTCAAAATGCTGCTCTCCAACCCCTACCCCCCTCCCAAATCCATATTACAAACATATTTCCACTGACCTAGTCACCATACCTCCTCTCTTTCACACAGTCGTTGCCTGCATTTCTCCTCTTCCTTTTGTAATCCCAATTCAAGTGCAGGAATTCAAGTACTTTGGAAGTATTTTTACATAGAATGGAGGTTTAGATAGAGAAATTGAGATCAGGTGGCAAAAAAGGAAATGCAATGGCATACCAGCTGTCACCCTTTTTGAAACACCCTAACATAAACATGTCCACAAAGAGAATGCTGATCAACAGTATATTCATGCCAACTCTCTGTTACCAGTGCCAAGCGTGGACTTTAACAAAATCTCTAGAGAGAAAGATCACGACATATGAGATAAGATGCCTCCAGAAAACAATCAATGTAGCTAGGAGTGACAGAATGCGGAATGAAGAGGTGCAAAAAAAAAGTTGAAGCAAGAGCCTGTACTGAATATGCTGATGAGGAGGGAATCATGTGGTTCGGCCACCTATTGCAGCCTCACCAAGTACCCCTGTATGCCTATAATGCACGGCAAACAGGTTTTCATAAGCATGGCAGACCGAGAACCAGATAGTTAGGAAATGTTGCAGATATTCTAAATCATCATCGGATGACAACTACTTCAACAACGAATCTGGTCCTGGACAGAAAAATATGACACCTTATGGAACAAGTGGATAAGACAAGACAATCCAATGGATAAGGAGGATATGATTAAACCATTAGGTCAAACAGGGTAGGTAAGAAGAGATCTTCATAACTTCTAACTGCCTAGAGTACCATTGACCTATATTTCAATGTCACTATGTCAAACATGAACTACTGACAAGAAAATCATGTTGTTACACGATTAATTTGTATTCCCTTTTTTTTACTTTGAGGCTAGTCTACAAATTAAGCGTCAGTATTCTTAAATGTGAACAGATTCTTGTGAATCGTGTTATTATTGTGATGTGACATTAAACAAGCTACTCAATAACATTCTCTGGTTCTGTGAGAGGCTTATGGTAATTAGTGTGTTCAACATCCCAGTGTGATTTGCAGTCCCTACTGAGAAGAAAGGACAGAACCACTTTACTATGTATGTCATAATAGGTGTCCGAGTAGGCTTGTGTATGGGGCTTGCAACCTGTTCATGCCAAATAACATTTATAGAAATCAAAACTGCATGAGGACATTAATGCCTTAGCGCAGGTCTCCTGCTAGGGTACCAACTTCAGTTGTAGCCTCATGCTCCTCATCATCATCAAGTGCCCTGTTGGTTGGCATTGGCTTTCAAACCACCTCTATCACGTGTCGTTTACCAACTCTGCTGTCTTAGGCTGTCCAACATCTTTTCTCTCTGCCTTCCTCTGTATCTCTTTTTTGATATCTTTCAAGTTGTCACAACATGCTCCAAGCAGCCTCTTCTCATAACATACCCAAAACAGGATGACTGCCTTATTCTAATCCTTGCAATGAGTTGTCTTTGTGTTTGTACCTCTTTGAGTACTGTATCATTAGTCTTCCTTCCATTTCATGGGATCCGCAGCATTCTTTTGTAAAACCACATCTGCGTTGCTTCCAAAGATCTATGCGCTTACTTGCTGATTGTCCTGACTCATACTCCAACTGGACTGAAAAGAGTAGGAATATGATTGCTTGCCCATTTCCAGTAAATCTTCCATTTTTTATAATGATTTTTTCCCTTATCTACTGTCTAGTTTTGCAAATGGCTTCTGTATAATCAGTCCTGTATACACTTGGTCGATGTTATTTCTCTTAGTTTTATATTTATTGTGTTAAATGTGCAAGATGAATGCTTTTTTTAATCACCTACATAATCTTTGTTCACTTCTTGTTGCTATCTCCAAACTGGCGGTCGGCTGCAATGAATCTCCAAAGACTTTTGTCTCTTGCCTTGATGGTGTAATCTGACAGGCTTTTCAATGCATGTCTCTCTTAATGTTATCCTCCTGCATTTAGTGCTGCTTTCCTCTGGCACAATTTCCCTTTACTTTTACTTCCATTATCATTTTCAATAAGTTTCAATATAACCAAAATGTCTCAACTTAACTTAATATCTATATACTGGTTTAGAAGACTCTGCAGAGTCTGCATACAACCAGTTTCATTTACATTTCCTTGCTCTAAAAGCTATGCAAATTAAATATATTTTTTAACACATTAATTGTCCCTGCCTCCACTACTTCCTGTGGCAATGCATTCCAAGTATTCACCACTCTCTGACTAAAATAATATTTTATAATATCTAATCTGGACCTTTCTTTAGTTAATTTGTAGCTATGTCCTCTTGTTCTTGTAAGTGGTTTTACTTTGAAAAACTTGTTATAGCCTAATTTATCCGTTCCTCTGATCATCTTATAAACCTGTATTGTCACCTCGAATTCTTCTCTTTTCTAGATAGCGTAGCAGTTTTTCTGAGTCTTTCCTCATAACTGTAATTCTGTAAACCCACTATCAGTTCTGTCTGACTCTGGTTTCGTTCGTTCATTAATTCTCAACAATATTTGCCCCATTCTTCTATATATCCAGGTCTCAATTCTACTCCTATTTTTAATTTGTTGATTGTTTGTTTGGATGTCAATATATCACTCATGTTGGTGAGAACAGCTTTGGTCACCTCTATTCTCTTCTTGATTTCTATTTCATATCTTCTATCCCCTGTTGTTATTATATTTCCAAGACATGAGAAGCTCCAGAACTGTTCTACTATTTGATCCATTATTCTTATCGCTAGTGCAGATTTCTCATCTACTTTGTTAATTATATAGCAAGCTCTGTGTTTGGAAGACTACAAGCAAATGTTTGGAACCAACAAGGCATCAGTGTCGACACTAATATAAAAGTGCATGTGCTGTAGTGCTAACCACTCATCTGCATGCCCACGAAATATGTACAGTGTATAGTAGACATGCCAGACTGCTAAATCATTTCTGCATGAGTTGTCTCTGCAGGCTGCTCAGTATTAGCTGGCAGGACAAAGGACCTATCTCTGAAATTCTAAACAAGTCCTTAAGGCTGAGCATACATATGTTTCTGCAAGAAAGCCCAGATAAGATGGATGAGAGATATTCAATGAGCACCTCCCCAAGCAGCTGCTGTATAGCGAGTTCAAAACCAGCATGTGTGTCCTGTCCGAGGAAAAGAAGAAACCCTACAGACTCCTTAAAAATGTATTTGAGGAACTTCAACACCTTCTGGGAGATGCTTGCTTGCACAAAACCATTATTCCTGGCACGCTAGCAACATATAAGGTGCCCAGGTCAGAGTGGAAAATCATTGCCGAAGCTCAGAGAAAAGGGGCTGCCAGAAAGAAGAAAACGCACAACGACCCCACAGTCAATTCCTCACATGTATGTGCTATGTGCTGCAGAATCTGATGTGTCAGGGTTGGACCAACAGTCATATAGTCAAGATCACATCTTGCTGCGCAAGTCTGATGCTGTCGCCATCTTCTCTGATGGGCAACTATTAACTAACTTATGCACATTATTCTTCTACTATTCTTTCTCATAAATTGATATTTCAAAACACACTAAAGCTTTCTAAATACAGCACACACAAGCAGGGCTTATACAAGACGCACACTCTAATCTTTGACAAACCTAACAATTCCCAAGGACTTAAGAAATTGTGAATGAGATGACAGCAACACATAGCTGGCCGCTTGTGTCGTGAAAACAGGTTGCACTCATGCAACCTGGCATGAGACAACAGTGATTGATGATGGAAACCTGGTCCCAAAAATTTGATGTGGGGAAACCAAATGCGTCAAAGCAAAAGGCGCAGATATCGCAGCCTTGCTGTAAACTGCAATACAACGTAACCAAACAAATTTCTCAGGATGAAAAACCAAGAGCTATTTCCAAGCTTTACATCAATGTCTTTAAGCATGCAATATTTTTGTCTTTGACCACCGGAATAGGCAAGGTAAATAGTCTTTATACCACTCCAACTTATAAAGTAACATATGAAACCACACTAATATCCTTCAAATACAGCACACATACACACACAATTACTACTGTACGGTCCAAGATACAGACTAATTTGTGCCACCTTTGACGTGACTAGCTATTTCCAAGTTTTATATTGACCTTGTTAAGTGTGCACAAATCTTTGCTTTCTATCATCCAGAATAATCAATATTCATTTACATTATACCAATCTTCGGCCCAAGATACACAGACTAAATTGTGCCGCCACCTTCGACATGACTAGCTATTTCCAAGTTTTATATTGACTGTGTTAAGTGTGCACAAATCTTGGCTTTTTAACATCCAGTATCTTTGCTTTAACATCCAGTATAATCAAGGTTCATTTACATTATACCAATCTTTCTCATAAAGAAAGACACAGTAAAACAGTCAAGACACAGTCAAACTCCATGATGTGTGTCACACTAGGAATAGTGTTGTGGTGACCCGAAAAGCTTGAACGTCAGTTCGTCAAAATCCGAAAGCCATAGAAACGCATGCCAAAAGTCAAGTTAAAAGGGTGTTTATAAGGTTCTTATTTTTCTTAACCCTAGAGAAAGTGAGTACACTTGTATTCTCTGCATTATAGACATAAGGGATCAAGATGCTGAGCAGTGCATGAGCTGCAGCAGTCAGCAACCCATAGCTGACTGCTAACATCAGGGCCTGCGATGGGGTAGCGAGAGATTGAGATCGAGCAAAGAAGAAGAAGATATATATAATATTCAGGGAAACAGTTTTATTAGAGTTGCCAGAGAAAACCAAGGTCATCGCAATGACTCGTTGAAATCTACGGCTATTTCATCAAAAGTGGCTTGCCTGTTGCCACGGACTAGCTGGTTGATCTGATGTTTCATCGTGTCCATTGCCACCATTGCTGGTCTCTAACGCTGCAAATCATCAATCACATTTTGTCTTCCATTTTGAAATCTTTCTACCCATTCATACACTCTTCTCTTACCCAGCAAGGATGTGGGGAAATTGTGGAGTTAGTAAATTATAAATAAAGTAGGCTAGTAGTGACAATAATTATAAATAATCTTTTAGTGAGACGCTGTCATCACTAGGAGAGCTGAGATTCAACCCTAGTGTATTACTTCACTTTGTTTTTTGCTGTTTGAAGTAAATGTTTTCTGAGAGTCCAAAAATGCATGTCTTTGTGATCATTTTCGTTGTTAGCTTACTATCTTTTAAACCCAATAAGGTAACCAACACTCAACAGGATATGCAAAACAAGTGTTGGGGGTCCTTCAAACGCAGAAGGGTATGCCTATTATGTTCACACAAAAAAAACAAACAAGAAAGTTTTCAAACTGTTGATGCTCTTCGTCATTCATTCTCACACAATCACATCCACCTCTCTAATGAAATAAACGGTTCATCATATGCTACTCTTATCAGCATACTCAGGAAAGCCATAGAAGACTCTGATGTCCAACTGCTGTTCATGAGGTATATCTTCTCAAAATTAGAACAAATTAACTCATTATAAAGAATTATTTTTCCTAAAATTAAGAGTTCAAGCCCGGATGACAATAATTCTGAAATAACAAAAAAGAATTATTCTGTGCTTAAAATAGATTGGCCTTTACCAAAAACAAATTATATATAACAACAAGCAACTCATTGCATTTCAAACAAACTTCACATTAGTTCACGTTATATTACACAAAATCTACATCACTTCATCCGAGACAGACCCATAGCTTAGCCTCTATCAGCATATAGCAAAGGGTATGGATATTTATGGTTCCTGTGGCCTGCTGGCTGTACACACTACCATCATCCTCTCTTGTACTCCCTGCTCTGTCCACATTCAATATAACACACACACACACACACACACACACACACCCCCCCCCAATCATTTTACAAAAGTTGTATAATTCATACACCATTACACATAACACATATAAAAAATATATTACAACTGCCATGCAGCAAAAGCATAAAACTAGTTTACGCCGAGATAGTATCAGTGTTGAGAGCTTCAAGCATTCAACACCAACTGTAAATAGCAGCAGCACAGAAGTATCAACAAATTGAAAACTTCATTCCCAAGGAGAACAAATAATCTTTGCAAGCAACAAGAAAATGTAACATCATGGTACAAAATACAGTGCTAATAATGCTCAACCACTCACATTTTTATTATTATTGTAGACATTGCACAAAATGCATGCGAAGGTCACTACAACAACTAGAAATCATGGCCTGAATTATTTTTCAAAATTGGTACGCAATCTCTTATCTATAACGCTTCAGACCAAATACGTTTTGGAATTTGAATATTTTCAATATTTGTAATTGTAAACTAAAGTAAAATAACCCATAGCATTACTGTCGTAGTGGTGTGAGGTGTTTGCGATCTCACATTTCAAAGGCTCGGCTATATGAGGGCGGTAGCCATCTCCTTTCCCTTGCTGCTTTTACTTCCCGGACTGATTGTATTAAGAGAAATTCGTCTTCTCCTTCTTGAAAAGGATGTTTTGACATTGTGCTGTAATTTACAGCAAGACTGTGATATCTGTGCCTTTCGACCTGACACATCTGGTTTTTCATGTACTAGGTAAGCCTTTCTACTGCAATCCTTATACACTCTTACCTAGACTACACTCGTGCAACAAATTTCCAGGGCCGACGCTTGGAAGTAGAATAAGGTCTTGGTCAGCTCTAGTTCGAGGAAGGGCAGCTGAATGGGTTTGGAGACCAATGGAACGCAGGTTCAAAACCTTTGTGTGGCAAAGATTTTTTCTATCAAGGACAAAATGAAAACCTACATGGTAACAGCTGAAGCAAGTGGCCTTTATTCCTCAGTCCTATAAATCCTCCTGTTTGGACTTTAGCAATGGGAATATACACTGCATTGATAGTTTTTTTTAGTTAGAGAAATTATAGGTCAAGATCTTAGCAAATATATTTGCATAGCTTATTTGCACAGTTTGGCCATGCTCTTGTAGTGGGGCAGGTTCCAGGCCCCATAGACAAAGAAAAATGTCAGAAAAGTGAAACAGTATGTTTTTTCCACTTGTGAATTCATATAACAACCTAATCATATATGAGGGACAGTCATAGGTAACAGCAATTTTATTAACACTTTCCATACCGGCCTAATTTACAGTTGTGTGTCTTACGGCAAGTGAATTGAAATTGTTTTGATTGTCCATGTGTAAATCAGATACATAATCATAAGCCTGATCAAAGAATAAGTAATTTCTCAGCTCGCATGGTCCTAATTTTTCAAAGACATATATACTGATGAAAAGGGTTAAGAAACTATATTTAATGGAATCTGCGAAAGGTGCTGGAAATTCGGAAAAACTAACGTTGCATCTAAGCATCATAGAAACGTAAATTTAAGTCAAACCGGACTGCAGATTTTAAGTAGAATCGGACTATAACGAATATTTTGCCAGCCATCAATCCACCTCGCATGGAACTGTAAAAGATTAATAACATTTTTTCAAAAGTGTGAACCAGAAATTTGTTGGGTCTTATGTTTCAACATAGTCCCCATGGCTAGCAACACACTTTATCCCCTTGCTTGTAGACTCCCACTAGAAAAAGTCTTTTGTTGTGACCTTTAACCAATTATACGCCTCCTCCATTACCTTGTTATCAGCTGCCTTGGGATCCATCTGCTACATACTTTCCTAACATTCCTAAAACCGAGGTCATCGCAATGACTCATTTTGAAATCTACGGCTATTTCATCAAAAGTGGCTTGCCTCTTGCCACGGACTAGCTGGTTGATCTGATGTTTCACTGTGTCCATTGCCACCATTGCTGGTCTCTTCTTCTTTTGTGCTCAGGATCTTCTGGTCATGCTATACCTGCAGGCCAGTTGCCATGATGAAGTCTGTAGTCTTCACCAGGTCGGAGCGGCTGCCCCACAGCTTTTGTCTCAGCTCTGCACCCTCTGGCCAGGTCTGGCATCTCATTTTCCTATAGATTGGGCATTCCTGTAGAATATGCTCCAGGTTCTGGCATCCTGTTCCACATGGGCACTCATCGGTGTGTGAGATTTTCAGTCGGTAAAGATGTTCTAGTAGTCTGCAGTGTCCAGTTCTCTGGCGAAATAAGGTAGTTTGTTGATTTCTTTTGAGTTGGTGAATTGAGTCTGGCGTACTGCTTATGTTTCTGTCTTCTCTCCATTGGTGTGTATACTGATTTCTGATGATGTTCTTGATTTCTCTATATGGTACTCGATGATTAAATTGTGCCTTTTTGCTGCCATCTTTTGCCAGAGCATCAGCTCTCTCGTTTCCCGTGATTCCACAATGGGAGGGTAGCCACTGGAGCACTATTGTTGAGGATCTCTGGAGTTTTCCCAGTTCTGCTCCGATCTCTGATAACAGTGGTTTGTTGTTTGTATTTTTGTATTGTCTCTAATAGTACTCTGCAGTCCATGAATACAGCTATTTTTGTTGGAGGTTGCCTTTCTGTTTGCAGTATTCTCAGTGCTCGCAGGAGGGCCAAGGATTCTGCTCTGAGGTTTGTGGACAACTTTCCTGTTGGGAGGGCCTCTTCTGTTTAAGTTCAACTTTTGTGTCTCTAACGCTGGAAATCATCAATGAGATTTTGTCTTCCATTTTGAAATCTTTCTACCCATTCATACACTCTTCTCTGACTCAAACAACGGTCTTCATATTGAACCTTCATTCTTCTGTAGATTTCTGAAGGTTTCACACCCTCTGACCACATCTGTAAATTTCAGAAGGTTTCACACCCTCTGACCACATCTGTAGATTTCAGAAGGTTTCACACCCTCTGACCACATCTGTAGATTTCAGAAGGTTTCACACCCTTCGACTATAAAAAATTAATAATGTCTTGTTGTTCTTCAACGGTACAAGTCGACAGTGGGGCGGCCCTGTTGTATGCTATTTTGCACATTCGCATACTGCTTGATCGTCACAATCCTTACATGAGTATTGTTAAAGAGCCATTTTGCGTCCTGAAATAAGATTTTCCATTGTCCATACTCTTAAATGCAATTTATAATAAAACTGCTGTTACTTAATGATTGTCCCTCATATTTGTACTAACCATACCTAGAACATTTTGTTGCCACTTGGTTGTGAGTTTGGCTTACAATCACAACATACCAGGATGGAATCACGCAGTGCTCAGTTTGATAGGCTGGGCATGCCGTGGGTTTATTCATGGCATGATCGCTTCTTTCAGTTGACCCAGCTGTAAATGGGTACCTGACAAAGTCATGGGAAAATTTATTAACCACCATAGGAGCTTTGGAATTCATGCTCTGTCATCAGCCCTTTCAGCAATGAAAGGGACTGAGCACATGCCCAAATGCAATGAAGTTGTTTCTCTAAAACATTTTCAATTCTGTTTCCACTATCATATCTTATGTGGGAAAATAGTGATCATTGGTGAAACACTTTTAGATACATTCAACACTTTCTCCTTAGTGTTCACAATAGTGACCTAGCTGATGAGCTTAGCATGCCAAAAACATAAGAGTGGTAATGCCAGGCTAGCTGCCCCACAATCAATTTGGCAAACATTCTATAATATAACCAAACAGATTTGGTCTATGGTTGAAAGGAGTAAAAGGTAAAGGTGGGTCCCATGGTAACAACTGCCGTCGGGGATGAAGATAACTCTTCATGTACTAAACCTTAGGCTATGTGAGGTGGGGTGGCCTGTTCCCTTCCTTGCTGTATTTACCTTCCCAACTCATATGTCAGGTATCCATTTACAGCTGGATCGACTGGAGGAACGGTCGTACTAGGCACAAACGCCAGCCCAGATTTTTGTTATGTAACTCCATGAATTCGAACCCTGGCACGCTGTAATCCCAGCCTAGCAAGCCAGCTCACTGTCGATTAGACTACACACGCTCCACAAAGGGGTGAGCCTTACTAAAAGAAAGAATAAACCATAAGAAAGAAGAAATAAGCTGCAAACATAACAAATATTATAAAATGGAGAACAACATAGTGTTGAAAAAAGTAGTGTTCCTCCTGCAATTGGTAAATATTTCTGATTATGCATGTTAGCTAAGATAAAGATTAGCCATAAAATTACTATCATTCTTATTTAGTTTAAGAAGGGAACGGCGTGAGCTAGTGGTTAAGTGACATGGCTAACAACTCGAAGGTGCTGTGTTTGCTCCCCAATCACAGCACCAGCCGTTACCTAGGGGAAGCAAATCCTTATAACATGTAGGAGGAAGCAGGCCCTTACATAAAATGCATGCCAAAGTCGGATGCACTTGGCCGACAGGCGCAAAATAAAAACTGTAATGCACACCGCCTTGAGGAATAGAGAAATAAGGTGAACAAAAAAAATTTAAAAATTGTATTCTAAGTAAAATATTAAGTCAAAATTCCAAAACAAACAGGCTCAAAATAAATGTAGCATCTGTACTTACACATGTAGTAAAAAGACACAGCCAATACTGAACAAAATTTAGTCTTCAGGGTTTTACATAAGAGATTGTGTACCAGTAATAAATATTATCTACACGAGACAAAAATTATATTTTTATCTGCTGAAAAGCAGCAGACCTTACTCTAAAACTGCATAATAAATTACTGTTCACATAATGAACTAAACATACAAACAATCAACAGAGCATTTCTGTATGATCATTAGGAACAAACATGAATTATTCATCTCCATATGTCACATACAATCTTTCACTTGAGCTACTCCTGGCACATTTCTCCTGGCACATTTCTCCTGGCACATAGGACAGCAGCAGTTTCTCTCCATCAATTTAAATTTAGGGTTGTGTTCATGAGATTCCAGCTGCTTTAGTCTCCTTTTCTGTTCTTCGCCAGGTGTTCTTTGGCTTCTCCACTTTTCTATATCCCTGAGAGTTTCAATCCAGGGCATTCATGGTTATATTGTTGCTTTTTTTCATGGGGTGTGTCTCAACTATCTCCACTCGCCCTGTATAATCTCCAGCTGTGCTGGTTATTGTTGTGCTCTGCCACAGATCTCCATGTGTTTGGCCATTCAACACAATGCTGGTAATGGTTTGAATGGATGTGATACTCCGAAATACATGCATCTTTTCAGCATCCATATAGCAGGACTGATTCTACATTAGTGTTGAACAGCCTAATCTTATAGTAGGACTGATTCTACATTAGTGTTGAACAGTCTAATCTTATAGTAGTACTGATTCTACATTAGTGTTGAACAGCCTAATCTTATAGTAGGACTGATTCTACATTAGTGTTGAACAGCCTAATCTTATAGTAGGACTGATTCTACATTAGTGTTGAACAGCCTAATCTTATAGTAGTACTGATTCTACATTAGTGTTGAACAGCCTAATCTTATAGTAGTACTGATTCTACATTAGTGTTGAACAGCCTAATCTTATAGTAGGATTGATTCTACATTAGTGTTGAACAGCCTAATCTTATAGTAGGACTGATTCTACATTAGTGTTGAACAGCCTAATCTTATAGTAGTACTGATTCTACATTAGTGTTGAACAGCCTAATCTTATAGTAGGACTGATTCTACATTAGTGTTGAACAGCCTAATCTTATAGTAGGACTGATTCTACATTAGTGTTGAACAGCCTAATCTTATAGTAGGACTGATTCTACATTAGTGTTGAACAGCCTAATCTTATAGTAGGACTGATTCTACATTAGTGTTGAACAGCCTAATCTTATAGTAGTACTGATTCTACATTAGTGTTGAACAGCCTAATCTTATAGTAGGACTGATTCTACATTAGTGTTGAACAGCCTAATCTTATAGTAGGACTGATTCTACATTAGTGTTGAACAGCCTAATCTTATAGTAGGACTGATTCTACATTAGTGTTGAACAGCCTAATCTTATAGTAGTACTGATTCTACATTAGTGTTGAACAGCCTAATCTTATAGTAGGACTGATTCTACATTAGTGTTGAACAGCCTAATCTTATAGTAGTACTGATTCTACATTGGTGTTGAACAGCCTAATCTTATAGTAGTACTGATTCTACATTAGTGTTGAACAGCCTAATCTTATAGTAGGACTGATTCTACATAAGTGTTGAACAGCCTCATCGTATCTCCATTGGAGAATGCTGCTGAGCTGAAACAAAAATCTAGTTTAATTAATCTGTGCATTAACATCTTGGTTTCTTCCTACATCTTTGACAATGCAATTTCCCAAACTCATTAAAAATCCACAAATTCTACTTGGCATTAAAACATTGAGGTATAAAGCGACTAACAAAACGCATATGACTTCTGATTTATATATCATAAATGAATTAAAATACGAACTTGAAGATGAGGTCCCTTTTAACATGATATGTCAGGTGACTGAAGGTCCTCAGCATTCAGAGACATGTTCAACAAAATTAACATTGATAATAATAACTGATGGACTAGCTAATTCAACAAAAGAAGCAAAACTCAAAGCATTGCAATATTCAACAAAGATAAATGTCCCGTGCCACGTCTAGACACACAAAGGAAGATTATAGAATACACAAATGTCAAACTCCTTATATAAGATTAACAGAAGCATGCATGAAACGATATGTCCAGTTGCCATTTTCCCCTCTCAGGGTACAATAGTGTTAGCAGTGAGAAGGAAGAATGGCTGGAAGGTCAATAAATTATAGAGAGAGCATATGGAAGTTCAATACAAGATCACAAAATCGTTCTTCTATCTTATAAGACTATGTAAAACAAAAAACAAAATGCAGTCAGCAAAGAGAAAACAATATCTGAGACACACTCAACAAATTTGTAATCAATTAATGAACATGTTCAGCTCCCAGTGGAGCACAGGTCTTTAAAAAATACACTCACAACTCCTTTTGCTGTTAGCCATCCATTCCAGGTTCCTCAATACCTTTCTTATCCCTTTAGCGTCTGTGTCTATCTCTCTTCTACATATGTACTAGGGTCACCCTCTAACTCTTGCTATGGGAACTCCAAACATGCAACCAACTGATTTTCTTTCAACAAATGTTTACACCCACAAATGTTAAACCGTAAAAAAAAACGCTACTCCCCAAAAAGTTAAGCTTCAATAATCCACATGATATGTCAATCCCTCAAATGATTATAATGTATTCTTATATAAGTGTGTGAACCGACGTTGTATCTGAAATCAGTAAAACCTGTACAGATTCTCTTTAAAATAGACCCAGCAAAAATACTGCCACTCCATTTATAGTAGGACACATGAAGAACAATATATAATGCACAACTGAAATGACTTATGAAGTCTGTCATATACTGCTTTGATGCTAAGCCACTAAATGCTTTCTCTGTGGCAGTTAAAATTTACAAAACATTTTCAAGCCAAGAATGAAAAAATAAATGAGCTATGGCTTTTTAGCATTATTACGAGAAGAATGCAGCTTAGCTGTTAGGACACTCATCTCTTGATCTGGAGAAATGGGTTCAAAACCCTGGTATGGGCAAGGCTTTGTTCTATCCTAGCCCATACTTTGTGCAGGGACTGGCTGGCTTTGTGCGTCAGGCCTATACATCCCCTTGTCGGACACAAGCAGTGGGAAAATTATTTATTAAAGGAACATTACAACACAGTTGAATACCTATGGCAGTATCTGCTATCCAACTACCTTACCTATGATGTGAAATATATCAGACACAAGCAAGATGTGTAGTAGGCTTATAAGCATGAAGTCTGTACTTCATTTAGGAATGTTGACAACATCTTGCCTGTATCTGACTCTGTCTGTCAGATTCCCTGGAAAAAGATATTATTGTGAAATATAATTGAACACATTTTGTTTATAACACAATACTAAAAATATCTCCCTAGTAATAATAGCCCAGCTATAATACCAGAAGTAACAAAATCACGACACAAGACACATGCAAAATGTGTTTGGAAAACAATCACAAAACAGCTGGACTTTTAAATAGTCAATTATGGTCAACAAAAATATAATTCTTTTTTTAAATACAAAGAAACATAACTGCAACTTTGAACCTTTCGAACTATCTATAAAGTATATATAAACTAGTACACAAGGAATATGTTTTTCTAATTAAGAATGCTTTCTGTTGCATTATGTTATTGTCATTAAAATAAAATAATACAGAGATGGGAATCTGAAAGGTTTTAAGCAGAAATATCAGATATGATAGTAACGAATGCACATGAAACCCGAAGGTGTTTGGAAGTAGCCTGTTATCACTAGACATCTTTACTGCAATTTGATGTGCCTTTAGAGGGTTCCCTGTAGAGGCTCCTTAACAACAGATGAACCTGAAAAACATGACAAATGGTTGACATTTTAGAAAATATATCAATCTGAATTAAGAAATAAAATCTACATGTATCAAAAAATTGTGCAAGAGAGAAAAAAAAACTAAGTACAACAAAGACAGATAATCCAGAATATGTCGCTGCAGTCAATAATCAAAAATAGCAAAGACAATCAGCAGCTATTTTATGAATCATTCAGTGGCACAAACATTGATATCAAACAACTTATTTCCAATTCTCGTAAGGTCTGTTAATGGTTGAAAAATCTGTAGTGTTGCCAATTTCGGCACTATTACCACTAGACCTTATTGATTTTTCCTAAGTCCAGTAGACAACAAAAAACAGCTTTGGTTGATAGATGAAAATCTAGCTAATTTTTGAAAAACTTCACCTGATTTCATTTATTTTTATTGCTAACTTTGGATTTTATAATTTATATTACATCCCAATTTGTCTACAATTACTTCATCCTTTCTTTATAAATTTCTGAGCAGCAAAGATGTTGCCATACCGGCTGCGGGTCTAACATTGCTCTGGTGTTTTAGTTCATTATGGATGCCGGGAGGCAGATTTGCCTGGAAGTCATACCAGTCTGCGACTTACGCTTGTGTTCGCGGAAACGTCTCGTTTTCCATTTGGACTAGTTAATTTGTTCATTTTTTTAGTTTCATTCCCTCCAATTATCCTGGCATGAACAATGGCTATATGAATAAGTACTAAGGTTAAACCTGTGTCGCGTAACTGCATAGCACGGTAGCTGTCAATCACACTGGACAAGCAGAAATTGTAGGAGTCGACATAATGACACAAATTACGAAGATCCGCATCTTCATTCCTGTATGGCCCACCAAACAATGACCTGTCGCTCTCGAGTATAGAAATCAAGGACTCCAGCTGCCTAGTAGTTGGAGACTTCAACAGCCACTCGGAGAGATGGGGATATTCGGACACAGACAACAGAGGTGATGAAGTGGAAGACTGGGAGATAGACACAAATCTCTATCTTATCAATAGGCCGGAGGACAGCCCTAGCTTCTATTCTAGAACATGGCATACCACCTCTACTCCAGACTTGGCCTTTTCCATGGTGGATATTCACCACAAAATAGACCGCCAGGTGCTCAACCAATTGGCAGGTAGCGACCACAGGCCAATTAGGCTAGAAATTGATATGAAAGTAGGCCCACAGGAAATAAAACCGCTCCCACGTTTGAACTATAAACGAGCCGACTGGGACAGATTTGAAATTCTGACAGATGGACTGTGTGAAACCATCAACACACGGAATAACAATATGAAACCCATGGTGGAAAGCCTAAGCAAAGCAATAATGCAAGCAGCCACCGAAACCATGCCAAGAGGGGCAAGGAAAAACTACAAGCCTTATTGGAATGATGAATTGCAGAAAGCGGGAAGTCTCAAATGCTAGGAACATGGCAGAGAGAGAAAAATCTATGGAGATAAATATCGCCCTCAAGGCTATCACGGCGAAATACAAAAGAACACTAAACCAAATTACAAGAGACATCTGGAAAAACAAAACAGAAAGCCTCAATTTAGATAAAGAAGGGAACAAACTATGGAAGTTAGTCAGAGCCATGAATGATGAAACACCATCAAATAAACAAATTACCATCAAGCAGGGTGACAACATGCTTACTGGAAAAAAAGCAGCAAACGCTTTTATAGAACATTATGCCAGAGCAAACCACATTGATGTCCCTACAGACAGGCACACAGACATTAGTGCACCTCTGAAAAGAATCTCACCATAGCAAGCAATCAGATGCAGCAGGCCCTAACATCGTTGGAGGAGTGGGCGAACTCATGGCTGTTCAAAATAAATGAGGAAAAAACAACATGTACGATATTCTCACTTTCAAACAAACCCCAAACAGCAAAATAAGTCTTAACGGCAAATATCTGCGGCCAAACGACAACCCAAACTACCTGGGAGTCACATTTGATCGGCACATGACATAGAAAAGTCAGATCGAGAGAAACCGAATGAGAGCCAGACAAAGAATGGCAATCATGAGGAAACTTACTGGCACAATCTGGGGAGCAGACGGAAGTATACTAAAGAAACTACCTGGAAGCAGCATATCATTCCGGAGGTGGTAGAAAATATACCAGGTATTGGAAACAAGAACAGCCAGACTGAAAAAAAAAGAAGAGACATAACCCTGAGGTACATAACGAAAAACTACCCAAGCAGGGACTGGACCCATGCATACACCGACGGTTCTGTAACAAACACAACACAGAACGGAGAGGCAGGGGTATTCCTGAGTCTACCAAATGGTAAAAAAATAGCACTGTCAGTGGCAACTGGAAAATACTCAAGCAATTTCAGAGCGGAGGTAGAGGCACTGAGGGCTGCAGCAGAAGCAATGCTGACAGGCAAAAGAAATGAAAGCCAGATAGTCCTATTTACAGATGCCCTGGCCGTAGTCACAGCACTAAAAAGCCAGAAAAATACTAAACTTAATGATTTAAGAGCAGTACTCTGTCAACTATGCCAGCAGTCCGAACCAAAAAGAGTAGTGGTACAGTGGGTTCCATCCCACTGTAACATCCAAGGCAACGAGGAGGCAGACAGACTGGCAAAAGAAGGTGCAAGACTACCACAACCAGATCCTAGTGTGACCTACGAAGAGTCCAAAAGGCTTATTAGAGCTAGATACATGGCCAAATGGGAAACAGAACATACTGGCTACACAAAAAACCATGCTTATTACCAGTTGAACAGAAGAGAACAGGTCGTGGTCTTCAGACTCTGCACAAGCCAGAACAGACTGAGGTACCACCTTTTCAATAAACTGAAGATAGGTGGCACTGACGAATGCACTTGTGGTACCGGGAAAATGACAGCTGAACATCTGCTGCAAAACTGCCTGACATATGAGGACCAGAGAAAGCATATGTGGCCATCACCAGTGGCAACACTAGACAAGCTCTATGGCAGTGTTGACAGCCTCAGGATGACCGCTGCTTTTTTCTAAAAAATACAGGTTGACGTTTGACAGCGTACGAAGAAGAAGAAGAAACCTGTGTCGTATTTTCACGGTCTAATGCACATGGCTGAACTTCAAGAGATGACGCCCTACGCCCTAGCTGCAGACAGTGTTGGTGTTTGTGTGACTGTGAAATGTAGACAAGTGACAATAATGGACTAGAACACGTCGCCCGGGAGAGATGGCCAACACATCATTCACATGCTGAGTGATGTCCATACGACCTCTTGTGTTTGTGGGAAAGGCAAGACACATAACAATAGATGTCATTCCCCCTCCGCTGTGTTGCAGGATACCTGTTTACAGAAAAGGCTTCGGTAGTAAACCCTGAAGAAAAATCTGCATCCTGTGCTATCTTTAGTCATCTCGATAATGTCTCGCCACTGGCCAAGGGTAGCTGAGGATGAGAGAGTGAGGTTGACAAATGGCACAGTTTCTTCCTCACTTTAATCCAAATGGCAGCGCAAGTCACCCATTTCAGCGCACACAGCAAGAGAAAAGATTGTCCACACCGCTGAACAGAGAGAGTGGTCTTCATCACATGTGATGGATGAACATCATAAATGCGTTGACATCAGAAAAATATAAAAGTTATAATTTTTAACTTATCAGGCAACAACATATTAGTACTAGCAATACAAATTTGACATGTGTTTTTTTTTACTGTCAGCTACCAGAGACACACAAATTACAATCAAAGCTGGCTCATGGCCATTGTCCAGAAAGTCTAGTTTCTAGTTTTACTTTTTTTTCTGAGTTATTTGTAAGCTAGAACTAGCGGTTTTGTTGCCATTCAACTTTTCAGTTTTCCTTTACGCTTTCCAGTTGTCATTACAGTTTCTGTGTTGACGTGTAGTGGTTGGATTAGGAAACTGAACAATTTCAACACCTTACAATGTCTATAGATTACTTATGAACACACATTTCTTTAAAACAATTTATTCTGTCAGCTTTGAAAATGTGAAATGACTGCAAAATTTAATTATTGAATAAGTCATATGAGAATTTTAAAAAAACAAATGCAAATCCATTCAAATCACTGTTTTTGATCAATTTATGTAAAATAAAGTGTTGTGATACTGCTAAGTTGGAGGAAAACATTGCTTTGTGTGCAGCATGTTATTCTGTGGTTATGAACTTATTTAGCAGATATGTGATTTTTTTTAAATGTATAACAGTAAACTTAGGTAAACTTTAAAAATGCACAAAACACAATTTTCAGAAATAGTTCCTAGTGTTCATTTTGTGGATGACTTGACTTAACTTAATATAAAGTCTTTATATTGGTTTAGAAGACTTTGCAGAGTCTGTATACAGCCAGTTTCATTTATATTACCTTGCTCTAAAAGCTATGCGCATCCATTCTATTTTTAAATGCATTAATTGCCCCTGCCTCCACTGCTCTCCTGTGGCAATGCATTCCAAGCATTCACCACTCTCTTACTAAAAAAATATTTCCTAATATCTAATCTAGATCTTTCTTTAGTTAATTTGTAGCTATGCCCTCTTGTTTTTGTAAGTGGTTGTACTTTAAAAAACTTGTTATAGTCTAATTTATCCGTATCTTTTATTATCTTATAAACCTGTATTAAGTCACCTCGAGTTCTTCTCTTTTCTAGACACAGTAGGCCTGTTTTTCGGAATCCTTCCTCATAACTGTAATTCTGGAATCCCACTATCAGCTTTGCCGCACTTTTTTTAATCCTTTCCAGCATGTTTATATCCTCTTTATGATAAGGATTCCACACCTGTACACAGTACAATCTAGGTCTAACTAATGCTTTATACAGTTTGACATCACTTCCTTGCTCCTATGTTTAATATTTCTTGTTATCATACTTAACATTGCATTTGCCTTTTTCACTGCTACCTTAACTTGCTCACTCAACTTACCTGTATGATCTATTTTAACCCCTAGTTCCCTTTCCTTTTCTATCATTCTAATATTGTTCTCGCCCATTCTGTAATTATGTTCCATATCGGATCTACCCATGTGGATGACTACATTTATCTACATTAAACTCCATTTGCCAGCTTACAGACCATTTTCGAATCTAAATCCGACCTCAATTAATCCACTTCTACTTTAGATGAGACACTACTGCATAGTTTTAACACTACTGCATAGTTTTGTGTCATCAGCAAATTTTGCAATCATGGATCCCATATCAATGTCCAAATCGTTTTTATAAATAAGAACAAATTTGGTCCCAAAACCAAGCCCTGTGGCACTCCACTTTTTACTTCACACCCCTCAGAGTACTCCTTATTTATGCCCACTCTTTGCCTTCTTCCCGTTAACCAATTTTCAATCCATTTGGCAACCTCTTAACCTATTCCATGTGATTTTAACTTTCGAAATAATTTTCGATGAGGTACTCTATCAAAGGCCTTTGCAAAATCTAGATAAATAACGTCCACTGGCTCTCCTTTATCTATCATTTAAGTAACATCCTCCATGAATTCTAATAGATTTGTTAAGCATAATTTTCCTCTAGTAAACCCATGCTGACTATTTCTGATTAGATTAAATTTGTCTAAATGCATTACAATGTTTTCTTTGATTATTGACTCTAACAATTTACAGACTATGCTCGTTAAACTCAGCTGGTCTATAATTTGCTGAATCTGATTTTTTGCCCTTTTTGAATAAGGGGCTCACTCCTGCATCTTTCCAATCTCTTGGAACAATCCCTTTTGCAAGTGATTGAGAACATAATATAGCCAATGGGTTTGCTAGTTGGTCTCTAATTTCAAACAGCGTTACATGATGCTGTTACATGATATTGGAAATGTAAAGTTTAGCTCACTTTTTGACAAACCTACTGACATTGGTGTTCACAAAATGCTTGGGATTGCAATAATATATTTTAGCAGGTCCAAAAACAAAAGCCATATCAACATTCTTTAATCTTGAGGAGTTAGATAAAAATACAATGATATATATATGGCATGATAAAAGCTTTAAAATGTGAATTGGCAGGTACAAATCTTAACTTGAACAAAGCTTGTGGCCACTGGGACAGGCAATGCTAGTGTTATGGTCAGTATCAATAGTGATGTATTTAAAAAAACTGAAAAGAAACGTTCCATTACCGATTCTGCTTAGATTGTACATGTGTGCTTTCAACTTCATTATGCAACTGTAAAAACACAATTGTACAAGTGTGCTTACAACTTCATAATTTTGTATAAATGTGCTAACTTTTTCCAAAGATTTGTATAAATGTTCTTCCAACTTTACCTCACATTTGTATGAATGTGTTTCCAACTTTACCTCACATTTGTATCAATGTGTTTCCAACTTTACCTCACATTTGTATCAATGTGTTTCCAACTTTACCTCACATTTGTATCAATGTGTTTCCAACTTTACCTCACATTTGTATCAATGTGTTTCCAACTTTACCTCACATTTGTATGAATGTGTTTCCAACTTTACCTCACATTTGTATCAATGTGTTTCCAACTTTACCTCACATTTGTATCAATGTGTTTCCAACTTTACCTCACATTTGTATCAATGTGTTTCCAACTTTACCTCACATTTGTATGAATGTGTTTCCAACTTTACCTCACATTTGTATCAATGTGTTTCCAACTTTACCTCACATTTGTATGAATGTGTTTCCAACTTTACCTCACATTTGTATGAATGTGTTTCCAACTTTACCTCACATTTGTATCAATGTGTTTCCAACTTTACCTCACATTTGTATCAATGTGTTTCCAACTTTACCTCACATTTGTATGAATGTGTTTCCAACTTTACCTCACATTTGTATGAATGTGTTTCCAACTTTACCTCATATTTGTATCAATGTGTTTCCAACTTTACCTCACATTTGTATCAATGTGTTTCCAACTTTACCTCACATTTGTATCAATGTGTTTCCAACTTTACCATACATTCCAAGGCTCCAATTTAAACTAACAGCAAGTTTATATCATTCTGCCATAATAACCTATCAACCATCTGATATTCTTCTCCTTCTGAAAGTGCCACACTGACTAATGTCACTGATCAGGACTATCCAAAACTTTCCTTCCCTAGATATGTCTATCTATTTTACAGTTTACTCAGAATAATGCTAATCTGCTAATTATCATCATCACTCTTTGTTGCCCTCTGTCTCATCTTTCCTGCTATTTTGCTGGTTCTCACAATGTGTTCATATTTTTATTAAAACATATCCAAAACTATCAACTGAATTTCCTGATTTGTATAATAACTTTATATATTGACTATTCTTCAAACATCCTCTTTAGAGGTTTTTTTTATAGCTGTCCAAAATTTCTTGACATTCTTTGTCAAAAATCTCCATTTTAGTTATTTATATTTGCTTAATTTTACAATTATATTATGTTACTTATTCATCCAAGTGTTACTGGGGTCTGAAATGGGAGCAGAGAATAGTAATACTGTAACCTGCCAGTCCTGTCATAACAGGGTCGATGATGGAGTTGGCTACTCCATCCTGTAGAAAGTTTAAGCATCAAAACAGATATAAACAAGTCAATGTTTGATGGCACAGGAAAAAGAAATAATTGGGCCCATGGTAACCTTTCAAAGTGTGTTATCTAAGGCAACTTAAGATGGCTGTGAATGGGGCTAGCTACATCAAGATCATGTCAAATGAATTGCTATAGAAACCAGCACTGGAAGAGCACGCACAAGTGCTTTGATAAAGGATTCCTGCTTTGCGTAGAGAAAATCATGGAAGTATGTGGCCTAGCGGTTCTGAGCTTTGCTTACAATTACAATGTACCAGGTTCACATTGTGCTCAGACCGTGTATGTTGTAGGAGTTTTTTTATTGGTATAACTGCTTCTCCTGGTCGACCCAGATATAAATCGTTACCTGAAAAAGTCAAGGGAACATTTAGAAGCCGCCGCAGGAGCTATGAAGTTCATGCTCTGCACATTTGGGGGCACCCTGGTGCAATGAAGTCGGTTATATGAGCAATTTTCCATTTCCACAGAGAGAAAAATGAAATAATAAGAAACCCAAAAACGATTTTCAAGTGATGCAGAAGGCTTTGTTTTAGCCCTACCTCTTCCAAAAGATGAATGTTGGCTTCCAGAACACTGTGCAACTGTCGCACAACTGATGCATGACTCTCTGTCTGTAACCAATACAGATTGCTCATTGCTCTGTCCCTAGGGATGCAAACAAGATAACCAATTATCACATCCATTGGTTTATTTAAGTATCTGGTGCACAACCTTGGGATCGTGACCCCATTTGGGGGTCTCGATGATTATTAATCTTTTGAACCCATGACATTGTGTGTGTGCGCGCGTGCGTGTGTGAGTGTAAATACCCAATTCCCATGCCACCCAATATTCGGTGTGATGGATGGACCATTATTTCAAGGTGTATTATAGGTGATACTGCTTGGGTTTTGGCCTTATTTTAGTGACGTCTACATAGTACACACATTTCCAGAAATAACAAAATAGTCCAGTGCACAAAGCATGTTTCGTGATGTTTTTGATGATTTTCATGGTAGTTTCAATAATTCGTCAATGGCCGTTCAAAAAGGGTTACAATAGAACAAGCCATTAAAAGTATTCTCAGGGACTAGAAGTTCGATAAATTGATTTAGATCGTAATTATCCTGAAAAGGACAGGTGATTATTTGAATCAGTTCTTTTTCTTCTTCGCTGTTCGTTCTCAAACTCTTGCTACCAAGCCCTGTAAAATGCCTTTGCAAGTAGCAGTATGTAGTACGGAGAATTGAATGTGTTGTTCCGTAGTTTCCTGCAGTATTTTCACTTTTCGGTTCAACGCATCCAAAGGTAAGGTAAGGTAAGGTAAATGTACCCTGATCTCTGAGTAGTGAGATCAGACACCCGTGTGCAGTGGTGCGCAAGTTAAAAATCCCTTGCCAGTTTGAAATTGAAAAGAGTAGGCCTAACTGGCGCTGCTCTGGCAAAATTCAAGTTAAAAATCTGCTCAAGTTATTCATGAGATTTTCACCCCACAGAGAACATGTTGCAAAAATGAAACTGTGTGGCTATAACATCAGTACTCGGTTGTGTTGTTACGGGAGTGGCATAATTAACGTCTGACTAGGCTCTAATTTACAGTTCCACCACAACCAGTCCAAAAAACAGGCGGTAGTATATTCCAGGGGCTACCAACCTAACGGCTGGAACAGATGCTGAGATTCGCCTGCCAAAAGATATGAAACAAAGGAGGTCCCACCTCTATACGACACAAGTGGTCTGAAAATAGATAGTTCAAGTACACGCTTTCTGCTTCTATCCTACTCATTTAAGAACCTACCTGAAGTTGACAGACAACTGCGGACTCCAAACACCTCTCATTTCTAGTCTACTCTGAAGAAGAAGTATCTTATATGTCAGCCCAATTGCAGATATCATCAGAAAAAACACCCTGTCAAAACAAATAAATAAAACAATTAATATGACATGAAGATATAAGACAACATGTATTTAGTAAAAAAGGTAAAGGTACACTGCTGTTGGGGATGAAGCATTAAAAACTTCATTGTATAAAGCCAAAGCTTGTTTATGAGAAGGCGTGGTTAGTTCCTTCCTTAACAGTAAGCTATGTTCTCATTTACAGCTGGGTACACTGTAGTGTAACAAGACATGGTATAGAACCGAGTCCCTCTACTATGAGAGACAAGCGCTCTACCTCTTAGACACTATCAAGTGGTTTGTTTTTTTCTAGAGGTTCACCTTTTCAGTGACCAACTCTTTTGAACCACTGCCAGCCTATTTTGGTGCTTGCTGTTAACTCTATACAGACTCATGTGATCTAAAGTGATGATGCACAACATTTCAGTTACAGTCTGATTCGAATGAGATCGACATCTAACATCTGTGTTTTTCCCCTTGCTTAGATAAAACATAAACATTTTTATGAATGACCTCAAGTATGGCGGAAATTCAAGGACATGTGTAGCTTTCATTTAATGATGAGGCCTTTCCGTTTTGTCAGCATTTACATCTAAAGTAAATTGATAAACTCTTGGTTTTTTGCGTGATCGAATCAGGATGTCAACTCAGCATCTAAAAAGACTGCATATATACAGTTGTGGAATGCAGACACAGGTCCAAATAGGATGCATGGCTCCGCGACAAGGCTGTAGAAATTCAAAGGTTTGGTGATTTGAATGACTTGAGGCAGTTTTGTCATGCCCTGAAGGCAGTCTATGACCCTCTGTCCCATCACTCGCCTCCTGTACTTAGTGCTGACGGCACGGCATTATTCACTGACAAAGTTCCAATTTTGGAGCACAGGGCAGGGCATTTCTACGCCAAAATAGCCCCAAATATCCGTCCATCATTAGCTAACAAGCCATAGCTCATATGTCTCAAGTCACTATTAATCAAGGGCTTAATTTTGAGCTCAGCGAGACTGAGGTCAAAATCGTAATCAGCTCATTATCCACAGGCAAGGCTTCCAGCTGAGATTTACCAAACAGAGGGCCCCATGCTTCTTCATTGCATGTGAGAAGTCCTGATTGTAAAACAGCTCCAGGGGTCCTTGAAAAAATTGGGTACCAGAGTAATTTTGGAAAGTAAAGTTGACCACATCACCCCTAGTGTGCAGTTGGTCAAGAAAAATATGGGATAGCACCATCAACGGTGTGAAACATTAAGTGGCACCGACACTCTTTAGCATAGTCTTTGCAGTAAGGTTCTCTAATGGCACTGCCACTGGCATGCATATCAGGTACAGGATGCAAGGTTGACTGTTCAATCCAATACACTTGATGTTTTACATCAAGGTGACTGAAGCCATTATCTTGGATCTCCTGTTTTCTGGCAACTGCACACATAACATCTGCTCAGAACATAATATGCAGTCCATTGTGATGGTGTTTCCCATGGCATGCAGTAGCTGTGATCTCACAATAAACTCTAGAAAAACTGAGGAAGATTGTTATTCAGTCTGCTCCTGGTAAGCCCTACAGCAAACAAAACATTACCATACAGAACCAACTTTTCCATGCAGTTGATAGCTTCACCTACCTAGGCCGTGCCCTTTACCAGAGAGGTGAATATCAACTCTGAGGTCAACTGCAGGACTGCACAGGCAAGCTCTGCATTTGGGAGGCTGCAAGCAAATGTCTGGAACCGACAAGGCATCATTGTTACCAAGATAAAAGTGTATCGTGATGTAGTGTTATCATTCTGCTGCATGTCTGCGAAACATGGACAGTGTATAGCAGAGCAGACGTGCCGGACAGTTAAATCGCTTTCACTTCAACTGTCTATATAGACTGCTCTGGATCAGATAGCAGGACAGAGTACCTAACTCTAAAATTCTTAGCACGACAAACATGTTGAGGATCCAGACACTCCTGCATAAAGCCCGGATCAGATCGATGGGAAAATTTGTTTGCATTCTTGATGAGCTTGTCCCTAAGCAGATGGTAAGATGAGAACAGGGACAGAAGAAACGCTGCAGAAACTCCTTGAAAAGCTTCAACATTTATGTCACCTTCTAGAAGATGATTGCACAGAAACATTCCACCTGATACACTAGTATCATGCAGGCTCATATCCTAGAGCGTAACTACATCACCGAGGCTCAGAGAATGCATGCCGCCCAAAAGAACAAAATGCATGATGCTTCCATAGCTGACTCCGCATATGTGTACCCCAGATGCGACAAGGTCTGCCATGGCAGTATTGGTCTTTACAGTCATATGAGATCACATCTTGCAGCATAAGTCTGATGCTATCACCATCTTCACGTATGATGGGCAACTATTAGTATTATGAAGAGCAGATTAAGGTAGGTTGGGCATGAGGGCTGACTACGCCAACCAGTAGAAGCTTCAATCCACAAAAACTTCAACGTTAACAGGTCAACGTTTTATGATCAGTCACATATTTGTTGAAGACTTATGCTCGACAGGGACCTAAAAAGTTATTGATCGATATCAAGTTGCACTAGTTCTATACTTTCCCCTAGTGTAAAATGTCCCAATTTCCCAAAAGGTGAAGTTGAGTAGACAATTTAACCTTTACTGCACTCAGCCTTCACTTTTTATTCATGAATGACCAAACACGGAGACCATAGAAATAGACAATTTTTAATGCTGACTACGTCACGTCCATCTGCACAGGTTTCTTGCCAGTTAAAGTATTGTATATTAAATTACAAATGGATTTTGAACGATTTATCCTCTTATTGCGCGGATTGTAAGTCGATTTTTAAAAAAAAAAGTGAAATAGGTTGTTGTAAAAAATCTTTATGGGGTAGATCTGTTTATTTAGATGTAATAACTACATTTGAATTGGAAACTAACAGTTGTGCTGATATTATAAACATAGTATCGATACTTTGTTGTAATTTTCATGAATTTATAGAGGAGTGACTAGGCCTAGCTGGTGAGTTCAAATTATTTTGCCTTGTTTTAAATTTTGCACCTTAATTTTCTTGTATCTCAGAAACTAACAAACATACAACAAAAACAATAGCCCTAACAAGTTCTTTATTCATTTATGTCTCTACACACAACGAAATAATATTTATTGACCAACAAACAGAAAGGTTACAGGTTCTCAATAGTGAACAACCATCGTAAAATTTGAAATTATGAAAAATTGTTCTGATGTGGTAAAGGTTAATATTTTCACTTTGTAAAAGGAATATTACTTACAATATGGTGCATACTGCTAACAACATGTTTGTACGAGGTATCCTGAAAAATAATAAAAATAATAAATAGGTAAGTTTTACGATAGTATGAACAACTATAATGTTTTTTTTCGTTCATTTTATTTTCTAAGGCGGAGTGTGCTTTACTGTGTTTAGCGCCTTACTGCCTAGCTCATCCGACTCCAGAGCGCAATATATTTAATGTGTTTATACTTCCCATAACAACACTTTCTGGTTGAATCCAAACATATGCATGTTTTGGTGGTCAGCCATGCTACTAACAACTTTGCTATGCAGTCCTCCTCCAAAGTAAAAGTAAAGTATAATGTAGAAAGTAAAATAGATACAAAAGATGTGGATTTACAATAAAGGTATATTCGAAGTGTTTTCAACTGAAACCAGACCTAACTGGAATAAGTGAACATACATACAATGCACAAGATGACGTCACTTCTGGTATAAACAGCACATACCAACCGTCAAGTTTGTAAAATTTAATTATCCTCCGACTCATATTTCCTCAGCAGACCATTGAAAACATGACGGGTGTGATACCGAATCCGTCCAGAGTTGATCAGCGAGCGATGATTCGGTTTCTAACAGTTGAAGGATGTCTACCAGTTGACATTCATCGCAGAATGCTGGCAGTGTATGGTGACAAAAGTGTGTAGAAGACAACAGTGAAGAACTGGACAATGATGTTTAAAGATGGACGTGAATTAACTGAAGTATCGGAAGGTGTGTTCACAATGGGTACCTCAGTTACTGACCAACCATCATAAGAAACAACGCATGAGATGGATTTTAAACCACTTGCCACGATACGAAGAGGGTGATTCATTTCCTTTGCACATAGTGGTAGGTGATGAATCGTGGTGCCACCCCTTTGATCCGAGCAGCAAAACTGCTAGCATGCAATGGAAACGTACCGGATCACCAAAACCAAATAAATTAATGTCACACATTTCCGATTGCAAGGTTATGCTGACAGCATTTCTTGACCATGAGAGACTTTTGTTGGTAGACTTTAAAGAGCCTGGCGTGAACATCAATGCCATTTGCTACAATGACGCACTAGACAAACTGCATACAGCAATCAAGAATAAATGACCCGGCATGCTTTCGCATGGTGTGATTCTGTTGCACGACAATGCATATTCACATGTCAAGAACATTGTTCAAAAAGCGTTAGCACAGAAAAGGTGGAAAGTACTGCCACACCCATCCTATAGCCCCGAAATGTCCCCTTGTGACTTCCATTTGTTTGGACCCTTAAAAAAATTTCTGAAGGGACAAAGAATTGACTCCAATGCAGACGTCATGGCTTCGGTGACCAAGTATTTAAAAGAGTAGCCAGTCATTTTTTTTGACAGCATCCTCTGTCTATCCAAGCAGTGGAATGCATGTCTGAGTGCATATGGCAAATTTTTCTAACTAACCCTGTGGCATGTTTGCTTCATAACAATTGCTATATTTAAGTCTGTCCCACCAGATTATGTAACTTTCATATGTTTGTAATTAAGTCACTGGATCTGGTTTCATTTGAACACGCCTCGTATTTCCTCTCATTCTCACTCATCATCACACGCACAAAATAGAAGTATAGAAGTCTGGACAACACCAAACAAAAAAGTAGTCCCCCCACCGATACTTTGGTAGGTGATAAATTGTTAGGGACTTTGTTGTTAGAACATCAGCTTTGGGGACAAAGACTAACATCTGGTCAGGCAAAACATATTGATCAGACATGTTAGGGTCAGGCAAAATATACTGGCCAAGACCCTCACTTCGACCCTAGAAACGGGCTGTTTTCATAGCAGCCTGACTAACAAGGTGAGGGATTGACATGATCCCCGTAGTAGTAGCAACATGCAGATGAAGCCAAGGATAGCACAATCGCCTAGATGACCCCAGTCCACCTTCATCAGCACACTCGGGATGTGAGGAAAGCTATAAAAAACCACCACTTTACGTTCTTTCAGGGCGTGCAAAAGTAAATCTACTCATTGTGGGACTACTACTACTACTACTACTACGACGATCGACTACGACGACGACAACAACGACGACAACCATCAGCTTTAGCAGGTAGAGCCACAGCGTTTATTTTCTCAATGCCTTACCTACCATCACTCAGAATAGTGTCAGGAACCTATTTGGCAGCTGGGCATGATGATTGACTTTTCCCCATGCTATCCCTCTTTAGTCACCTTTTACAACATGCTAGGGACAATGAGGCTAATGTCTGGTCAGGCAAAACACACTGATCAAAGAATGTTAGCCAGGGTCAGGAGAAATATACTGGCCAAGACCCTCACCTGACCCCCTCGTTGGTCATCCTGGAAATGGGCTGTTGTTGAGGACAACAGTCTGGCTAACAAGGTGAGGTTCGACATGATCTCCGTAGTTGTGAGCGACACGTAGATGAAGCCAAGCATAGCACAACCACCTGGAGGACCCCGAACCACCTCCATCAGAACACTCGAGATGTGAGGAAAGCTACTGCAACCCTTCACTTAACGCCCTTTTCAGGGCACACATAAGAGTAACCTACTTATTGTGGGCATTCAAAACAACATGCTAGAAAGATTGCAGTGTCCATTTCTTTTCAACATAGGTAGACTCCAGTGCTGGATAAAGTACTGAAGCCTAAATGGATCATGAAGCTTTTCCTTTGATCCGACTTATTCTGTTCAACTTGGATTTCACTAAATGCTGGGTATGGTAGAGAAGCCTAAATAGATAATGAAGCTGTCTCTTTGATACAACACACAAATGGTGTAACTACTCAACCAATAACCAATTGAATACAAGACTATTTTTATCCCCATTTGCAATATCAATTTGTTATTCTGAAAGGAAAGGAAATAGTTTTCACATATTGTTTAATGTTTTTTTTTTTCCGCATTTAAACACTACCAAAACAATTTCCAAGTATTAGTAAATACTAGTGTTGTCTAAAAACTACAGTACAAAGATGATGTCCAACCAGCTGCGGGTCGATTTTGCTCTCGTGTTTGAGCCTATAATGAATGTCACCAGGACACAGATTTGACTTGAATTCACACTAGCCAATGACTTACACCTATGTCCATGGGAACAGGATGTGGTTTTCTATTTGGATGAAATAGTTCATTCGATTTGTGTTTTTTTCTTCGATTATCCTGGAACATTAATTGGCTACATCGGTTACCCGGTGGTATATTTTCCACGGTCGAATGCACATAGACAGCACGCAGCTGAACTTGATGAGAATGGTGCCCTTCACCTTGTATGCTTTGACAGTGTCAATTTTGGTGTGGTTAGGAAATCATCACACAGGCCAACATCGGCTCTATAGGATTGTACCAGAGTATCCGGTCTCCAGTTAGCAGCCGGCAGGGATTTGCTCGGTCGGAGAGGAGCAGTCACATCACTCGCATGCTGAGAACATTAATGAGATGTGATGTCCCTACAACCTCTTAGAATAACGGGAGAGACGAGAGTGATGACAAACCAGCAAATATTCTCACTTGTCAAAATGCCAAAAGAAAGTCTTACTTTTGCAACTTGATTGAAAAAGAGCAAAATGTTTTGAATGCTGTCTTGCAATTTAAACCTGTTGGGGGAAAAGAAACAATTGATAATGTAGTCACTAATTCGAATGTTCTTAGATTTGAACATGAAGTAAAGGTAAAAGTAGTCAAATGCCAGACACTGCTGTCAAGGATAAAGTTGCACTTTGTTTTTATTTTGTGTCTGTCAGCCCAGTGCATCCGACTTTGCATGCATTTCATGTAAGAGTCTGCTTCTTGCTGCATTTACTAAGTGTTTGCTCCCCCTGGGTAACGGCCGGTGCTGTGATGGGGAGCAAACCCAGCACCTTTGGGTTGTGAGCCGTGTCACTTAACCACTAGCACACGCCGTCCCCAACATATAAATATTATATAAATAATTACTTTACAAGATATCAATATTATATCATAAAGTACTTTACAAGATATCAATCAATATTGTACCAAGAAGTACTTTACAAGATATCAATATTATATCATAAGAACTTTACAAGATATCAATATTATATCGAGAATAATTTACAAAATATATGCCAGGTCAAAAGGTGCAGATTTCGCAGCTGTAAATTATGCCATAACATCACAAACGTCCTTTTCAGGATGAACTGAGAAGAAAGACTACAAAGAAGTACTTTACAAGACATCAATGTTATTTAAATAAGTACTTTACAAAATATCGAGGTTATATAAACGACATTTAAAAAAAAATGTATTTCAATATACTGGACACAGAATTGTCTGTGTGCTTACATCAATTGTGAACACAATTTAATCGTTTGTTTATTTCTATTATTTGTTCCATTTTCTTCTTCTTGTACTGAACCCCAGCAAAAGCTGAGTTATTCACTCTTAAACTCCCCTGGGGAGTGAGAATGGAAAGAGAAATATGTTGCAATTTCATTCCATCAGAAGCGGAGGAAGACTAACATCTGGTCAGGCAAAATATACTGATCAGACATGTTAGTCAGGGTCAAGCAAAATATACTGGTCAAGACCTCCACCGTAACTTCCTTGTAGCCCTCCATGGAAACGGGATGTTTTCATGCCAGTCTGACTAACGGGGTGAGGGATCAATGTGATCCCCGTAGTAGTGAGCGATACGCAGATAAAGCCAAGCATAGCACAACCATCTGGAGGACCCCAGTCCATCTCCATCAGCACACTCGGGATGTGAGGAAAGCTACTGCATTCTGCCACTTAACATCCTTTTCAGGGAGTAAACCTACTCATTGTGGACATTCAGCAACATTAGAAGCATGGAGTCATCACTATAGCTGATCCCTACAGGAAAAGACTGACAGAAAAGCACTTTTGCAGCAGTTGTTTCTCAAGCAATGTATTTGACATAACGAGTTTTCTAGCTCATTGTACAGGAATACTGAAATCCTGGTATTCAATTAGACAGATCAGTGCCTGATGCCAGGTAGCCAAAAGTTACTCTTTTGTTTTGCAAATCTATCTGGTTGGCCTTTAGAAGGTGCCAACCTTTTCTTCCTTGGATTGCCTTAGGGGCTCACATTTGACTATTAGTAGTAAATTTGTGTTTCCTTTTTGTGCCTTACTAGGCCTGGGGAAGGAGCAGCTTCAGGGGTGATTAGCTTCCAGACTTACCCCTGTTGACATTTTGCCTATCTATCAGTATAGGATCTGCATTATGCTTTTGGCAACTGCTAAGTTATCACGAGGTCTTGCTACTGGGCATTTCCCACCATCATGACTCCCTGTGATTTTTTACTCTTTCCAAGACTCAACTTAACTTAAACTTAATGTCTTTATACTGATTTAGAAGCCTCTACAGCGTCTGTATACAACCAGTTTCTTGGAAGGTGGTTTTTACAGATGTGCGAGTCCATCTTAATAGACTTAGAGCTAAGTAGACCGCCAGCCAGTTAGGCGCCATCTATAGCTGCTCTTAACAAACCACCTTTGGGGGAAGGTACAAATATAACGTGAATGGAATTTCAACTTGAATTTGTCTGTGCAGCGGCTGTTAAGCCTACTCTTTACAATTTCAAACTGCCAAGGAATTTTAAACGTGCTGGTTAAACATGGGAGTCCAATCTCACTACCCAGAGACCCAGTTTACCAGATGATCCAGGTGGAAAAAAATCAGTCATCACTGTGATTCGAACACGTGACCTCAGGCACCCAAAGTGGACACCTTACCTCGAGACCACTGAGTCCCCCATCAAGGGATTAGATTTTAGGACAGAAGAAATCAAGACAAATGTGATGCAGTTTTTGATGGAAATCCCTCCAAAATTACTTTCAGTGGGCGCACCACTCAGAAGAGGACTATTTTAATGGGGATTTGGTTTTAAACTAAATAGGTAAACTACTTTTTTTTCCAGCTTAACCTTTACGACTCGTGGGATCGCCCCAAAGCGGCGGACACGAAGAAAATAGCAGAGCGCATGTATGTGACTTAATCAAATTTTAAAACATACAGCCCTGTATAAAGTCTGAACAATATTACTCTTTAATTGTAGAGAGTTCCGACTTCCGTAATGTACGGTTAGAAATGGCGAATTTGAAATTGTATTTAGATGTTTGGAAATGATATCTTAAATTTTTTGCTTGTATTTGAAGATTCACCCATTGTTGAGAATGGGGGAGTCAAGTTTCTGCAACAGATTTTCTGAGGTAGATCTGTTGAGATTGGTTATGTAGATACAATAATTATGTTTATAGTTGAATGGGGCAAACACAGTAAACATCCCTAATCCGTTGTCAACTATTTTTTTTTTAAACCAAGGGACTTTTAAGGCGGGTGAGTTTATGTCTGTGCTCCATTTCAAAATTTTCATTTTCATCTTCTTGTATCTCAGAAACTAACACACACACAACAAAAATAATAACACCAGCACATTCTTTATTTCTCTCTCACAAACAAATCATATCAATATACAGGAGGACGACGTGGCCTAGTGGTTAAGTGGCACGGATCACAAGCCAAAGGTGCTGGGTTCGATCCCCATCACAGCACCGGCCGTTACCCTGGGGAAGCAAACCCTTAGAAATGCAGGAAGAAGCATACCCTTACATAAAATGCATGCTGAAGTCAGATGCACTGGACCAACAGGCGCAAAATAAAAACTGCCTTGGGGAAGAGAAATAAGGCGAACGGCAAAAAAAATTTAAAACATTAATATACTGTCAAATAAAAAGATCAGTCTCTCAAAGTCTACAAGTCGCTAAATTACTAAAAACATGACGTGGTGAAAGATAATGGATTGGCAGGGAAAACAGTCAATTTTGTATATAGAATGGTAAAAGTTAAGGTCAGAAACATTTCAATCATCCTTAGTATGCATCCGCAAGTCAAGAAAAATGAGGATGCATTTCATTTTTTTGGTGGTGTTTTACTGTACATGCAGTATTCTAAAAGTGATAATTACATTGTTGGCTTCCAGTTTGTTGGTGGGGGCCTATTGATGGTTCAGGGTGTCTAATGATTTCAACATCTCGTTTGCTCGAGCCTCCAGCCAGTATGCGTCCCAACTGCTCGTCTGCATTCAAGTCATCTTCAGTTGTATCACTCTCAGTGATGTCCCCACTGATGGAGTGACCCAGAACACCATCTGTTATGTCCAGATCAACACCCAGACTGCCTGACATCTGAATGAAGAATAAGCCAATTTACACTTTACAAGAAAAAGAAATTTAATGTTGAAGTTCAGATCAGTAAAAAGAATTAGCCAAAATAAAATGTTTTGAATCCTATGAAAATAAATATTTTTTAATGAAGTCCAACTCTTTCGGAAATGAAAAGTACAAAATCTGGACTTCCGTCAATAACCAAAATTAAAACATTTAGGAGAAGTAGAAATGGGAAATCAGAATGATCTTGTGAACACAGTCGCAAAAACAGATACATCGACTCTAGGTTTTCTGGAAAAAAAACAGTAGCTGCTACATCAGCTTGTGGGAGTCAAAGAGTTAAACATGTTTACCATTTCCATTATTCCTTATTTATATTATACAACAAGCTTGTCATAAGTCTGTACCCTGCTTATGAATGAGCAGGAGAAGATAGTTGACTTGGGTTCACCAGTACGACCCAGAATCCACAATTTCGGGATGCAGTGGAAAACTTCGGGCTCACCAACACATATCAAGCCAAGAGCACAGAAATCTGCAAGAAGAGTGATGCTGGCGGTTTTTTGGGACGTCAAAGGTGTCATATTGAAAGATAACCTGCCTCATGGCAACACGGTTAATGGGCAATACTATGCGGATCTCCTTACCAAACTAAGAAAGACTGACCAGAAATCAGGGATAGCACACACTCAAATTCTGCCTTTGCTTCAAGACAACATGCCCTCCCATAAAGCAAGGCTTGTGCTGCAAACAGTCAATGATTTGAATATTGAATTTCTTCCACACCCACAATATTCTCCGAATTTAGTTCCATCAGATTTTTTTCTTTTCCCAAAACTTAAACAGCTGAAAGGAAATCATTTTGACAGTGACGAAGATGTCATACTGGCTGATGATAACTGGTTTAGTTCCAAAAATAGGTTACTTTATTCTGAAGGTTTTTTCAAGGTCACTCAGAGATGGCAAAAATGTATAAATTCAGGTGGTGGCTACATTGAGAAGGAATAAGCACTGTGCCAAATTTCAACTTTCTCCTCTTACTCATTCATTGTCAGGGTAAAAATTCAAGGCCCTTGTAACCTTAGCGAAGAGGCAACAGCGTCAGACGTGTTTATTCAGATGTGACTGCATATGACTGTACAGTCCGATCTCAGCGTGTCATGTTATACCTTAGCTATTGCGTAACTTGATGTCAACAGTCTGGCCATGAAAGTCGGCGAAAGGAGAAATAATTAAATTGGAAAATAATATATTTTGTGTAAAACTGATTGGAGAATTTAAGCGATGGGGAAATGGCATGAGTAAATACGAAACTGGTCCTGAAATGATAGGCATCACAGCAACATTTCTAGGTGCCATGGTGACCAGGATTTGTCATGCCCTGTCACAGCAACATTTTTAGGTGCCATGGTGACCAGGATTTGTCATGCCCTGTCACAGCAACATCTCTAGGTGCCCGCCATGGTGACCAGGATTTGTCATGCCCTGTCACAGCAACATTTCTAGGCACCTGACATGGTGACCAGGATTTTTCATGCTCTGTCAAAGTCAAAGCAACATTTCTAGGCGCCCGCCATGGTGACCAGGATTTGTCATGCCCTGTCACAGCAAGATTTCTAGGTGTCCCCCAATGGTGACCAGGATTTGTCATGCCCTGTTACAGCAACATTTCTATGCGCCCACCATGTTGACCAGGATTTGTCATGCCCTGTCACAGCAACATTTCTAGGTGCCCACCATTTGTCATGCCCTGTCACAGCACCATTGTTTAGGTCCCCACCATGGTGACCAGGATTTGTTATGCCCTGCATAACAGTTAACTTTCGTGAATAAAAAATTAAAAGAAAAAAGCTGACGTCAAATTGATTAGTTTCAGACGATAGCAAAAGTACATATAAGAACATAAAAAATGTGTTCTTGGCTTGGCTTTGTTCGTTCTCAATCTCCCGCTACCAAACCCTGACATGGGCCTAAGTAGCAGAATGTAGTCCAGAGAACAGAATGCGTTGTGTCGTAGTTTACAGCTTGACTGCGATATTTGCACCTTTCGGTCCAACACATCCGACTTCAGCAAGCAAAAATGTGTTCTTATATTGGTGCTACTCTCCATACTTGAATCATGAAAGTAATTAGCCTAAACAAGGGTTGAAAAATTGGCTAACCCTTTACAGCTCAGTGCGCAGTAAACCTAAAAATGGTCACCCGTCACAACCAAAACCAATCTCTGAAACATGCGTTTGTGTTTCATGATTTAGTTTGTTGAATTTCCTTCTTTTTTTTTTTTACAGCTCTACACGATGGTTGTATCCGCGTATGCACAATTGATGTCTAACTGTAAAGTTATTTTTGGTAGGTTGGTATTAGCGTGTGTAATGAAAGTCAACACATTTATAGCAACGGAAGTTGGGCTTCAATACCCAAGGAACAATTTATTATTTTATCAGTCCAATGATCATTCATCTAGATTACTCATGGTTATTCAATACACGCCTGCTTCAGACTTTGACTGGGACACATTTTTTTTTTTTTTTTTTTTGCGTTCGCCTTGTTTCTCTTATTCCCAAGGCGGTGTGCGTTGCACTGTGGTTTTTCTTTTGCGCCTGTCGGCCCAGTACATCCGACTTCAGCATGCATTTTATGTAAGGGTCTGCTTCCTCCTGCATTTTCTAAGGGGTAACGGCCGGTGCTGTGATGGGGATCGAACCCAGCACCTTCGAGTTGTGAGCCGTGCCACATAACCACTAGGCCACGCCGTCCCCATTGGGACACATAATACACAAGATTTGTGTAAAGAAATTGGCCGAAATACACGATGTGGTAGGTACCAAAAAAAATGTTTCTCTCCAATTTCCTGCTGTGCATTAATGTTATTTAACACTTCATACTAATATATAATCTATATTATGAATACTTCATAGCATAGATGTGTCTTACAATGTTTAGATTGCAATGTCAGTTCTTCTTCTTCTTCTTCGTACGCTGTCAGACGTCAACTTGAATTTGTTTGAAGAAAGCAGCTGTCATCCTGAGGCTGTCGACACTGCCATAGAGCTTGTCTAGTGTTGCCACTGGTGATGGCCACATGTGCTTTCTCTGGTCCTCATACGTCAGGCAATTTTGCAGCAGCTGTTCAGCTGTCATTTTCCCTGTGCCACACGAGCATTCGTCAGTGCCACCTATCTTCAATTTATTGAATAGATAGTGCCTCAGTCTGTTGTGACCTGTGCGGAGTCTGAAGACCACGACCTGCTCTCTTCTGTTCAGCTGGTAGTAGGCGTCATTTTTTTGTGTAGCCAGTGTGTTCTGTTTCCCATTTGGCCACGTATCTGGCCCTAATAAGCCTTTTGGACTCTTCGTAGGTCACACTAGAATCTGGTTTTGGTAGTCTTGCACCTTCTTTTGCCAATCGGTCTCTGCCTCCTCGTTGCCTTGGATGTTACAGTGGGATAGAACCCACTTTTTGGTGCGGACTGCTGGCATAGTTGACAGAGTACTGCTCTTAAATCATTAAGTTTAGTATTTTTCTGGCTTTTTAGTACTGTGACTATGGCCAGGGCATCTGTGAACAGGACTATCTGGCTTTCATTGCTTTCGCCTGTCAGCATTGCTTCTACTGCAGCCTTCAGTGCTTCTGCCTCCGCTCTGAAATTGCTTGAGAATTTTCAAGTTGCCACTGTTATTTTTCTACCATTTGGTAGGCTCAGAAATATCCCTGCCCCTCCATTCTGTGTTGTGTTTTTTACAGAACCGTCTGTGTATGCATGGGTCCAGTCCATGCTTGGGTAGTTTTCAGCTATGTACCTCAGGGTTATGTCTCTTCTTTCTTTTTCAGTCTGGCTGTTCTTATTTCCAATACCTGGAATATTTTCTACCACCTCCGGAATGATATGCTGCTTCCATGTGGGTTTGCATACAGTAGGGACGGGCTTTGGTGTTGTTACGGTGTTCATAGAGTCTTCGCTCATTTTTGCTTTGGCTATTTCTGCAAAGTTTCTCCGCTTTAGTTTCCCATTTCCAAATCTATTTAGTGTCTGATGCATTGGATGGTCTGTCAGTTTTCTGAGTTTCTCTGCTTGCTGCTGGGCTCTGCAGTCTCTTCTGTCGGTCATGGATTGCAGATTTGTAATCTTTTCAAGTTCTACAATTGGCATTGACTTCATGCCTCCTGTTATAACTGTCATGGCTAGGTTTTGAAGTTTGCTAATTTTATTAACGTTCGCCTTTGCTGCTGTTGTCCATGCCGCAATGCCATACTCGAGAACTGGTCTCACTCTACCAGTGTACAGTTTCTTTAGTATTCTTTTGTCTGCTCCCCAGCTTGTGCCAGCAAGTTTCCTCATGATTGCCATTCTTTGTCTGGCTCTCATTCGGTTTCTCTCGATCTGACTTTTCTATGTCATGCGCCGATCAAATGTGACTCCCAAGTAGTTTGGGTTGTCGTTTGGCCGCAGATATTTGCCGTTAAGACTTATTTTGGTGTTCTGTGGTTTATTTGAAGGCAAAAATATCGTACATGTTTTTTCCTCATTTATTTTGACCAGCCATGAGTTCGCCCACTCCTCCAACGATGTTAGGGCCTGCTGCATCCGATTGTTTGCTATGGTGTGATTTTTTTCAGAGGTCCACATTGCCAGATCGTCTGCAACCATGGAGCTGTGGACTCTTCTTGGTATATTCTCTGTGATGTTGTTTATATACACCAGGAAAAGTGTGGGTGACAGTACTCCCCCTTGGGGTACTCCTTGCTCCAGTGTCACCTTTTTGCTCATCTGCCCTTGTACTTGAACTCTGGCTGTTCTGTTTTCGAGGTAGTGGCTGATCCGTCTGTACATTTTTCAAGATACTGCACTTCTTCGTAGCTTGACTTTAAGTCCCTCTTTCCACACCTTGTCAAAAGCCTTCTCTAGATCCACCCAAACTGCTACTGTATGCTTTTTCTCTTGGTAAGCATCCTCTATTTCCTGTGCTATGAGAGTGATCTGGTCCTCAGTGGATCTCTGTTGTCTAAATCCTGCTTGTTGTGGAATTAATATGTGTTTTTCTTAAGATGCCACATCAGTCTGGTGTTTATCATACGCTCCATCAGTTTACCTACACAGCTCAGTAGGCTGATGGGCCTGTATCCATTTGGATCTGTTCTATCTTTTTCTTTCTTTGGTACTGTTATAAGTACAGCATCTTTCCATGCCTGAGGTACAATTCCCCTTTTCCAGCTTTGGTTCAGGACTGATAGTAACTTCCTGTTTGCTTTTTGGCCCAACCCCATTAGCATTTCGTTTGTTACCTCATCTTTTCCGGGCGATTTCTTTTTCTTTAAAGTTCTCATGGCCTCATCCATTTCATTCATTGTTAGTTTTGCCATCATGTGCTCCTCTGGTGCCATCTTGATGTTGTCGTGGCTCTTTTGTTCTTCACTAATGTCTGTATGCCTGCCTGTAGGGACATCAATGTGGTTTGCTTTGGCATAATGTTCTATAAAGACATTTGCTGTTTTTTTTCCAGTAAACATGTTGTCGCCCTGCTTGATGGTAATTTGTTTATTTGATGGTAATTTGTTTATTTGATGGTGTTTCGTCATTCATGGATCTGACTAAATTCCATAGTTTGTTCCTTTCTTTATCTAGATTGAGGCTTTCTGTTTTGTTTTTCCAGCTGTCTCTTGTTATTTGGTTCAGTGTTCTTTTGTATTTCACAGTGATGAGCTTGAGGGCGATATTTGCTTCCATAGATTGCTCTCTCTCTCTGCCATGTTCCTAGCATTTGAGACTTCATCCTCCGCTATCTGCAGTTCATGATTCCAATATGGCTTGTAGTTTTTCCTTGGGATGGTTTTGGTGGCTGCTTGCAGTATTGCTTTGCTTAGGCTTTCCACCATAGATTTCATATTGTTATTTCGTGTGTTGATAGTTTCACACAGTCCATCTGTCAGCATTGCAAATCTGTCCCAGTCGGCTCCGTCTATAGTTCCAATGTGGCAGCGGTTTTATTTCCTGGGGGCCTACTTCCATATCAATTTCTAGCCTAATTGGCCTGTGGTCGCTACCTGACAATTGGTTGAGCACCTGACGATCTATTTTGTGGTGAATATCCCCCGCAGAGAAGGCCAAGTCCGGAGTGGAAGTGGTATGCCATGTTCTAGAATAGAAGCTAGGGCTGTCGTCGGGCCGGCCTATTGATAAGATAGAGATTTGTGTCTATCTCCCAGTTTTCCACTTCATCACCTCTGCTGTCTGTATCTGAATATCCCCATCTCTCCGAGTGACTGTTGAAGTCTCCAACCACTAGGCAGCTGGAGTCCTAGATTTCCATACTCGAGAGCGACAGGTCTTTGTTGGGTGGGCCATACAGGTTGAATATACGGGTTTTCGTTTCCTGTGTCATTATGTCGACTCCTACAATTTCTGCTTGTCCCATGTAATTTACAGATACTGCACTACTTGGTATGCAGTTTCGTGTCAGTATCAGAACCCCTCCTTTGTGACCTTTTCTATCAAGACGGAAGGTCTGGTATCCTCTGATTGAGAATCTGTGGTTTTTGTTTAGGTGCGTTTCTTGGATGCATGACATGTCTATCTTACCTTTGTGCAGGCGATTTGTTAGGGAAACCTTTTTGTTAAGGACTCCCTCCGCGTTCCACTGTAGAATTTTCAGGGTCTTGAGTTTTTGGTCAATAGCTCTTGCCCCATCTCCTTGTGCCTTGACTCCACAGCACATGGGTGGGTGACCTCCAGTAGCATCAGGCGGGCCCCTTCGAGGCATGGGGCCCGGCACTCTCGCTGCCTGGCGGGACTCCACAGGATGAGCACCATACTTTCTTCTGTTAGGTTGTGACGTCATCATACTGCGATATACGTTGCACTGTTTTGTTAAGCCTGTGGCCCAGTGCATCCGATTTCAACAGGCGTTTCTGTAAGGTTGCCCTCCTTAGCCTTTGGCTGTCCCCATCCCATCTGTAAGGCAGCAGTTGTTTGAGGTCAGAGTTGTCTCTCTTAGGAAAGTTGTCTTGCGGTACTATCGAGTCTTCCCCACTCGTTTCGAAAGGGTGTGATGGTGATATGATGGACTTATGTACTAGTTTTTCAAATATCCCAGAAGAGAGGCAGTCCAGTGTGTCTGTGTCCCAAGATCGTCACGTCCTGCCAGAAACATAGCATATACATGTGAGTGGGGGTATCTCCTTGCTCCCCTTTAGTATTCTCGGCTCCTCTGCAGTGATGGTACGCCTAGCATTCCCCGCCACCTGGGAGGTTGTCACAAAGGGGAAGAGGTGCAGTGTCCGCTGGCCTGCATCTCTTCTGCGTCCATTGGGATGACTGATAGCAATTTCAGTTCAATTTGTTAAATATACGAGAGGCATTCAAATCAATCACATCCCTTTTTTGTAACAAAATTTTTTTCTTCCAAGTGGTCAAAATGCCATTTATTGTTTGATATAATCTCCTGCAACGTTTATGGACTGATCCTGGCATTTAAGTAATGCTTGAAAAGCTTCAGCATAGACAGATTTGTCAGTATGTAGGAACCAATCCAGGATAGCCTGTTTCACTTTGTCATCAGTGCTGAAATGCTAACCTCCCAAAAATTCTTTTAGGAGTCCAAACAGGTGGAAATCACTTGGAGCGAGGTATGGGCTGGAAGGTGGATGTGGCAATACCTCTCAGCTGAGTTGCTACAGATGGCACATGGTGCGGTATGAGGTCGAGCGTTATATTGCAGGAGAAGAGCTCCCTTTGTGATCAAACCCGACATGCACTAACCTTCCGAAAGTACAAATGTTCATGAATAATAGTGTTCACCGTAACCAGAGAAAAACTTGTCTCTTATGGAATTTCATGACAGGTTATTCTTCGAGTTTCCAGGATATGGCGTTCCAAAATCTGGATATCCACAGGAATGACTGTGGTGGGTTGAGAGTCACCACGGCCGGGATCATCACCTACGGATGTATGGCCTTCTCTAAAACGTTTACACCATTTAAATGTCTTACTGCAGCTGAGTGTCTCATCACTGTATTATTATTGCAGTCGTCTGTAAATTTCCACTGGTTTCCCGCCTTCTTTCACAAGAAGCTTCATCACAACACGCTGTTCCATGCAAACAGTAACAGTGTTGTCCGTCATTTTTATTTATCTGTCATGTGACTGGACAATGGCAAGTGGGCCACCTAGCAGTAATAGGACACAAGTGCCCTAACTAATAGTAGTAGTTCTGGCACACTATAACCCATTCAGGTGGAACTAGAACAAAAAGTCCTGGTTTGATTTACACACTCCTCGTGTATTAAATTTATTTTGAATAAAACTTTGACGCACAGAATTCCAGCATTTTGATCCAGACAGAAAGACACAAATCTGCCAAATTAGCTTGGACTGAAACGGGTTAACTACCAATGTCAATGTCTTTTGTGTGTTAGACCTGTCTGTCCTATCCTTTCAAATGCATTTACATAGTGACAGTTATGTTTAATTACAACTTAGACTTACGGTGTCTTGGTTGACCTTCCAAATTGTAACTAGCTTTTTGTAAGTGGAATCCCTTGAGATGAATGACCCAAAAACATACTGAGGAGACAAAGGTTACAAAAGCTTTACTAAGTATATATGGAAATAGATCAAAACTGCAGCTATTAATTATCTTATTTAGCAATATATACACAGTAATAATGTCATAATTTGGTGAAGGTTTCTGTTTTCCTACAAGACGAGTCAACTGGGTAGTGGACTGATGAATGACCTCTAAATTTTGAGATGTACTGTAAATATTGATTAAGTTAATAAAAACATATATAGGTAATGGTCCAGTGACAACACAGGAGAAAAAACAAAATTACATGTTACAGCCCCAAGGCCTTCGTCAGGGACACAAAAAAAACAGACGAAAACAACTAACGTTCTTTGTCCCTGATGCCATCACGTAGATTTTTGGTCTTTGTACTGGCGTAACTGAGTCATTACCTATATATGTTTTATCAACTTTTGATCTTCAGTACTACTGTAGTTTCAATCTATTTATTTCTAAACATTGAATAAGTAGCCATGGACCAAATCAAGTCAGCATGCAAAGAGGTAGTTCCTCCACCATGCAAAGACACAGCAGGGCAACCATCTGTCTAACAATTCTGATTACAAGTAACTACTAAGAAAAAAAACTGACTGATTTTAAGGGTGACAAATCAGATCAGATTACTAACTACAAAAATTGCCATGTCTGCAGAATGAAATTAGACCAGCTAGAGTTGTGGGCTAGTAGTTAAGTGACACAGCTCACAATCCAAAGGTGCTGGGTTCGATCCCCATCACAGCACCGGCCGTTACCCCAGGGAAGCAAACCCTAAAAAAATGCAGGAGTAAGCAGACTCTTACATAAAAAACATACCGAAGTCGGATGTACTGGGCCAACAGGCACAAAATTAAAAAAACCGCAGTGCAACGCACACCACCTTGGGAAAAGACAAATAAGACGAACACAAAAAATAAAAATACCAGCAATAGCTAGAGATCTGAACGGACAACCCAAATTCTGCTGAGGTGATAACATCAGACAGTCTCTGAAAGTCTGTGCATTAGAAGAAGTGGGAAGAGGCAGTGAATAGGTAGAATTGGGCAATGAGAGCCCTCTGATAAGGATGGTGATACAACTGAGCAGAGAGTGTCACGAGTGAGGCGGCACTTTGACAGATGATTTGATACAAGAGCTGATCCGGCAACACCCAGAACCACAAGACCCAATTTTGTACACGCCAATAGAGATGCAAACAAGTGGTGACTTAATACAGGTTTATAAGATAATTAAAAGAACGGATAAATTAGACTATAACAAGTTTTTTTCAAAATTCAACCACCTACAAGAACACGAGGGCATAGCTACAAATTAACAAAAGAAAAGTCAAAATTAGATATTAGGAAATATTTGTTAAGTCAAGAGAGTGGTGAATGCTAGGAATGCATTGTCACAAGAAGTAGTGGAGACAGGGATAATGAATGCATTTAAGAATAAATTGGATGCTCATAACTTTTAGAGCAAGGTAATGCAAATGAAACTGGTTGTATACAGACTCTGCAGAGTCTTCTAAACCAGTATAAAGACCTTAAGTTAAGTTAAGTGCGGTTGGGGTTTAGTCGGCTACCAAAGTGGCAGGAAGTTGGTGGAGAAATCAGCTGCATACTCCACTATCACATCGGGTATGAGGCGATAACAGCTGCCCTAACTTGGCTGGTGACGCAACTGGTGACACACATTGTAATGCTGTCAGTCTCGCAGGGCATTCTCCGTAAAATAAAAAGGTGCATTGCAAAGAGGGGAGTGGGCCTCTCTTTTAAGCAACTCTGGTGTACAAGGTGTTACTGCCTGGGACATGCAGGCATCTCGGGCAACAAAAGAGCTGATGCAGTGGCAGGGCGAGCTGTGGTGAACAACGCATTGATGATGTCTCGAGTTCAGGGTTGAGTTGATAATGGCCGTTATCTAAACGCTACAAAATGATGAAGAGACAGAAAGTTGCAAAAATGCATAGATTTGGGAGTGACTAGGGGAGAGGGCAGAAAGTGTGTCCTGTCTGGATAGATCCGAAGAACATGAAATCAACATCTAACTGGGTTGTTGTTGGCTGTTTGTGAATGCCCACAATGAGTAGGTTACTCTTTTGTGCGCCCTGACAAGGAAGTCAAGTGGCGGGTTGCAGTAGCTTTCCTCACACTCCAAGTGTGATGATGAAAGTGGACGAGGTCCTCCAGGCGTTGTTCTATGCTTGGCTTCATCTTCATGTTTCTCACTACTACGAGGTTCACGTCGATTCTTCACCCCGTTTGCCAGACTGCCATGAAAACAGCACATTTCCAGGGAGGGCTACTAGGAAACCGAGGTGAGGGTCTTGGCCAGTATGTTTTGCCTGACCCTGACTAACATGTTTGATCAGTATATTTTGCCTGACCAGACATTAGTCTTCCTCCCCACACCTAACTAGGACTCCTGAGTATATATACGCTTGGCTGGCTTCTTGGACGAAGAAAGAAGCACTTATAGAAATATCCCCCATGTGATAATGATGGTTCCTAGAATAAAGAAACACACCTCTGAAAGACCAAGGGCTAGACTTGAACCCGGTCAAAGGAAAGAAAAGACATAACCCTAAAGTACATAGAGAAAAACTACACAAGCATAGACTGGACCCATGCATACACTGACGGTTAAATAGTCTTGTTTACAGATCGTGGTTACAGCACTAAAAAGCCAGAAAAATACAGAACTAAATTACAAGTTCAGTAATCTGTCAATTATGCCAGCAGTCCAACCCAAAAGAGTCGTGGTATAGTGGGTTCCATCCCACTGTAACATTCAAGGCAATGGGGAGGCAGACAGACTAGCAAAAGAAGGTGACCAATGAAGAGTTCAAAAGGTTTATTAGGGACATATACATGGCCAAAAGGGAAACAGAGCATACTGGCTACACAAAAAAATTATGCTTATTACCAGTTTAACAGAAGAGAGCAGGTGTTGGTCTTCAGATTCCACACAGGCCACAACAGGCTGAGGTACTATCTATTCAATAAACTGAAGATAGGTGCTACTGACGAATACACCTGTGGTACAGGGAAAATTGCCACTGAACATCTGCTGCAAAATTGCCCAACATACAAGGAACAGAGAAAGCACATGTGGCCATCACCAGTGCCAACACTAGACAAGCTCTATGGCAGTGTCGACATCCTCAGGATGCCGCTGCTTTCTTCGAATAAATTCAAGTTGGCGCCTGACAGCGTACGAAGAGGAAGACGAAGAACCCGGTCAGGAGGAAGACATCAGATAGAATAGTTTCTGTATGATATCGACGAAGAGGAGTAATTTCAACATTCTTTTTCTATTTCAATGTCTAATAGTGTTTGAAATTAAAGTATGTAGTTTCGGCCAGAATATCTTATTTTGTTTGTTCCTACTCCCTGTCTTCTTAGTTCCTTGGTCAGCGACTGACAAAACGGCTAGTGACCATAATGCCTTTTTGCTTCTTTAAGGGTAGTAACAAACTACCTCCACTTCACCTAGTCTGTAGCCATTCTTCATACAGTGCTCTAACTTTGATTCATAATTCTCATACCAGCTTCTCTGGTTTTTCACCAAATCTAATCCAGTTATTCACTGGCTATGTTCTGTAGCTTATACTCTAGTTTATATCCTAACGATTAACTGCACGGTAGTCTTCTCTTCTCTGCTCTTTCTGATCTCCTCTCCCCTAGCATTCATCCCCCAGCTTATATGCTAAGCTGCCTACTTTGGTCAATGATCTCTATTTTCTTGAGTTCCCTCAAACTTTATTTGAACTGGCGTGTCACCAGAGAAAGGATACCTTGTTTTTCAACCTACTATGTGACCTAGAAGGTCATGGAAATCCCAGTAGCACTTTTGTGAAAAGGTAACTATTTCGGCAGGACAGTTTTAAACTGTATTGTTTGAGAATTAAGGACAATGAATGCCCCATTCAATGAACTCAACCTCTCGGGCATGGTTTATAAGTTATGTGTGGCTACCACGAACGGTATTTTCAGAGCTTCCTTGGCGTTGGCTCATTGGACCCTTGTAACTCTGTTACACGTACTTATATTAAAAAATTTCTCAATAACAACTTTTCCAGAATTGTATGTTGTTGTTGTTGTTTAATGTCCACAATGAGTATGTTTACTTTTTTGTGCGCCCTAAAAAGGACGATAAGTGGCGGGTTGTAGTAGCTTTCCTCCCATCCCAAACATGCTGATGTAGGTGGACAGCGGTCATTCCAGGCGGTTGTGCTATGCTTGGCTTCATCTGCATGGCACTCACTACTACTGGGATCACATCGATCCACATCTCGTCAGCCAGGCTGCCTTGAAAACAGCCTGTTTCCAGATACCTCTACATAGAAGAGAGATTGTGGTCTTGGTCAGTGTATTGTACCTGACCATGGCGCGACATCCTGGTCAGTATGTTGTGCCTGACTGGACTAGTGTCTTAGTTCCCCCCTGAATTGTATAAATCTACTTATATTGCCTTCCAGAAGTTTTATACTCAAACTATTTTTAATTTTTTTTTGTGTTTGTCTAATTTTTTTAATCCCCAAGGCAGTGTGCATTGCACTGTGGTTTTTATTATGCACCTGTTGACCCAGTGCATCCAACTTCAGCAAGCATTTTATGTAAGGGTCTGCTTCCTCTTGCATTTTCAAAGGGTTTGCTTCCCCGAGGTAACGGCCAGTGCTATGATGGGGATCGAACCCAGCACCTTTGGATTGTGAGCCGTGTCACTTAACCACTAGCCAACGTCGTCCCCTTTACATTCAATAAAATATACGTGTCCAGAGTGAATGAGTTAAGCTACATTATTTTCCATATTTTAAAAGCAATTTCTTGTGTTCTTTTTTACTTTATTATATTAAAAAATAAATACAAATAATATGTTATGTAAGTTATAATGATACATATAAAAAATAACTTTATGAAAAGACTAAAGAAAAGAAGTGCTATTCCTTAACAACTCCAATGAAAAAAAGCTTAAGTGGGAAATGGGAAATGGCACAAAATTACTCAAATATTTGAAGAATAATGTGAGACTGAAAACTTGGAAACAAATACTGGCTGATTTTCATAGATTAAAAATGGGCAAATCAGGCATAGTTCCTTTAACTTAACTTAATGTCTTTATACTGGCTTAGAAGGCGCTACAGTCTGTATACAACCAGTTTCTTGGAGGGTGGTTTTTACCCAAACATTAGAGCTAAGTAGATCCGCAGCCAGTTAGGCGCCATCTATAGCTGTTCTTAATCTGAGAAGGTACAAATAACTTGGGTAGATTTTTCATTTGAATTTTGTCCGGGCAGCGGCTGTTAAGCCTACTCATTTCGATTTCAAACTGCCAAGAAATTATTAAGTGCTCGACACTGAACACGAGAGTCCGATCTCACTACCAAGAGATCAGGGGAAGTTTTACCAGAAGATCCACGTGAAAAAAATCCTGGTCTCCATCGTGATTCGAACACGTGACCTCCTGCACCCAAGGCGGAGACTTTACATCGAGACCACTGAGTTATCTAGCCTCTTGGTCAATTATTGAAAAGGATAGAATAGTATCACTGCACAAAAACTTGTAAAAATAAAAAGCGACTAAGGATGGGTGTGCATGGGGCTGGTAACCATACTATGTAAAATAATTGTAAGAATAAATTAATGTTTTGGCATTAGCTTCCTACAAGAAAGCCAACTGTAGTGGAGGTGTGATGCTCCTACTGGAGTTATCCAACACAGGAAGGGTGATGATTAAACCTAAAAGTAGCTAAATAAAAAAATAATGTATTTAGCACATACAACTCGGAAGGAAGACTTAACGTCTGGTCAGGCAAAACATACTGTTCATGTCAGTTGACTGGAGGACCCCGGACCACCTTCATCAGCATGCTTTGGATGTGAGGAAAGCTACAACAGACCGTCACTAAACGTCCTTTTCAGGGCGCACAAAAAAGGTAAATCTACCCATTGTGGCCACTCCTTCAACAACAGCAGCATGTACAACTAGCCCCTACCTTTTGCTCTGCCGTCTGAATGCCAATAGCATTTGGAATGATGAGAGCCAGTTTTTCCCTGGTAATGCTGATTATCTTGTGAAAGGGAATCTCTATCTGGAAAGCAACAGTTAAAAAGTATGCTAAAATCTCATGTCTGTGATGTATTAAAAATGAAATTTTGCTAATAATATAAACGAGTACATGTCAGTATGACACAGCCATAAATATAAAAAGCAATTTATATAGAAATGGACTAATTTAACATGGTGATAAACTTGGATGACTGAGGCAGACAGGTAGACGCAAAGATGGAGGGTAAAAAATAGAGAGTTGGGATGTAGGTCAGGAATTGATTTGACAGAATAAAGATAAGCCTGGCAGGAAATGGTATGTGTGTGTGTGTGCATATTTGTGTATATGATGATGACTTGCTGTTCTCTAGTTAAATCTTAGTAGGTTTCTTTTCAGAAGTGTGTGTGTGTGTGTGTGTGTGTGGGGGGGGTGTATGGTGGTGTTGATCTGCCCATTTTCCCCTGAAGTTGGCTTTAATTTTTGTCTTGACCTCATATATGATGCTCAGGTCTGTTCTGTTTGTGGGGAAGCTCCTCTGCAGCTTCATTACCTTCAATATTGCAGTGGGATGGGATCCACTGTATGACCAATTTGGATGTTCTGCTGAGAGCTGTGTCATTTCTGACCTGGTCTCAGAAGATCTTTCGTTAACTCACGTCCTTCTTTAAACATCGTTGTCCAGTTCTTCACTGTTGTCTCTGACACACTTTTATCACCATACACTGCCTGCATTCTGCAATGAATGTCAACTGGTTGACATGCATCAGCTGTTAGAAACCGAATCACCGCTCGCTGAATAACTCTGGATGGATTCGGTATCACACCCGACATGTTTTCAACGGTCTGCCGAGGAAACTATGAGTCAGAGAATAATGAAATTTTGCAACCTTGACAGTTGGTATGTACTGAATACACCAGAAGTGACATTATCATGTGCATCGTACGTATGTTCCATGCTCATTGTAGGTATGTTCACTTGTTGCAGTTCGGTCTGGTTTCATTTGAACACATTTCGTAGAATAATTATGTTTATAGTCGAAGTGACAGACATAGCCATTACGGTAAACATCAATAGTAGTATTAGTATTTATTTCGTCACAATTTTTTATTTTTTCCATAACCAGGTGAGTCTGTATGTTTGTGTTATATTTGCTATCTTCTAGTATCTCAGAAACTAACATACACACAATAACAACAATAACACCAATACGATCTTTATTAATATATATCTTTAGGCACACACACTAATAAAAAAATTTGTAAAAAAGATTAACGGTTATCAAAATCTACAACCATGCCGTGGCGAAAAATTATGCAGATGCAGAAAATAAATGTAATTTTGTAATCTGGAAAAGTAAAAGCCAATATGCATATTGGCTTGGCTTCGTTCGTTCTCAATCTCCTGCTACCAAACCCTGACACGGGCCCAAGTAGCAGCTAGAGAACGGAATGCGTTGTGTCGTAGTTTACAGCTTGACTGCGATATTTGTACCTTTCGGTCCAACACATCCGACTTCAGCAAGCATTTTTTAGTACCAGGTTAGCATTCCCTCTTCGATCCTTTCTCCTTAGCCAGTCTGCTCTGTTGCAGCCTGTTATCCAGGATCACCACGTGGAGGCGTAGAAGGGTCTTGGCAGCTCTGGTACGCTGGCCCTGACACTAGCAGTCAGCTATGGGTCGCTGGCCCTGACGCTAGCAGCCAGCTATGGGTCGCTGATCGCTGTAGCTCATGCGCTGCTCAGCATCTTGATCCCATATGCATATTAATCCTTCTAGTCCCCATTGAAACATACGGCTACAATGGTCTCCCCACAGCAATCCTTATTTTAGACCATCTTCTTAGCTTCACTCGTGAGACTATCTTGATCTCCTTTTCCACTATTCTTCAGCATATGTTCATTGGCATACTACTTTCCTCTTCCCCTGTATTATCATTTCCATTATTGAAGTGCTCATTTAAATACAGATTATAACCATTTTTTTTTTAAAAAGCTTACCAATCTTCCCCTAGCCTTGATTTTTGAATAGAAGCAAATCCAGTTCTGAGAGACATACATCTGGCCATGGAGAAGAATATCCCCTTTGAAGGCACAGGAAAATGCTGTGGGCGAAGAATAGGGAACAAAGTTAAATATTTAAAAATTTAATTTGAAAATAAATTTCTTTGCAAACTGCTATCTTATTTTCATATATATATTATTCGTTCTCAGTTCATAGCATTGTAGTCTATATTCATTCAAAGATTCAGAAATCATTTTTATTTTTCACATCAATTGATAAACAAGATTAAAAATGGCGCCACAGACATGTGTGTGTGTTTTAAAATATCTGTTTAACAAATAAACAGTGAGATACAATGTGCTCATGTGGGAAGGATAAACAGCGAGATACAATGTGTCCATGTGGAAAGGACAAACAGTGAGATACAATGTGTCCGTGTGGGAAGGACAAACAGTGAGATACAATGTGTCCATGTGGAAAGGACAAACAGTGAGATACAATGTGCTCATGTGGGAAGGACAAACAGTGAGATACAATGTGTCCATGTGGGAAGGACAAAAACTGTAGAGCATATCCACCACGTTTGTTTGCTCTAATAGATAAAGCACAGTGACATGTCCTTCAATATACTAGGGCCGCTCCGAAAGAAAGGCCTCCTATTTTATTCCATGTAAACCTTAACAGATAAAAAGAGCACAATAACACCATCTGTTGGAGCAATTTTTTGTCTTCAAAAAACTATTTTTCAACATAGTCACCACTCTTGACCTATACATTTTCTCCAACGAGGAACAAGAGCAGACACACTGCGCTCGCAAAAATCTGCACCAGTGGAGGTGACCCACAGCTGCTGTGATGGCGTCGTTGCTAAGAAAATGTTGCTCTCGCAGTCCATCTTTCAGTGGTTGAACAGATGGAAGTCAGAAGGCCTAAAATCCGTACTATGTCGTGGGTATGGTAGGACAGTCCAGCCAAGACTGACAATGTGCTCAACGGTCTTAAAACTGGTATGGGGTCTGGGCATTATCATGTTGCAAATGACAGGTTGTCTTCTTCTCTGACCTGACCTTAGAAAATTGATCCTTCAGCTTAGCCAGTGTCACGTCACAATCTAATGGTCAGAGTTGATGGTTTGTCCAGGTCCCAGGAAATCAAGAAGGGTTACATCACTTTGCCCAATGAGGGCTGCGTCTTAAACTTTATAGATGGGAAATTCCCATGTCGCCACTCCATGGAATGCCTCATAAGGTCATGACAAACTCGCATGCTATGTTCTCTCTGTTCCTGTATGAGCATTTGTGGGACCCACCTGGCGCAAACTTTGTGATATTCCAACGTCACCACCATCATTTACAGCACAGCGAAACCAATATCCAGCTCCCTAGACAGTTCCCAGGTCGTAATCCTCCAATTTACATTATTTTGCATTCAGAGTTGCGACACTCTCCCAGGACTGAAAAAATAGGCAAAATTATCCAGGACTGGAAAGGGTACAACAGTATTGAGAATATGCCTAATGACTAATTGATAACTCAAATTGCAACATTTGAAATGAGATGTTTGCAAAATAGCAGTAATATTCACAAGAAGGGGCAGAGTGCAAAACGAAGAAATCCGACAGAAAAGTGGGAACAATGCGATCCACAGCATTTTTAGACAGAAAATTGTATATTTTTGAACATGGCTTTAATACCTCCCAACATACATGCCAACCAAGCTTATAACAACAGACAACAGGGCTTCAGGGCACGAGAAAGATGAAGAAAAAGATTAATTGATGGTGTTAAACGGATAGACTTAAAATAAAAACTACACAGATTGTACACTAAAGAAGATTGAATCTCTCTGTGATATTCAATGACATAAGTAGAGAGATATGATAATCATGACACAATAGTTTAGATCCAATTCTGCAGGTTCAAAATGCAAGCTTACACTCAATTGGATATTCCTCAAGTGGCGCCGATTTGAACAGCTTACGGAAGCGAACAGTTCTTGATTTGCTGATGTTATTTGGAACTTCCTGAGTGTATAAAAAGTACATTTACAATTTCATTAGTCTCTGAAGAAATCTAGTCACTACAAGCAAGCAAGAGCCAATGTAAGTTCTCACAAAAAATAAAAATGGGTCCATTTTGTATGAACACAAATATAAAATAGCCTACGCTATGACAAAAAGGCCTTTGCCTTTTAGGGCTAGGGTTGCTATTTGAAACGCAACAATAAAATATATCGAGGTACAAATCAGACAGCTGCAGTAAAACTGGATAGTAGATTTTAACGCTCACAGAAATAAACATGGATCACTTTTATAGTGGCCACAAATACAAGAGCACAGTGAAATAAATTTGTGGATGGAATTTGCAGCAAAGAAACTTAAGTGGCTCAATTGCTTAAGAAGAAGCTAGTCTTAAAAATACTTGCAAGACTAACAATTATTTGAATTAATTAAAAGAACTGCATTCTTTATAATATAATCAATAAACATTTTCAGCAAATAAATCAAGTAACTCTATATTCATTATTGAAAAGAATCATCAAGCAAATGTAGGTCTAATTATAAAGAAAAACAACCTTTCACATGAAAGATATGTCGTGACTTAATTTATTTCTTCAACTTCCTGTTGTAACATATAGCTGCAACTATCGCTATCTATATCCTGTCTATAGATTGCAAGATTTACCTAACTTATTTGTTGCTGTATATAGATTGTAAAATTTGACTATCTTTTTTGTCACTGTCTATAAGTTATCTTATTTATAGCTGTCTATAAGTTATCTTATTTGTCGCTGTCTATAGGTAAAAATATTTGGCTATTTTATTTGTCGATGTCTATAAGTTATCTTATTTGTCACTGTCTATAAGGTAGCAACATTTAGTTATCTTATTTGCTTCTGTTTATAATTTGGTCATCTTATTGAACTCTGCCCTTGAGAATCCAGTTACACAGACTTCCCCTTGCACTATTCTTCACCAGGTATATTTTGGTCTCTCCCCTCTTCTCTTTTCCTGTGAGTTCCAATACAGAACATGTCTGAATATATTGCTTAGTTTCTTCCTTAAGGTGTCCTTTCCATCATGAATTTCTCTCAAAAATACCCAAATGAAATGGCTGCTGTGTTTTACCACAGATCTGTTTATTATTAAGTCTGGCCATCTAACACAAAGTATGCAATGAAAACATATGTCGGTGAATGTCTGCCACTTCTATATGTTACTCCTAGCTACATGTCATGTCTTACAGCCATATAGTATGAAAATATATGTAGTAGCAACAGTTGATATCGTTAAACTACTTTAGTCGTTCTTCTTCTACCATGTCATGTAAAAGAGATTTTCTATATCTTGTAACTTATAGTTTCTATAGGATGGGATAGCTGAACTGACGTTCAGCCCTCATTAATAGTCTCTTCCTACATAACTGGTAGATTCAATCAATCAATGCCCGTCGCTCATTTCAGAGCATATGCTACTGACAACCCTACTCTAGCAAGTTCGATCTTGAGCTGCCCTTTCTGACTCTTTCTAGTTGAGGTCCAGATATTTCCATGTCTACTTCTCTTTCTCTTCATCTGTGGATTTCATGTCAGGTCATGTTTGGTCAAGTTTGATGGTGCTTTGCCTAGCGTGTGTCCTATCCAACCCCATTTCATATGTTTTATTTGTTGCTCAACTGGTTATTGTTGGCTCCTTCCTCACCATGTCCTGTCGGTCTATACCCATTATCTTCCAAAAACATTTATTGGTGCATGACAGGAGTTTCCTCTGTATTGTCTTTGTCATTCTCCAAGTCTCTGCTGCATACAGAAGTACTGACTTGACATTGGAATTAAACAATCTTAATTTGGTATTAGTCTTTATTTCCCTGGATTTCCATATATTATTTAGTAACAGGAATGCTGTCCTTTGCTTGCCTTTCGAAATCTCCAAATCTATCCCTGACATCTGCCACTGTATCCCCCTGAAGTATCAATGTTGCTGTCAAGATATGTGAAGGTGTCCATGTCTTCCAGTAGCTTCCCTCTAAGCATGACTGGCTCTTTGTTTAAGGTGTCAATTTTAAACAGCTTGGTTTTCTTCATGTTAATATTCAGTCCCAGTTTGGTAGATTCCAGTCTAAATATTCGTTCAGGCCTCATTAACACAATAATCAAATAAATAAGTAATATAATGATCTTATAATTACAATTAAAAAGTACCAATATCAACATAGGAAACACAGCTGTTTGTGCTGCTATTATTATTATCAGCATCACCATTATCATTATCAATATGAATCTCATAATTAGAAGAAATAAAATGGTATCTTACAGGAGAGTGGCTTCTGAGGACTATAGATGGCTAAATGAAAAAAAGAAATGAACAAAAAAATACTGAAAATAACATAACTGTATAATTATCAAACATAACAATCAGAAAATAAACACAACAAGCATCTACAAACATGACCAATTTAATAGATCCAAATAAAAAGATCTAATTACATGCATGTTTAAATCTACAAGTTACATTTTCTTGTCTCCATTTTGCTCCTTATGAAGCATAAAAGACCCCACTGCTGTTGTTACCTTGCGCCAAAGCATTTTGTGCTGCTCTTGCAGTGGTATTTTCTTTAGGAATTTATTTTATATGAAGAGGCAGCTAGCTTCATTCATGTACAACCCTTATTAGTAGCCTATTCTTGCCTTTTACTGCATGCTTATTTTGCAGTTGGCTTATCCTTCATTGCTGGGATGATACACACAGGTGTATAAGTTTAAATTTAAGACATTAAGTATTTAAGGAACTGGCATAAATATTTTTTTTAACCCTGCAATATATGATAATCTTAATATAATTTACATAAGAAGCAAGTAGCCAAGTGGCATGGGTACCCGACTCTTAGTTACAGGATCGAAACCTCGGTGAAGTCTAGGTTTTGTATTTTTGTAAATAAGGTGATAAAACCCTTGCATGCACACTGTACTTCATTCCTAAACCCTACAAATTCAACCCTCCCAAGAACACAAACAATGTGAACAATGCAGTAATTGTAGCTTTATATTTATATATATATATATATATATATATATATATATATATATATATATATATATATATATATATATATATATATATATATATATAAAGTAAATAGCATGTCCATTGCAGAACATTGCTTCTTACAACCGCCAACCTATTTGCATAAGTTTCTTGCAAAACGGTAGGTTGCCATTACTTTCCGTTTGTGGAGGAGCGAAGAAAGTCCACGTCTGCCAAACTGGACATGAGCGTGACTCGAACCAGTGCGTTGGGATTGTGAAACGGGTGCTTCACCCCTAGGCCATGCAGCCTCCCATATATATATGTGATATATATAGTTGAGGAGGGAAAAGATGGACTTGTTGAGAAAGAGCAGAGATGGACATAGAAATTGGTAGGGTTAGGGGGAAGATATGGGTGGGGAAAGATTGGAATTGAGGTGGAGAAGAGATGGGCATGTTGAAGGGGAGAGAATACGGGATATTTTATCTATACACACCCCAACACAGCGAGGCTGAGATATCAATCATGAATCAATGATCTTATAATAATTTCTTATATACTCTGCCAAAAAGTACCAGATTATTTGAAATTTGGTGACAACTAGGAGAACAACATCTCTTTTCGAATTTCAGGTACCAAATGTAGCATTTCTCACCAAGAATTTTATGCTTTGCAGGTGGCACTGTATTCAATTTTAATTCGGTGGATGCAAAATGGCATTCGATGAAGAAGAAAAAAATGGTGATCAAATTTCTTTGACAAAAACATTATAGTGCTAAATGACTGCTTAAGGACTTTCCAGACAAAGGATATTTTTTAGGTGGACTGACCTATCTTTTTGAAAAGATAGACCAAACTATCACTGCTGAACATGATAAAGACAGTAGTAGAACACACACTGCATGCAAAGATGACAATATCAAAGCTATTAACGAGCTTGTGCAAAGTCAAGAAGGTTGTCTGGAAACACATCTTTCCCAATATCGAATTCCTCGCCAGCAAGGTACTTCACAAAGATCCGAGGGCAGAATCATGAAAAATGAAGTTCAGTTAAAATGTTTTAAGAAACATTGGACGACAATTTTTTAACGAAAGGAATCAAGAGTCACGGCATCTTTGGCATCGCTTCCTAAAGCACATAGAGTGCGTGGTCAAATGGTTTTGATGCCTGCCGCCTGTCTGCTGATCAAATCCCCAGTAAAGCATATGTTGTTTTTTTTTGTTTAGGGTGAAATAAACAAGCATATCAGCACATGATATGGTGACAGTAGTGGCATGTAGTCCTAAAAACCCCTAGTCTTCTCCAGCAATGGGAATAACGTTGTACAACAGTTTTTTTTTCTTTTTCTTCTAAAAGCATAAAGTAAGTTTCATATTTTTCACAAATGAAAAACTTTCTACTGTTGTTCGGCTGACCAATAGACAAAACAATTGCTTGTGTGCTTCAGTTTTCGCCAGTAAACACAAAATATCTGCTAAAATAGGTTGTGGCGCGCAAAACTAAAGTTACGAAAATCAGTAATGATTTCTGTTGGAGTTTCATTACTAGGTCACACTGGAATTATTTTTTTCCGCCTGGTAAAAAGATAGGGAGCAGAAAAGATGGTGTCGTAACTGGCTGCGGGTCTACATTGCTCTGTTGATTTAGTTCATTATAGATGCCCCAGACCATGGATTTGTCGGGCATTCACACTAGTAGACGGTTTACATTTGTGTTCATAGAAATGAGTTGTTGATTTAAATTTGGAATGGTTAATTCGTTAGTTTTGTGGGTTTTCTTTCGTCCGATTATCCTGGAATGGACATCAGCTATATGAATAGTACTATGCTTAAACATGTATCATTTTTCACGGTCTAGTTCACACGGCTGAACTTCTCGAGATTGGCGCCCTTCACCCTAGCTGAAGACAGTGTCAGTTTTGTTGTATGAAATTTAAACACAACTATAATGAACTGCCACCTGGAGAGAGATGGGCTCCGTCAGGTGTGCAGTGGCCCAAGACACACATACTATTGTTGTATGATGGGAGCTGGTACAACAAACTGCAAAAACAGTGCCTCAACAACCTTCTAGGTTATGGGACTGATGATGATGACGATGAACAAGATAGATGGAGATTACTATAACGTCAAATTGTTCATGAGGGGCCTTCTACATAAAGTGGGGGAGATCTTCAGAATTCTTCATCTTCCAGCAAGACAGAGCACCTGATCATAGTGCTAGGAATACAGTTGGGCTGCTCATTCAGTAGACACCTGAATTTATGTACCAAATTTGTGGCCACCAAATAGTTAAATAGTTCAGGTCTCAATTATGGGATTTGGGGTGTTTGAAAAAGAATGTCTACTGAAAGAAAATTGGCAAAATGGATGAGCTAACTCAGCAGATTAAGCAGACGTGGAACGTGCTAGAAAAGCGTACCAGTAACAAAGTAGCGTTCAGATTTTGTGCATGTGCTGCAGCTAGCAGCGGACATTTTGAGCCCCAACTCAAACAGATAAAATGTAGGTAAACATTTTCTATCCACTGTCACCAAATTTCATTATAGGGTAATTTTCTGCAAAGTTTAAAATAAAATATTTCAAGGTTATGGATTTCTCGGCCCCCACCCTGTATATAATAACAAATTCCCCTTTCCACTTCATTACCAAAGTATAGGTCTGCCACTACAGCTGGCTTCCTTACTCCAAACTCTTAAGAGTGAGTTTGTAGCCAAGCAATTGTAGTAACAGTATCATAGCAATAATTTAACACAACATTATTTAGTCACCTTAACAGGTTATAGTGGTCTATCCTTTTCCCCCTGTGCACCACTTGCATAATATACATCAGTACTTCATACTTTCTTTTACTTTGCTCCGAAAAGAGCACAGGACCACCACTGCAATAGACCTCCTAGAAGGAAGTCTGCACCAAAGCTATTGCAGTGGTTGTTTCTAGTGCAATGTTTTACGCACACATCCCTTCTTAACTGCCATTCATCACATTAATAGTATGGTGCAGTTGTCCTATTCTTTCCTCCCGAATTCAGAGCCTGGTGATATTCAGACATTTCATGTTGCCATCTCACTCATTGTGAAGCATAGTGTAAACATTACAGCTGACCTCCTCACACAATATCTGTACCCCAGCATGTGCAGTGTTTGTTTTTGCAGCAATGTTTTTACACAATGTGGTTACTAGCCTCCATGCATAACATTCTAACACTCAACTTTTACAATATGCTCGGAGAGTTAGTGGTCCTACTCTTTCAGTCCCAATTACTATGGGTTTAGGTTCATATGGAGCCTCAAATGGGATCCACAATGGTGGAGACCAAAGATTATAAACAAGAGAAAAAAACAGCAAACATTAACAAAAGACAACAAAAGTATTAAAAACTGTTAATCTAAATAACATTTCATTGTTTCAAGCATTATCACAAAGTTGCAGAGAGAAAAGCTAATCATAATCAAACAGGTCATATAAAATCGCAACAATAAAGAAAACACTATAGTTGTAGCAATGGAACTTGATCTTTAAATGATATCATCTTTCATTCCAGTGATAGAAGAATGAATTGTATAAGTAAAAGTTAAAACTAAAGATACAGGAAATAAACTTCACTGTACGCTTCAGATCAGGTAACTGAGTCGAAGATGCAACATGGTGAATGAGCTGACAGCAGCCAGAACTATCATCAGGGTAGGGTCTGCAAACCAGAGCTGACCAGGACCCTATTCTGCGGCAACCCTGGAAACAGGCTGCACTAGTGTAGTCTGGCTATGAGAATAGGGATCACAGTGGGGAGGTAAACTTGGTACCTATAAAAGTCAGCTGAAACCAGATATTGTATCCTTGCTGTAAACTATGATACATCACAATGTCCTTTTTAGGACGATTGCCGAAGAAGAAATAAGAAGATAAGGTAACCAACTCCCTTCCTCTTTGCCTTGCCCTCCTTAGCTTTAGAAGAACAAGGTACCAATTTACAACTGGTTGGACTATAGTAACCAGGAAATGTATTACCATGTAAATCTTGAAGTGAGAAGTAAGTGTTCTAACCACTCTACCACTCCGACGCTCAAGCTACTTCAAATAGCCAAATATATTATTAAGAGACAATTGAATCTGATCTTAAGCACCATCATCTTTCATAAGCGCCTTCCACATTACAAGGGTGAGCCTTGCTTAGCTTTAACAAAGCAAGGTACTCACTTACAATTATGTGGACTTAGAGTAACCAGGTCAAAATCTATGGCTCTCCTACAAGTACTAAGAATACTTGAGACTGACAAAAAACCAGCAACAAAAATAGTTGTATTCACAGACTGCAGATTTCTAATAGAGGCAATACAGAAAACTAACAGTGAATCACTGTTATCAGAAATCAGAGTAGAGCTAGGAAAACTCCAGAGATCCTCAACAATAGTACTCCAATGGCTACCCTCACACTGCAGAATCACAAGAAATGAGAGAGCTGATGCTCTAGCAAAAGATGGCACTAAAAAGGCACAATTTAATCATCGAGTACCTACAGAGAGATCAGGAACATCACCAGAAATCAGTATATACACCAATGGAGAGAAGACAGAAACATAAGCAATACACCAGACCCAATTCACCAACTCACTACCTTATTTTGCCTCAGAACTGGTCATTGCAGACTACTAGAACATCTATACCGACTGAAGATCTCACAAACCTATGAATGCCCCATGTAGAACAGGTCAGAAAATCCTCAACACATTCTACAGGAATGCCCACTCTATAGGGAAATGAGATACCAGACCTGGCCTGAGGGTGCAAAAATGAGACAAAGCTGTGGATCAGACTTCATCATGGCGACTGGCCTGCAGATATAGCATAACCAAAGATCCTGAATGCAAAGAAAGAGAGTAACCAGAAATCAAGCTGGTAAATGATAACATGCAGTATAGCAATGCCATCCTATATACTGATAGATCAATGCTGCACAATGAGGTATCTGAATGGAGCTTCTTGGCTAGAGTTAGAGGGCATGTTGTCGCTGAGTAACGCAAAGCATACAGAACAGCAAGAATGGAGATAGAAGCAGTGACTGAGCCCTGAAATGGATATCCAAGACCTCTTTAACAGGAGCAGTCATCGTGGCTGACTCACAATAGATGAATCAGCAATTCACAGACTGCAGATCTTTGATATCAAACAAGGTTCGATTGGACTAGGGCGCAAGAGAGGAGGAGCAGAAGTGTGTACAACCAATGAGCTGCAAGAGCCATCAGTATCCACACCCTTTGCCATTTACTGATAGAGACTGAGCACCTGTGAGTATGCCCGGAGTGCAGTGAAATCGATCCTTAATCACAGAACAGAACAGAACCAGAAAATGCATCATCATGTGGATCTTGAAGTGAGAGGCAAGTGTTCTAACCACTGTCCCACTCTGACATTCAAGCTACCACAAATTACTTTAAAACTATCATTCGACGAGACAATTTAGTCTAATCTTAAGCCCCCATCATTTTTCATATGTGTCTTCCATACAACAAGGATGAGCTGCCATAACAAAAAAATACTGTGATTTAAAGTTCACCAATACAACAAGGACCAGTCAAACCATGAATATTCAAATAATATTTTTTAAATCTAGTTTCTGTACTCAGGTGGAATTACTCTTGTCACATGGAAAGTTTCATAAATGACCATAAACAGCTGTTAATTGTAGAAATTACAACGCATAACAATACACACAAAATTGTTAATGCTCACCAAAACATCTGGTGTTCTCTTTGAAGGGCTTCTAGGACCAGGGCTGTTAATTAGAAATAAAAATCATTTTATGTTAAATTTAGAAGCAAGTATAATACACATACACAAATGTTTTTGTCTGCTGGCATAGATGTCCAGTTCGTGAATGTCAAAAATGAATTTATTAATGTGGAAAATTAAATGAACCATATTCTATACAGAATGATACAACAAACAATCAACTGCTCGTCTTACAATCTTATTACATGTAACAAAAAAAAAGAGAAACACATACTGATCTTGAAGACAAAAATAGTCTGACACTCTCTATTGAAAACCTTTACACTTCAGGGTAGAGGAGCAGTGACTAAGTAGAGCAAAAAGCGAACAGAATGAACATCCATGCAATCTGGGCAGACTCATAGGTGCTCATCTCTTTCAGCAAAAGGGAGAATGATTTGGAAAATGATGACATGTATCATGTCAAAACTGTAAATTAAGTGATTACGATCATTATTATACAGACATTTCATCACACATTTTTCCGCGCCCTTTTGGAGGGTAAGTTATTCATTCGCTGATTCTCTGTGCCATTAAATATTTGAGGAGGTGTTTCTTCAAACCCAGCATGGAGCGAAGATTAACATGAAGGACAGGTGAAACATACAGATCAACACCTCACCAATCACCCACATCGCTTGGCTGAAAACTGGCTATGTTACAACAGTCCCGAGCAATGAGGTGGGGATCGACACTGTGATCCCTATAGTGGTTATTGTTGAATGTCCACAATGAGTAGGATTACTCTTTTTTGCGTCATAAAAAGAACGTTTAGTGGCAAGTTGTGATAGCTTTCGTCACATTCCGAGCATGCTGATGAAGGTGGACCCGGGTTCTCCGGGCAGTTGTGCTATGCCTGGCTTCATCTGCGTGTCGCTCATTACTACGGGAATCATGTCAATACCTTGATCACCTTGTTAGCCAGGCTGCCATGAAAACAGCCCGTTTCCAGGGAGGGCTACGAGGATGCCACAGTGAAGGTCTTGACCAGTATATTTTGTCTGACCTTCCCTCCCAATAGTGGTGAGCTTACTGAGAAACCTCACATTGCACTACAGCCAGGATGTCCTGGCCCACCTTCTGAAGTACACCACAGAATGTAAGAAGAGCTACTGTTACCCATCACCAAAGCAACCATTGTCAAGAGTTACATCATCTCAATAATAGTAGCTCCCAACAACAAACAACCCACAGGCATTCTGCACATCTCATGTGGCCATTATTTTCCGTTCATTCTGCATTCGCATAAAGGCAATAACAGTGAGAATATAATGGACATTTTTATAGAATGAAAAAAATGTCAAGAAACATAGTTAACAGTAAACAGTGTCAGACATCGGATTTTATAAAGATGAATAATTGTATATGTCAATCTGTGTCACACATGAAGATAACCATGTTGCTCACATAAATAGTCAAGTACAGTACAATATATATATATATATATATATATATATATATATATATACACACACACACATACACACAAAATAGTCACCAAATTTTACCACTTGAAGTGAGTAACTTCTGAATAAATATTCAATGGCTGTTTGACACATTGATAAATATTCGCCTAAAATGTGGTGACTCCTGATATATATTCTTCTAAAGTACGTTGACTTCTGATAAATATTCACCTAATATATAATGCTTCTCATTACCTAATGCACAATGACTCCCCATTACTTAATGCACAATGACTCCTCACGCCTAATGCACGATGAATCATCAACATAATTTACAATTAGCATGGAGTACCATGCGCTGTCTATGATAATTATGAAAGAAGCTCATTATTTTTTTAAATCCATCCCTGCACCCTCCCCCCCCCTCCTCCAGTATTCTCTCCCCTTCAACATGCCCATCTCTTCTCCACCTCAATTCCAATCTTCTCCCTAACCCCACCAATTTCTATGTCCATCCCTGCTCGCTGGAAGCGCCGGAGAGGTTGTCCCCGAAACACGTGGCTTCAACAGGTGGCGGCTTCCCCATATGCCTTAGAGGAGACCTGGCAGCACGCAGTTACAACTGGACATGGTGGTGTTCATCCGACGCAACGGGCCCCAGATGCCTAAGCGAACGTTATTATTATTATTATTATTATCTCTGCTCTTCCTCAACAAGTCCATCTTTTCCCTCCTCAACTTGCCTATCACTTCCCCTTAATTGGTACACCTTTGCCCATCACTAACACCCTTCCAACACCTTGCCCATCTCTTCGACTCCTCAACTCATCCATCCCCGCCTATCTCTAATCCCACTCATCTCTTTCTCCTGCGTACCTCCAATCTTCCAAGGTATATAGACCATCAAGCATCCCAATTTAGTTAATTATTATGCACTTTTTGTTTCAATGTTGATTTAAAAAGACAAAATCAGTCTTATCACCAAGTCATTTCTCTAATTTAGCAAAGAGAATACAAAAAACAAACTGATGATGACGTCATGATTCAATCAGCCAATAAAATCTCTGCCGCACTCGTATAACAAACAAGTACACAGATGTTCAAGCAATAGACCCCTCATCACCTAATAGAAAATGATTCCTTCTCACCTTACAGTAAAATGACTCTAAATAATCATTTAACTAATGCACACTGTAGAGAAACATCAGATCCAATTTTATTCAGTATGAATTCATTAAATTTCTGCTCAAGTACACTTAACACAGGGTAGTCAACATTAATATAATACATTGTAGAAGAAAATACAAGAAGAAATCATACAAATGGTAACAGCGCAACAAAAAACAAAACGTAAATGCAATATTTAGCAGCTTATCATTAAATATAGACATTTTTACAGTGGGGCAACAGCAACAGTTACACTCCCATTGTCATTCGGAGGGAGCAACATGAATGCATCTACCATCTTCAGTGGCTTATAAGAATGACATAGGTAAATCAGAATACAATATAACATAGCAGTAATTTGCAAGAACAAATAATATGCACAGCAAAAAACGGTCAGCTGGTATACGTCGTTTATAAGCACATAAAGGTAGTCTCAAAGCACATATTGTAGGGGATGAAGTGTTAAGAGACTGTGTTATCCTAGGTCTTCAATATGTTATTTAATGCCCACTATGAGTAAGTTTACTCTTTTGTGCGCACTGAAAAGGACGTTAAGTGGCGGGTTGTAATAGTTTTCTTCACATCTCGAGCATACTGATGAAGGTCAACTGCGGTCCTCCAGGCAGTTGAGCTATGCTTGGCTTCATCTGCGTGGTGCACACTACTACGAGGATCACATCGATCCACATCTTGTCAGCCAGGCTACCTTGAAAACAGTCTGCTTCCAGGGAACGCAACATGGAAGAGAGATTGTGGTCTTGGTCAGCGTATTGTGTCTGACCCTGAAGCGACATCCTGGTCAGTATGTTGTGCCTGAGTGGACTAGCATCTCAGTTTTCCAAGGTCTTCAATATAGTGTGATCAGTTTCACTTCCTCATCACTTTAATTTATCTAACTCAAAGCAGGATTAGATGCCAATTTTAGAATTGGGTAAAATTATGTATGCCATGACCAGAGAAGATCCCATTCCGTTTGCTGTGAGAGACAAGCGCTCTATGCTCTGTGTCATTTACATGCCCCCAAATGCACTTACACTGTTTAAATTGATTAAATCTTAAATGTAATATTTCATAAGCAATACCACCTCAGGTTTCTGTACTGTGAAAGATAGCACTGTTTTTAGTGGGTGATGCTTCTTTCCAACACAAAAGTGCTTAAAATGATCAAAAGTAAACTAAAATAAACTAAATTCATTGACAATCATAAGGCAAATAGGCATAATGTTTTGTAACAACAGCAACATTTGCTATTGACTGCTTTGTTTATTTCATGCTTTATTTTATTTGTTTTTCTTTAATCATTGCTTTCTTCTGTATTGATCTTGTAGGATACAAGTCAAAATATTGGTATTAATTTGTAATTGTACTGTGAAAAAATTAAATTTAAACTTTTCTTATTTTTCATTTACCATTTAAAATGAAACCACTGACCACCTCCACACAACCAACCAAATAATGGAGAGGTCGCATGAGGTACAAATGCCTTGTGTTTGTGTATTATGAGAAGGCTTTCGATAGCATAAAAATAACTGCAGTGCTGAATGCCCTGAGAAATCAGGGACTTGCAGAAAAATATGCTTAACTGATAGAAGAGATAAACACCCTCTTCTATGGATACAATACCGATACAATGTGGCGTCCGACAGGGTGATACAATCTCACCAAAGCTCTTTACAGTGGCCCTTGAGGAGGTCTTTAAAAACCCGGACTGGGAAAATAGGAGCATAAACATTAACAGGGAGATGCTTACTCATCGATGTTCACCGATGACATAGTCATCCTCAGCCCAGGGGTCAAAGAAGCGGAGAAAAACCTGAATTAACTCAGCAAAGCAAACGTTGCAGTTGGCCTGCAAATCAATAAAAAGAAAACCCAAAAGGAGATATGCACCATGGAGATTGTCACATCAAAAATGGTAATGCGTATATCTACTTGGGCCAAGAGATCACAAACTCCCATTCAATAAATCGAGAGATCTCACAAAGGATAACAGCGGGCTGGCCCAGCTTTAACTGTATTAAACTCAACATATACTGCAACATATGTGAAATGACAATGCTAGGGCTCACACCTTCAACAGTGAGGTTGTTCCAGCCATGGAATATGGCTGCAAGGTGTGAAATCTACAGAAATCTGAAGCAGATAGGCTCAACATTGCCCAACAAACAATGGAGCGAAGAACATTGAAGATCTCCCTTCGAGACAAAATCCACAACTCAAGAGATCAGAAGTCGAATTTCCTTTACTGACATAGATGTCACACTGTTATGAAAATACAGATAGGCCGACTGGCCAGTGGTTATGGTACTCCATCTTTCATCTTGTGTTCTTGATATATGACCAGCTCAGCGGTGTTTCGAATGGTTGACATACTGAAAGACATCAGTTTCCTCCACAATATGGCTGGAATACATAACATTAGCTGTCAGTTTCCTCCACATTACTAAAATTAGTGATGTTCTCTCTACAATACTCTATCCTTTGAGTATTTCTGATGTTCATCTTCTACTTCTGACATGACTGTTGCTTTCTTAATTGGCTTACTCATCTGTACATGAGACACTATCAGAAAATGCAAGAAACACTGACATGAAAAATTGCATCAATTTAAGCAAATTACACGAACAGCAACATAAATGTGTTACACGTACATATACAAATATTCATCACAGCAATAACAATTATTAACTAAACCCTGTCATGAGAAAAGTTGAAGCAGCTATAGATGAAAAGACATTTATATAAAAATTGGCAGAAATTGCACAGTAAAATGTTGACAAACAAAGACCAGCATGAAGAAACAGTGACCACGAAATTTAATAAGCAGCAGAAGAATCTTGAAATACATTTGGAGCATATCTAGCTGGGACAATGTTGCCTAGTGGTTAGTGGCACGGCTCACAAATCAAACTTGTATGGGTTCAGATCATGAAACAGTAAAGCCGTTCTCCTCTGGGATGTGAACCAATTAAAAATAAGTGCTGAAGTCAGATGCACTGGGCCAGAAGGTGCAAAACACAGTATTTCATACCCCATCTTAAGAAATAAGGTGAATAAAAACAAAACAAGCACATCTATCAAATGTAAGATGATATTCATCATTCATTTAAAAGCTAAGCATTTTTTTTAAAGTAAAAATATTTATGTAGTGCTCAACCATAGGTATCAATTTAAAATCCAGAAAAATGAAAAGAGCAGTCCAAATATCAATAAATAATAAAGTGGAAATTACTATTCTAAAGGTGTACAAAATTTTACTAGATACAAAAAAAATGTTTTCAAGCAGGTTACTGTAAGAATAGATAGATGACTCTAGCTGAAAATATATGAGAACCAAAATATGTTTTGCATAGGTGGAAAGGAAAGTATGATACAAGTAATAAAAAAGAAGAAATGTTTATTTGTCCGTATAAATGTGACATCTAGTGACCAATTTTTAAAAAACTAGCTTTAATGTTGACGGAATCTATTGTTTACTTGTGTAAAAAAAACATATAAGTGTGGATTAGATTCCACGCTGGGACGAAAACAAGAATAAAACTTAAGTTACAACCAAAAAAAGTCTTCTTCAGAAACAACAGATAATACAAATATGAGCTAATACACCATAGAAGAGGAGATGTCAATACATTAAAAGGAGATAGGAACACATACAAAGGATATAAAAAGATACTTAGTGAAGGCCACATGCGGAGACTTGTTATCTAAGCAGAAAAGAAACAAAACGGAAATGAAAAAAGAACTTTTTTTTCTCCCTCCGCTTAGATCTTGTTTTTGTCCCAGCGCTTTTACACTTTATTTTAATCCACAATGCCACTGCAGCCACGCCTAATTTGTATTAGTTTGTGTGGACAAGCAGTCACATACAACAATCTCTCTGGCCATCCACCTGCCAAACCATCAATTAGTTTATTTTGAACTCCAAAGTTGACATAGGTGTAGTGCTGGGGACATGGTGTTTAAGTGATATAAAATGTAAGGTGTGGGGTGAAGATGCATTTATATAATGAGAAAGCTGACATCTTTTTATTCAAACATTTTATGCTTCAAAAACAAAGATACACTGGAGCGAGAGAAAGTCCAAGCAGGTTTTAGGAAAGACAGAGGGACCAGAGATCACATATTCAATATGAGGAATATCTACAAAAAATGTAGAGAGTTTACTGTAGACCTGTACACGTGTTTCAATGATTCCACCAAAGCCTTTAATAACAGTGAAACATCAAAATATATGGAACATTATGAAAGAAATGAGGTTTTCTGTGCAAATTATCTATCTAATTGAAATATTATAACAAGATCAACGAGCCACTGTCCTGGTATCTGGGCAAACATCAGATTGGTTCGAAGTACAAAAGCGAGTGAGACAGGGATGTATCCTCTCACCTTATCTATATAACGTATAAGCGGAATGTATAATGAGAAATGTTAGAGAAGACGAGAACATTGAAAGTTTCAATATATCTACGATTGGCGGATACGAGATTCCAGAGTTACAATATGCAGACAACACAGTGACATTATCAAGAAGTGCAGAAGGGCTAGAGCAACTAATTTCAGCTGTAAATGGAAAAAGTAAAGATCAAAACCTGTTTATAAATATAAACAAAACAGATAATGACCACTGATAAAACACAATGTCAACATAAATTTACAGTAGGTGGTGAGGAAATAGATCAGGTCACGCATTTTTAATATCTGGGCCACAGAATTGACAAAAATGGTGACTGCTTGAAAGAAATCAGAAAAAGACTAGCCATGGCAACACAGAGACAGAACAGCCTGAAGAAATTATGGCAGAGCACCAACAAAAGTGAAAGTCTTAAGAGGTTGTGTTTTTCCTGTGGCAGCTTATGGCTGCGAATCATGGATGATTACCAAAACTTCTAGACAAAGAATCAAGTCCTTCGAGTCAAAATCTTACAGAAAGATCCTCAGAATACCCTGGACAGAGAAAAAAACAAATGTAGACATTCTGCAAGAGTTGAGCATAGAGGAGAACTGGTTTATCAATTCCGTTTTGGCCAGAAAATGTAAATATTTTGGTCACATCAAGAGACACAACGGTCTTGAAAGAACAGTGATGGAAGGTATGGTGCCAGGAAAAAGAGGCAGGGGTAGATCAATAAGACGATGGCACCATAATATCCAGGAATGCCTGGATATGACCGTGGCGGAAGCTAGAGTTTTGGCAAGGGAAAGAGTTTCTTTCAGGCAGACTGTGATTAGAGTGATGTGCTTTAAAGGACATGCTACATGATGATGATGGAGCGAGAGCAAAAGTGGAAGATGAAACCTGATGTGAAGGATTTTCACTGTCATTGAAGCAGAAGTGAATAAGGTATTGCTACCTATTGGAAGTGCTTTGTCTGCTGCAGGCAGACTTCTATACTAGATTTGTATATATGTAATACATATAACTACTGTTTTAATTATAAAACATACAATTAGCTTCAAATGATAATGATTTACAATGCATAGGATTTTTTTAGGTTTATAACCAACAGGGGCCAAAGATGCAGCACTGAATGAGCTGATAGCAAGGACTCATAACTGATTGCTTGTGTCAGGGTCAGTAAATCATATCTGACAAAGATTCAGCCTCCAAGTTGTAACCTTGGAATAGGTTACACTTGTGTAGTTTGGTTTAGAGGATAGGGATCGCAGAGATAAAGCAAATCCAATCCCAAAAATGCTGTGTCTAAATTGGATGTGTTGGGCCGAAAGGCGTAACCTACAACACAACATCCTTTTCAGGAAGAATGCAGAAAAAGAAACCAACAGATTATCAGAAAACTCCAGGTATTAAAAATGAGGGGAACAAAGTATATTCAAATAATCTTCATAAACAAAAGTTTTGGTGGAAAAAATTCCCATGGTCATAGGTTGAGGGCAATATCAAGAATAACCACAAATTAGGAGCAACACATGCAAGTTGACATATACTTGGAATCCTGGTACTCAAACAGCCAGGTTATGCCTGCTGCCAGGTAGTCGAGGGCTATCTGTAGTTGATGATCTCACCTCCCTAGAGACTAAGGGGGATGCTTGAAACTTATGTGATTGGAAACCCATCATTTCGCACTTGTTTCATGAGAGGCAAGCGCCTTTACCTTTCATCTATAGCAACCCTCTGTTGACTTATACGTTTATCTAAACTTTAATTTGGACTTCAGACAACATATAAGCATCTCACACACTGATAGCACATATCACATGTAAATTTGTTAAATTCTGGTGCAGAAATATTGCATCCTCTACAGAGAGCAAGCTTGGTATCACAGATATCTGCACATGTATACAAATGTGAAATTCTGGCTTCCTGCAAATACCTATCTCACTATCATTAGATGTCCTTTGGTTAACTGTGCTCAAGTCTGTAAAGTTTAGTTTATTTAAAAAAACAGGTTTGCCCAGTCTGCCAAACAACATGTTAATCATGGAAATTATTTCACTATCTTCATATCCCTTTCCTAAATGATCACAAAATGGTTAATAAATTGAATTTTAAAATAATTGATGCTGAATTTATGTAATACAATTACATATAAACTTGTTGAATTTACTATTAACTTCACCTTTCACTTAAAGGACTTCTTGTCCAGTGCTATTTCTTCAAAATACACAATCCACATATCAATCCACAATTCCATATTTGTTATTTTCTTAAAGATACCCTGTTAGTTTTCATAGTTTGCAGATGCACTTATTTACATTGTTTGTTGCTAACATTTTAATCTGGCCAAACATAAAATATGTCAAACAAGTAATCCAAGGGACAAAAATAATAAACATATCTGCTTTTGACAAAGGATTCAGTCAAGCATTATGGAAAAAAAAAAAACTACGGAAGCAAGGTAATGCAAATTTTTCATATTAGAACCACATCTGAAGAAATTACCCATCAATTAGTGACGGCCTTTCTCCAATTAAAGTCATCATGTTATACACTATAGTCTTTTTCAAGACTAGTTGATGTCTGAAAAAACAAGGGGCACCTTCAAATGGTACTATATCAGTTAGAGCTGGCAAAATATATAGGAAGTGTTCACTACAGCAAATGTAAACAAGTAAATATTTAAAACATTTTTCGGCTAAAACTTTATTTGTACTAAGATATGTTTTTTGTGTTTTTTTAAGAATTTACAGACAAATCCACCATGAACTCAAGTCCAAGACGTTTTGAAGCTACAGAGTAATGAGAGGTCACGAAAAAATGTTTTAGGCTTAATGAGTCTGTACTTCTACACAGGGGGGGGGGGGGGGGGGGGGGTTGCCCCTGTGCAGGTCCCAGTTCTGGCGTCAGTTGGATGTAACAGGGATGAGGATTTCCTGCTTAGCTGGCTAGGTTCAAGCAGCTTATTACTCCGCTGTGTTGGGACAAGTGCCGCAGAGGGTGGTTTACCATCTTAATAGACTCAAGCACTAGAACAAAGTAGACCTGCGGTCTGTTAGGTTCCATCTATGCTGCCCCCAATAAACCACTTAACGGTGGCTGGTGGCCATGTCACACGGTTAGTCGCCTCTTACGACATGCTCTCTGTGGGGCAGTGGTGCTCTTCTTGTCCGTGTCATACACAACGACCCTGACATACCACTCGAGAATATGAGTGAGTGGAATTTAACTTAAAGGTTAAAGACGAGGGCTCGAGTTCGTCGTAACAGGTCTCCCCATATGGCTCGGTCTCTCTGTGCAGAACCGTATATCACCTGCCGAGAGCATCACATAAAGCACAAACTCCGTAGCTCCAGCGATGAACACAGGGATCTCTGGAAAAAATTGCCATCATAAACCGACCATCACAGTTTGAATTCGAACCCCGACCATCTGAACATGAGGTAAATGGTCTGACCACTTTGCCACGGAGACCCCCAAAATGTAACCTATGTACAGATAATAGTAAATAAAAATGAAAAAATTATGTTTCTGGGTAAAAAAATTGCGAGGGATCATCAAAATTTGATAGATTTAACAGGTCGCACTTGTAGAGGCTTTGTGCAAAATTTCAGCATTCTAGGTTATGGTGAAGTTGGTTAAAAGTGAAGAAATAGAAGTTAACGTATTCTCAATATACATCATATATATATATATATATATATATATATATGTATATATTAGTATGTACATCTTATTTTTCATGGGGAGGGGAGAGCAGGAGAGATGAGACCAGATGTATGACATAGGTACTAACAGGACTGAAACCAACAGCAAGTTGAGAATTTCTGCTCCAGTGAGTATCTAGAACAACTTACGTTTGGTAAGCTTAGCTTACAGTGAGCAAAATAATACTTGTAAATGAAATGGTTTAGAGGACTGAAAAACAAACTGAACTGAGGAAAATTGTGCAAAACTACTGAAGTAATACAACATGAATGACCTTCTCTGTAAGTGTTTAGTGAAACTGATAGATCAGTTGTGTTCAAATGGATGCTTCTTACATATTTTATCTTCATTTTATTCTCAAGTTTCACTGAGGCACAACACAGGTGAATGAAAAACTGTAATTCTGACATTAACCAAAGAACACGAATGCACAAATAATGGTTGATTAAGCAATTAACATTCCTGACATTTATCCTCTCTTTTTTCATGGACTATTCAGACTGGTGCAGTTGATCTTGTCTCTACACAGGTTTATGTCCCTACGGAGCTCAGGTTCTCAAAAATACTCGCGATGTCTTCCTGTCATGTACCATATTTACACGCTCTACCCACGTCTTTAATGCTGCTTTCATGTTTGTCTCGACTTCCCATCTCCATGAGTGTTTAGGTCTGTCCAACAGTGCCATTTAACAATTCCATTGAATTGTTTCAATGCCAAAGTGGTAAACAGTTCTAAGGCTTCTCTTTTCAATGCGTTATGGCTTCTCTTTGTAATTCTCTAGTCCTCCACAGCTTGTCTGTGTGCCCTTTTTTTTTTTTTTTATTAGAGAAATTACTGGTAGCCAGGAGGCACTTTACTTTTCATTTCTCATAGCATGACAACTAAAAATATGAGCAACATCCTTGTCATGTGTTTAATAAGTTTCCTTTTTTTTTCAACATTCTCAGCAAATTCATTAATTTCTTTCATTATCCATTTACCTCTCAATATTCTTCTACAGCCAGAGTGATAATGTTTATTTAATAAGTGTCCATGACTTGCTTCTACATGACTACTGGTGATTCTTCTTCTTCTTCGTCGTTTGTTCTCATTCTCCCGCTACCAAGCTCTGAACAGGGCTTTGCAAATAGCAGGATGTTTGTCCAGAGAACAAAATGCTTTATATCACTAGTTTACAGCTTGACTGCAATATTTGCACCTTTTGATCCACCACATCTGTCTTTGACAGAACTACTGGTTGTTGTTTTTTGTGAGTGCCCACAATGAGTAGGTTACTCTTTTGTGCACCCTGAAAAGGACGTTGAGTGGCGGGTTGCAGTAGCTTTCCTCACATTCCGAGTGTGACGATGAAGGTAGACTAGGGTCCTCCAGGCAGTTGTGCAATGCTTGGCTTCATCTGCATGTCCCTCTCTACTATGGGGATCCCATCGAATCTCACCTTGTTAGCCAGACTGTTGTCCTCGACAACAGCCCATTTCCAAGACAACCAACGAGGAGGTCAGGTGAGGGTCTTGGCCAGTATATTTCTCCTGACCCTGGCTAACCTTGTCTGATCAGTGTGTTTTGACTGACCAGACATTAGCCTCATCGTTCCAGAACTACTGGTAATATATTACAAAGCAAGCCTACCTGTATCAAATCTTAGTCTACGTGTACTTCTACAGGGGCAAATGCTCCTGTGCAGGTCTCAGCTCTGGCGTGAGCTGGATGTAGCCGGGAGGAGAATTTCCTATTAAGCAATTTAGGCTTGAGCAGCTTATTACTCCACTGGGTTGGGACAAGTGCTGCGGAGGGTGGTTAACTAATGTGCCAGTCCATCTTAATAGGCTCAAGCCCTAGAGCAGAGTAGACTCACAGCCTCTTAGGTGCCATCTATACTGCTCTTAACAAACCACCCATCCATGGATGGTGTTATGTCATGTCACACAGTTAGCCGTCTCTTACAACATGCTCTCGGTGGGGCAGTGGTGCTATTCTTGTCCTTGTCATACACAAAGATCGTGGCGAACAACTCAAATCTAGTGACAAAAATGTATTTAATTCAAAAATTGGATACAGAATTCTTTTTTTTCCTGGAATGCTCTTTTGCACTGGAAATGTCTTACATGGTTGCCAATTTCTTGCTATTGCCCTAACATTTACTTAATTACTCATAACTTTCTTAACATTATGATAATTCTGTATATCTTGCAGAATTCTTGAATGTTTATGTTGTATATTTTTAATTAATCATGAATTAATTTCTTTTACTTCTTTAATAAAATAAATTGTCTTGGTATCCACAGCTGAACCTCACAGGTTAAAAAAAATTACAAGGTCACTGCCATCTTAAAAATGTACTCCAGATTGATGAAAAGAAAGACAATGAAACGCTCATCAATCATCTAAGTACAAAGATGGAAGGACTATGTTATCTTGTAAAAAAATGTAATAGATAAAGAAACACATAACATACTTTTTTATTTACTTCGAAAAAGGAAACAATTTATTGATGGACAAAGTGCAGTAGGACAAAACTGAAGAACGGAGGAAACATCTGGAGAGAGGTGGTTAAAGCCACAGACAGAAGATGTGGAAGCACTAAAATAGTAAAGTGCAGTTAAGAGCTGATTTATTAAACATTAAAATACATCCTAAAAGATGCATTTCATATTAAGAGAATTTAAGTACTTTACGTAACACAGCATCCAACCTGGCAAAACAATGACATAAATTGCTTTCTTGTAGATATCTTAAAATCCAACTACAAACTGAGTCAACAATTAAAACTGGTGTGAGGAAAATTGTATGCGAATGGTGGATAAGGATATATAATTTCAACAATATTAATGGTGATAGGTATGTAAGCATACAGAATAAAGAAAACTGTTAGTGGTGATGTTTAGTATAATAAGGATACAGAATGAAGACACTGTTAATTGTGGTGTATAGGGATACATAGTAAAGACAATGTCTGATTAGCATAGTGGTAGCGCACTCGCTATTCGCTGTAAAGGTGCAGGGTTCAACTACCATTACTAGTACACCCCTGCTGTACCTGGCTGACTGTTAGGGAAGAAAAGGCAGTGAGGAGAGAAACTTGTCAGTAAACATCCTAAACCACTTACAATGCAGTCTCCAACACTTCATCCCTGACAACAATGTCTGTTATGGCACTACCTTTACTTTTAGTAACCACAATGTTAATGGTGATTTGTGGTATATTAGAAGACATAGTGAACACAAATGTTAATGGTGATGTACAGACAATGGGTTTTCTTTTTAAATTTCTAAAATGAGATATAGAGAAACGGACAAAGAAAGAAGCCATGCATGTGGATGAATAGTGACAGAAGATAAGGTATTTGTAGAGCATTCATGACCTATTACACATTTGTTCATGATTCGTTATAATGGTATCAATGGACAAAAGAATAGAACCACTGCAACATTTCAAGAATGTCATACAAAATGACTAAAAGTTCTGCATAAGGCGAGCTACTGTGTAAAATGAATTGGTAAAGAAACGCCAACTGCAGGAGCTGAAAGATTTCTTTGATACATGCTTCCTTAAAGTTGAGTTGGCCCTTTGCATCATATGGGACAAATAGAAGACGACTAGGAGAAGAAGCATGCAACTAATGAATAACATGATGGGAGGTTAAAAATGGTGCTGTACAAAGATTGTGTATGGAGTGAAAGACAGATCAAGGCAGGAGACCAAAAACAATGAAATAAAATAAACATAACCGCAGCGGACATTACCTGCTGTCAGATTTTTGGCCTGTGCTCAAGATATTTGCACTTTCTACAACAGGTCTCTGAACTGAAAGTTTTAAAATGAAAATGATTTTTTATTAAGATACGATCAAGAGAAGAGATAAGATATCTAGATTGAAATGGTTGGAGATGCGAGGCGTGAACACTGCCTGCATTCTGTGACGAATGTTGACTGGTCAACATCCTTTGGCTTGTTAGGAATTGAACCACCACTTTTTGATCCATCTTGGACGGATTCAGTATCACACCAGCCATGTTGTCAACGATCTGCAGCAGAACATATGCATGCGAGAAGAGTGGACACGTGTTCATTTGTTCATTGATTTGTACTTATTCCATGAACTGTGACATCATCAAGCTTCTTCAGCAACGACGCAGCAGACAGGTTCCATTTGATCAAGTCTCGTAGATTGCAAATCTCCTATTACAAAATGCTTAGGGGTACAGCAAATTGTATTCTTTCCCCCAATAAAAAGGGCTTTAAGATTACCATAAGAACATCAATACATACATCTCTAATAAAATACAATATGACCTAGGGTTTGTGAGTTTAGTTTACAATTTTAACATATCAGGTTCAAATAACCAGGCTTAAGTTTGACAAACCAGGGGTGTTGTTTGTTTTTCATGGTATGACAGCTTTTTTTTATCATAACTCGGACATACGTCAATTCTCCCTAGTGGAATATGCAGTTATTTATGCAGACAAGATGAAACATCACTGGGGGATGGGGGGAGATACTTTCTGCAAAAAACAGACTATTGATGGTGCACAGCGACAGCAATATGCTACCCCAAAGACAAGAAATGATCACGGGGATGACCACCAACACGTTGGTCCAATTCCCGTGCATCTTGCAACAATATTCACGATGCCACAGATGGGCGACTCATTATCCACTGGTCCACCGTGCCCCAAGACAGATACTGCTAAAAGAGAAGTTGGGGCCTGCAACGATGTAACCGCCGCTGATGAACAGGTCGTCCAGTAATCCAGTTATGACTGCTTTTCCCAGCCGACTCAGCTGTAAATGGGTATCTGACAGAATCAGGGGTAAATTTTGGAACAGCTGCCAAGAGCTCTGTCGTCAGCATTTTCAGCAGTGAAAGGGACCAAGTATATATGAGGGTGCCCTGGTGTAATGAAGACGGTTCTTTGAGTCATTTGCCATTTCCACAATACCGTTGATTTATTTATTTTTAAACACACGCAAATTATAACTTACAAAACAAAAACCATTAATACATTGCAATAGCAATGCTTACTTTCTTGTTGAACAAACCATAGTGTTTTTCCTTTCTTTTTTTATATCATAAATATTTCCAAACCAACTTTATAACACAAGAAAAAACAAAATTATAACACAGCAAATTGGCAACAACAACAAATAATTATAAAGTGGCATTATGATAAATACGATCTCAGATTACAGTGAATCAGATACCTGAGTAGGTGGAAGTGGTGGATTGTACTGTGGGTGTTGTGCCATCAACACCTGACATGCCTGGCTCATTCATATAGGTAATGTCATGATCCACCTTCACTGTTCTAGGTACATCCATAAGGTCATCCCTATGTCCAGCAAGAGAAAAAGACAATACACCGTATCTAAATATGCCTCTTTTCAGTTAACGATTTTCTTTGGTGTATTAAAATAAGGTCATCCCTGGGGGAGGACAGGAAGAGATGAGTTGTGGCCTAATTTGCATTCATTTATGCTGGGATGAGACCTTACAGGCAGGGCGCTGCATTGCATAATTATGAAAAGTTATTTACAGTTATGAATTTGAAACAAGCATGAACAAGTTTAAATGATGGGAAGTGTCAGGCGATTTGAAGGGGCAAGGATGAGATGAGATGAGGTGATAGGCATGTTGAAGAGATGGTCAGTTAGGAGGGGAGGGGAGGAGGGGTGAAGGTAGAGATGGAGAGGTTGTTGGAGGGTGGGAAAAGAGTGCAATGGTGATGTGGGAAGTAGAAGGACCTTTTTAAACTGCTGTTGTTAAATATGTCATATTATACTGTTTGACTGATGGACAGATGTTTTGCAAGTTATTGTTAGTTTCAAGAGTGCATAGCAGAATAAAATTAGAAAACTTAAAATTAACAGTGCAATTTTATTGAAGGCGCACGCACGCGTCCGTCTGTACACACACACATATATATACACAAATCTCTGATGTTCGTGCTGACTGAGTGACAATTGCAGTGTCATCAGCAAATAACAAGTCCCTGACAGTAACTTCCCCGATCTTGGTTTTAGCTTTTAAGTCTCGCAAGATTAAACAGCCGGCCATCTGATCTAGTGTGAAGGCAAATCTCTTCTGTTGCATTACCAAATACATGCTTCATTAGCAGTGCAAAGAAGATTCAGAATAGTGTTGGGGCCAGGACGGAGCTTTGTTTAACACCACACTGAATGGCTGTGATGTATCACCGTCAAATTGGATTATTCGTTTCATATCCTCCTGAAATGACACTATTAGCTGCGGCTGTTTTTTAGGGCAGCCAATATTTTAGGGAATTTTGAAGAGTCCAGCCCTGCAAATGAAATCGAATATTTTTTTCAAGTCAATGAAAGCGGCATAAAAAGGCTTGTTCTGCTCGCATGATTTGTTTTGTAGGTGTTGTAGAGAGAGGATTATGTCGATCGATGATTTCCAGATCTGAATCCATATTGTGACTCTGGGAACATGCGCATAGCCAGTTTGTGTAGCCGCAGTAAGAGCACTCTCGCAAAGACTTTGCCAACAACACTGAGTAGTGAGATACCTCTTTACAGTCACTTCTATCACCTTTATTTTTGTATAATATGACATTTTTTAAATCCTGCATACCTTGAGGTATGATGTCCTCTTTCCAACTCTGGCTTAGCAGCAAGCATAGTGTTAGTGGTTTCAAGAGTGCGTTTTTATAATGCTTGAACAGATCAGGTGAGATCCCATGGCTGCCTGCTGCTTCGCCCAGGGCCAAGTTGTCAATGGCCGTCATGAGATCTAAAGATGGTTTGACATCTAGCTATTCCGTTCTAGGATAGCTTTGAACAGCATCAAGGGGTGTGGGGATGATCGTACTGTCGCATGAATAGAGCTCAGAGTAGTACTCTATCCATCGCTCCATCTGCCTTCCTTTGTCAGTTATTTTCTCGCCGCTAACTCCAGAAATTAACAGATCACTTCTCCCATACTGACCATACTTTAGTGGAACAATACACCTCGTCCGTAAGAGACAAGTTTGTCACAATAGGCTCCCTCTCCAACGATCCAGAGTCAGCATGGGCTGCCATTAAGAATGCTGTATGCGAGACTGCCATGACAATAGTAGGCCAAATATCCATGAAGCAAAAGCCATGGCTCTCTGACAGTGCTTACGATATCCTTATTTTTTTAAAACGCAACGATTACGCCGCACGTTGGCAGCTTAAAAGCCAGTTCCGTACGGCTACTATGGCTGACCGGGAGAGTTTCTTCAACGAAAAAGCCGATACAGTTAAAATAGGTCCAATGATCTCAGACCTGCATACCAAGCCATCAGGCTCCTACACCCCAGAAGCAAGCAGAAAGCGTCTAACAGTACCGAGTTTGTCAATAGAGCAGATGGCTCACCATGTTTGACGCATAGAGAGGTAGCGAACAGATGGAAGGAGCACTATACACTCTCCCTCAATTATTCTCCAGCAACAGCTTGCCCCGACCTGGATTCGGAACGTGTGGATATTCACCCGAATGCGGAGACGTACATCAACCCTCAACATTGACAGAAGTTCAAACCGCCATATGGAGACTTAAAGATGGGCGCACTGCAGATCCAGACCATAATCTGCCAGAGATATTGAAGTATGCCATGGACCCCATCAGCTCCGCTCTTCACCACCTCTTTTTACAAGTCTGGAGAACAGGACACATTCCCGCAAACTGGCAAGAAGGAATAGTTATTGCACTATACAAAAGCAAGGGAAGCGGAAGCCGTAAGGACTGCAACAACTATAGACCAATCACACTGCTCTCAGTTCCAGGCAAGGTATTTGCACATGTGCTGCTGGCCAGGCTCAAGCCATTCCTGATCACAAAACGCTGTCCACATCAGTCTGGTTTCACTGCAAATGCCATTCTTGATCTCCGGCTCCTGTCTGAGCTGCACCATGCATTCAACAGCCCCCCCCCCCTCTACGCTGTGTATGTGGCTGCATTTGATTTGGTCGATAGGTCTGCTCTCTGGAAAGCCCTGCAAGACATCAGCACTCCTGCCCTACTGCTGAACTTGATAAGGGAGCTACACATGGACACTGGTGCCAGAGTCCACCTAGGTGGCACTCTCTCAAACAAGTTCCCAACATCTTCGGGGGTCAGGCAGGGTTGCGTCCTTGCCACTATGTCGCTCTGCAACAGTCTCTCGAGAAACTGGATCTCGAAACATCAAACCTGGGCCTATCAATATCTTGAGCCAAGACAGAAATTCAGAACCTTGGCTCCAACACTGGTCCTCACAGCATTGTGGAGTGCACCAATGAATTCACATACCTGAGGAGTTTTTTTACATCCGATAGATACAGTGCACCTGACATGTTAAGGTGGATCGGGTTTGCTGCCTCTGCTATGAACGACCTTTGCCGGGTGTTGAATAATGGCAGACTTTCTCTTGGATCCAAAATTTGTATTTATCAGATGTGTGTTGTGATTCCTGTCCTCTTGTATAGGTTCAGAAACTTGGACCCTATATCTGTAATGTCAAGGTGTCTGCAAAGACGAGTCTTCCCTTCATCTCGTACACTCTGGTCTGCTGCCACCTGTCTCTGTTTGGTCACGTGGTTCGACTGGACCAGGAAGTTCCGGCTCACCAACCAAATAATGTCCCCGTCTGCTATGTGTAACAATAATCTCCCACCGGCCGGCTGGAGGTGTGGGAGAGGCCATCCTCGTTCTACATGTTTCAGACAGATAGCAGTCTCTCCTTCAGCAGTGAATGAGGTTTAGCTACAAGCGTCAGCAGTTGAACATGGTAGTGGTCAATCAACGCAACGGACCTAAGATGCCTAGGTGAACATTATTATTATTCTCCCAGACGTGCAAAGATTTCTGCCTCACAATAAGCCTCAATAAAACAAATGCACTGAAACAAGATGTAGATACCACCCTAACTATCACTATAGATAACTATGAACTGCGGACCCGTTCACTTATCTGAGGTCCTTCATCAATGATAAAGCTCTCCCTAGAGCTCGAAATAGACAATCACATTGGGAGGGCTGCTACCATATTTTCACGTCTGACAACACGTGTCTGGGAAAACCCCAAACTTACAGCCAAGACCCAAGGCCATGATCTACAATGCTTGTGTCGTCAGTACGCTTCTAAATGGCAGCGAAATGTGGACAACCAAGCCAAACAAGAGCATAGGCTCAACACCTTTCATCTAGGGCTTATGATCCATCCTTGGCGTCTCATGGAGAGACAGAGTAACAAATCCGGAGATGCATTCTCGCACCGGTCTTCCAAGTATGTACACCCTCCTTCGCCAATGAAGACTGTGATGGCTTGGTCATGTTCATCGCATAGAAGATGGTCGCATCCCCAAAGATATTCTCTATGGGCAGCTGGCATATGGTAAAAGAACAGCTGGCCAACCACAGCTGCGGTTCAAAACACATGTAAATGGAACATAAAAGCTCTGAATATGGATCTGACATCTTGGGAAGACATAGCTGCAGATCGATCCAAATGGAGATGCAACCCAAAGAGCCATCTCAGGCTGGGTGAAAATAAGCTCATGCAACACAGGTGATCAGACAAAGCCAAAAGGAAAAGGACAACTAAAAACTCAGTAGAGAGTTGCTACTCCAAGGTTACATTAACCTTGCATCAGTCAGACATGACTGAAAAGGGGCTACTACATTTAAAAAGTAATAATTTATGTGACTTGCACTCTTATTTGGACTACTTGGCTAGTTACATGTTTGTAAAACGATTTATTTATATGTATATATTATATTAGATCTACACTAGTGCTTTGTAAATTATACTAATGTGTTTGGTAGTGTGAAACATGAAGCTCTCAAATAAAAGTATCAGATTAAACATTTCTGAGCTACCATGTGATGATATTAGAGTATCCATACATTTTAATAGATGGTCTTAATTTCACAATACAAAATTTGCTTTAATTTTAAGAACAGAACAGCATACCACAATTAACACTTCGGACAATGATATCACCTATCTCTACAAGTATTTGTCAATGAAAGTTCAAGTTCCAGTGCCATCTTCGCATTGAAGGTTGACTGCAATTGATCCCCATTGTACTATTGCCATAATGGTGCAATCTGACAGGCTTTTACCAGTCCATCTCCTGATGTTATCCACCCACCTATGTCTGCCTCTTAAACGACTGCCTTCCACCCTACCCTCTAGTATTGTTTTCCGCAAGGAAGTATGTTTTGTTATATGGCCAAAATAACTCTAACCATGACTCTTTCAATATCTCCACATTTTGTTTTCCTCATTCTAAGAAATCTGGCCCAATCTTTTATATACCTACATTTCGAAGGATTCAATACTCTTTTCAAACTTGCTATTCAGTGTTCATGTTTCTGTGCCATAAAGTAGTGACAAGTATATATAACACCTGATAATTCTCATTTTGAATGTATGGATTATCTGTTTGGATGTCAGTATGTGTCGCATGTTGTTGAATACCATCTTGGCCATACATATCCTCTTTCTTATTCATTTTTCACAGCTGTCTTTTTCCATTATTATGAGATAAATAGGAGAAACATGTACCTGCTCTAGTGGTTGTATATTTTTGTATTTATATCTGCATACATGGTTTCTTGTCACCATTCCCAAATATAGTCCTTGTTTTCTTTATGTTTATGACAAATCCAAACTCTTGACTTATTTTTTAAATTGCTGTCACAAGCTCCCATAATTCTGGCTCACTTTTTGCCATCAAAACTGTATCATCCCCATATTTAAGATTATTCATTGCTACTCCTCCAATGACAAGCCATAGCATCCCTGCTGCCGCCTTGAATATTTGTTCCGTATAGATATTAAAAAGTTAATGAAAGTTAGAAAATGTCTGTGTTATAGATAGTCAAATTGGGACCAGAATGCAGAAGTCAATGAGCTGACAGCAGCCCAGTACTCATAGCTGGCTGTTTTCATCAGGGTCAGCGAACAATTAGCTGACCAAGTCTCTATTCCGCCTTCACGTGGCGACCACGGAAACTGTTACACCAGCTATCAGCGTAGTCTTGTCGAGTAATATTGATCGCAGTGGAAAGGCAAACCCGGTACTCAAAAAAGTCCGCTGAAATCAGGACGAGCGACAAAGAGATAGAGAAATTTGTTTTTGTCATATACAAATGAATAATTTACAATCAATATACATGAAGAATAATGGAGACCAGAGGAGTGGTTTTACAGAAGAATATCAAAAATTTGATGACCGGCTCAAATGGAAAATAAAGATCATGAATGTAATGTGTAACGCCAATACACATGGACAGCTTTATTATATATATGAGAAACAAACAATTCATGTTGGACACTTTATGAAAAATAGGGTGCAGGTTACACAGTGGATTATAATACTAGCCTCTTAGTCTAAGGATACAGGTTCTAATCCTAGTAAAGTAGGTTTTTTTTTCTATCAGGAGTATAAGCCTAGTATGTACACTATGATGTAATTGTAAGGACAAGTAATGTCCGTAATCTTTATTTCTCAGTCCTATACATTTTCCCAGCAGATCCGAACAACAGGGAAATGTCATAATAATAATAATTTTAAAAAAATTCAAAATGAAGGTATTTTACTCTTACAACACGAGGATGACGAGGGCCAAGTGAGAGTGAGTGAAAGAAGATATTGCCACTGGACAGTTCAACATTATAGTTGCAAGTATGGTGGAGAGAGAAGTCAACAGCAGAATTAACAAATACTAAATAGTAATAAATACTATCGGGCTAGGGAGGGACCTTCACCTTAGTGTCACAAGGGCCTGAAAGGGGAGCAAAGCACAGCAGCATTCTGCATTGTAACCTGTTAGGAGGCGACTAAGGATGACTGGGCATGGGGCTGACTACCCCATCTTGTATAGATGCACAACTTACAGATCCTATCCTATAATAGTGGCTATAAATAATACTTTTTAAGTTTTTTAATAGTCTAGTCAAAACTTCTAAGACACAGGTCAATCGCCACGGACGGGGACCTGAAAATGTTTTGATTTATTAAATGACTAGGACTAGGGTCAGGGATATTAAGCAGTGGAGATGCATGATCGTCTAACCCAGTCTGAGTATAATTTAAATATAAACAGTAAACACGTCTGCAGACAACATGAACTGGATATTCAATATTGAAATCTCTACGGCCACGGAACTACTCTCTAACTCAACTAACTGGTTAAATAAAAGCACTTATCATATTTACTTTACCATTGATTACCTGTCTGTCACAGCACTCAGAGCGGGCAGCCTTGATTGTTGTTACACAGGAGGTGCTCATGACCTTTTGCATACAACTGGACGTTGTCATGGAGTGCGGACGTGCATTGCACCATTCAATCAGTGACGATACAGTCTTGTCGTTTAGTTATTTTGGAGCGGGTCATAACGAGGCTACTTCCTTATTTCATTTTCTACATGTCTATTGGTCCGTTGACTTAATAGAAATCGTTGATCTCCGTATTAGTTTCATGGATAACAATGAACGTTTTAGACTATAGCAAAGTATTTGATAGAGCACAGCATAAGAAGTTAATCGAATGCTTCCAAGAAATTCAAATAGTAAGAAAAGATATTAGGCTACTGTTTTTGTAACATGTAGTTAGTTACTAGTAGCGATAGTAAGATCTGGATAAGAATAATCTCCATATATGTGAGAAAGGAATGTGTCTGTTAACATCTAAACTAAACAGTGAAGTTGTAGACATATTTAGGTGAGAACATGGCTAGACATCAATAGAATAATAATCAACAATCTGGGATATGCTGATTCAACAGTATTGATGACTGAAAGTGAGTAAGAGTTGCAAGAACTGGTGAAGACAGTCAACGACAGAAGTAAAGAATATTGATTGGATATTAACATTAGTACAACAAAAACTTTGATAATAAATTAGTAAAACAGACATGAAGTCCACAGTAAAAACTATAGTAAACGGAAGATACTGGAATAAGTAAACAGTTACTTTTACCTAGGATAGATAATAACAAGCTATCGTATATGTGAACGGGAAAGGATGAAGAGAATAAGGATGGTTAAAAACACATTTAGCAACATGAGAAATTTACTGACATCCAGGCAAATAACAGATACACTAAAAACAAGGACATTTTCTTTTAAAAACAGAAATTTGTCAGTGAACGCTTTTATTTATACTAACAAACTTTTTTGTTTTGTTTTTATTTTTACGGGCAAACCCGCCTCGAACTTCGGCCCACAACTTTCAGCGTGACGAAGCGGCACAAGACTATGAGTGAATGGTTTTTAATACATGTAAATATATATATATATATATATATATATATATATATATATATATATATATATATATATATATATATATATATATAATACTCGATATGTTTGAATGATATACAATCTGAATGCTCTGCTATCTACTTGTTCTTGTATATTGTACACGTATATCACTTCAATTTTTCAATGCAATTCAAAGCATCATAACATAGATAATCTGATCATCCGTTGAGCAAGCCTTGTGCCTTTTAGCTTAGTTTCATTATTCTAGACATGTGACTGTTGTTGTTTCGAATGCCCACAATGAGTAGGTTCAATCTTTTGTACGCCCTGAAAAAACGTTAAATGATATGTTGCAGTAGTTTTCCTCACATTCTGGGCGTGCTGATGAAGGTTGACCTGGGTCCTCCAGGAGATTGTACTATGCTTGTCTTCATCTGTTGTGTCACTCACTACTACGGGGATCACGTCGATGCCTCACCTCGTTAGCCAGGCTGCCATGAAAACAGCCGTTTCCAGGGAGTGCTATTAGGAAGTCGAGGTGAGGGTCTTGGCAAGTATATTTTCCCTGACCCTGACTAACACGTCTGATCAGTAGATTTCGCCTGACCAGACGTTAGCTTTCCTCCCCAGACATATGACTGTAAATTTATAAACTTGTATATTCCTGAGACGACGCAAACAACTAACACGTTCGCATGTCGCAGACGCGCGATACTGTGGAAAATTGCAACAATAGTCGGGACATCAGCTGTCTACCTATTCTTGACAGTTCCAATTCGAGTCTTTATGAACGTAGGACTACAACTGCCAACCTCCGTTAATTCATATTTGAGTCGTCTTCTTTAGCTTTGATCGTGAGACACCAGTTGCCTTGGTCTTCTCTTCCACTTTTTTTACTCCAGCACTTGTCTGTTTATATTGTTAAGTTTCCCCACTGTGTTCTTTATGAATCAACTTCTTCTCCTTAAGTTCTGGTTTTTTTCATCAAGTGTATATCTATTGTGTTCTGTTCTAAAGAATCGAAGTCACTGCACTGCGGGCATACCTATAAGTGTTCAATCTCTCAGCAAATGAATTGTGTAGATACGGATGGTTCATGTAGCTCGGTGGGTGTACTCACTCATGCAAATCATTCTGCTTGATCCTCGTTTGATTTCAAAGTTCTGCTGTCAGAGTTGCTGATTCATCTCTAACGGTGTCCTGATCCAACAGGTGATCATTAAAAAACTTCAACAAGTCACCCCCTCCCCCATCCATATCCAATGTGCCCGTAAAAGGTCCTTGGTTGATTGAGACCTTAGCAGGACCAGGACCAGCCCTGGAGGTTTGAGACTTCTACGGCTGTCATCCATCCACACATGTCTGAACAGCCCATCTGAAGTAAGAATTGAAAGACCGACATAATGTTTGCTTTCATCATATAACTACCCCAGAGTTGAGAGGTCACGTGCCTCCATTCTCATACCTGACGTTTATCGCAGTCAAACTGTAAACTAGCGACACAACGCATTCCGTTCTCCGGACTACATCCTGCTACTTGCAAAGCCCCGTTCAGGGCTTAGTAGCCGGAGATTGAGAACGAACGCAGAAGAAGAATACCTGAGGTTGTTGTCCTGTGTGACTTGCTCCGATCAGCAAAAACAGGGCGTCTCACTCTAGCAGAGTAACCCCAATCTGATTTCACACTCCATAGCATCAATTCATCGGTATATATGACAACATCACTGTCCTGAATGTTTACTTATCAGCTGGTTAGCCTGGAGTTCTGCTTTCCCATTACATCACTATCTGCATTCGATGCTTAGGGTTATGATGACTCTATGGAAATCTGTAATTCTATCACCATAATAGACACATTCCTCTCCCTTGGCTAGCGCCTTAACTGTAATCACCTGTCTAATCAACATATCTACCTGTACCACCCGCGACATCCCTCTTGGAAGTCCTCTTAAGAAAATTAATTAGGTCAAATTTTTTTCAAAAATATATTGGAGTGCGTTATTACTTTACTCTCCTTACTTACTTAGTCGCTCCTCTTCTACCGTGAAGTGTAGAGGTACTTTACTCTACTACTGACATTTATTCTTCTAAATTAAAACAGTTTTACAATGTTCAGGCTGCACAGCAATCAAATTGGTAGTGTATTACATGTAAGAGCGCATAACAGATTACACAATGAAACGTTCCAACTTCTAGCGAAAACAAGGACTTATCTAATTATAAGGAATTTCACAACTGAATTTATTCTTCCATCTGTAAGTGAGATTCATATCTCACACACTTAAACTATATCACTATCCAAGATACGGCATTGGGATTTTTAGTGACTCCAAGTCGGTTCTGGAGAAGTTGAAGCACGCCCCATTCAATAAAAAGGGGATATTCTTGGTGGGGTGGGCGATCAACAACAGTATAACTGTCCACGGGATTAATATTACCTTGCCATGGATCCCTGGACATATCGGGCTACCAGGAAACGAGATTGCTGACAGATTGGCAAAAACAGGAGCATCGAAACACCAATTGAATAGACCCTGCAGTCACCACACAGTAATATTAATTATTAAGAACAATACCAGGGAAATCTGGATGAACAGGTGGGCAACGGGAACAACGAGTCGCGGTGTATGCCAAAAAGTAATGATAGCCTTAATAAACTACATAGAAGAGATCACGGTTTCATATTTCAGTTCCGAACAGGACACACCACTGCCAATAGCCACTTGAACCGCATCAATCCCCAGCACCTGCCCTTGTGCAGACATTACTCTCACTCTGATGAAACAGTTAGACACCTACTCACTGAGTGCAAGGCGCTTGTAGACATGATAAAACGATTTTTACAAGCACTGCCAACAATTGCCAACACATTGTACGGAGCAGGGAAACAAATGAGAAAGACCTGTATCTATATAAGAATGGCATTGGACTAAGCCGTCTTCTCGAGGCAAGTATGCATGTTTCAAATTTAGAAGTTAATAATGATTAATGATCATCATTTTCACTCATGTATGCCCGGTAATCCGGGACGGCCCTGTCCTTCGTTAAATGTTCCTGTGTCTAATTAGACAAGGCGCGTTCATCATCTGGAGGTCCGGTGGTCGAATTCTGGGTTGACCATGACTTAACTTTCTTTCCTGCGGTTCGTTATTTATGTTACTCGAGTACATATAAATACTTGTGATCGCTGTCACGAACAAACACTCTTTATCCCGTGTACCTACTCCTTACAACGCATGTATATCTTTGACAGACAGTGAACCCAATATGTTGTCTTCCTTGCGTTTTTGCACCTGCCTTTCGTTATGTCTGTACACCTGCCGACAAAATTGTCAGCGGAGATACATTTTCGTAAGCTTGTTACCTATCTAGGATCCGCCCTTTTCGATACACGTGGTTTTTACATAAAAGGCGCTCCTTCGGTCAGAGTGACCGAAGTATCTATGTGGGTCACTTGTGACTGGATAACGTCCCAGCCACTCGCTGATAGCGTGATAATCCAACGCTAGCCCACCTGCTAAACGCGACCTTCTGTGAGTAACAGAGCGGACAACGAATCTCCCTTGTTTGGTCGAGGTTCTCAGTTATCCTTACCAGCATTCTCAAATTGTGGTAGAGGCTCCCTTCGTGGGACCCATGACTTGGTTCAGTGGCGTGCAGTCAATGGATTGTATGAATGGACTAGTCCCCAGACATTGTGCTATTTTGAGTTAAATTTCCACGACACATAAAAGCATGAAATACAAATATTGAAAAAACAGCATTAGTATTCATCATTATCTGGGTGCTATACTAGTCCCTCTGTGCAATAAGATACATGTTAACCGTTTGGCGTCGTTCTGTCATAAGTAAATATCATTTTGGTTGCTTCTTGTGAGTGGTAGTGTTGTGGTTATTAAACGTATGTAATCGTTTCCGCTAATGAAAGAGATATTGTGTGGTGTTAAAGTGTTCGATTGTCGATATAGTTTGACAGTGTTTGAAAAGGGTGAAATATGGGAGGGGACACGAGTTTGGTAACTGTTTCCAAAAACTTGACAGAGACAAGAAGCAATATTAGTGTAAGTAGTTCAGATGGCATCAAGATACCAAGGAATGCCTGGGTATGACTGTGGCGGAGGCTGGAGTTTTTGGCAAGGGAAAGAGTTTCTTTCAGACCGACTGTGATGGGAACGACTTTCTATAAAGGGCATGCTACATGATGAGTTCAGCGGCATATAGCAGTGCCGATCACATGTCACAATATTGTGTTCTCTACAGGTTATTCACAGTTTCGTTTAGAGCCTTTCAGTTTTTAAGAAAATCAGCCAGTAATAAGGAAAAGGAGACTAACCAGGCATTCCTGCTGAAACAAAAATGAAAGACTACACGTAATTTCAAAACAAACTATTACACTTCTTCAAAATGTTTAAATACATACAAATCAAGAAACGGACTGAATTGTTGGCATAGTGTACTGCTCGAAACAGATCAGTGGCTGTGGAATAATAAGGACTTTTGTAATATTAGTAATTTTCACAAAGCTAAGATGCTCCACGACAAGACTCACATCTACCCACAATAACTACTTTTTTTTAAACTTTAGGAAAAACAACGATATATTTTTTTAATGCATATAAAACATATAATTGTTTATCTATCTATCTATCTATCTATCTATCTATCTATCTATCTATCTATCTATCTATCTATCTATCTATCTATCTATCTATCTATCTATCTATCTATCTATCTATCTATCTATCTATCTATCTATCTATCTATCTATCTATCTATCTATCTATCTATCTATCTATCTATCTATCTATCTATCTATCTATCTATCTATCTATCTATCTATCTATCTATCTATCTATCTATCTATCTATCTATCTATCTATCTATCTATCTATCTATCTATCTATCTATCTATCTATCTATCTATCTATCTATCTATCTATCTATCTATCTATCTATCTATCTATCTATCTATCTATCTATCTATCTATCTATCTATCTATCTATCTATCTATCTATCTATCTATCTATCTATCTATCTATCTATCTATCTATCTATCTATCTATCTATCTATCTATCTATCTATCTATCTATCTATCTATCTATCTATCTATCTATCTATCTATCTATCTATCTATCTATCTATCTATCTATCTATCTATCTATCTATCTATCTATCTATCTATCTATCTATCTATCTATCTATCTATCTATCTATCTATCTATCTATCTATCTATCTATCTATCTATCTATCTATCTATCTATCTATCTATCTATCTATCTATCTATCTATCTATCTATCTATCTATCTATCTATCTATCTATCTATCTATCTATCTATCTATCTATCTATCTATCTATCTATCTATCTATCTATCTATCTATCTATCTATCTATCTATCTATCTATCTATCTATCTATCTATCTATCTATCTATCTATCTATCTATCTATCTATCTATCTATCTATCTATCTATCTATCTATCTATCTATCTATCTATCTATCTATCTATCTATCTATCTATCTATCTATCTATCTATCTATCTATCTATCTATCTATCTATCTATCTATCTATCTATCTATCTATCTATCTATCTATCTATCTATCTATCTATCTATCTATCTATCTATCTATCTATCTATCTATCTATCTATCTATCTATCTATCTATCTATCTATCTATCTATCTATCTATCTATCTATCTATCTATCTATCTATCTATCTATCTATCTATCTATCTATCTATCTATCTATCTATCTATCTATCTATCTATCTATCTATCTATCTATCTATCTATCTATCTATCTATCTATCTATCTATCTATCTATCTATCTATCTATCTATCTATCTATCTATCTATCTATCTATCTATCTATCTATCTATCTATCTATCTATCTATCTATCTATCTATCTATCTATCTATCTATCTATCTATCTATCTATCTATCTATCTATCTATCTATCTATCTATCTATCTATCTATCTATCTATCTATCTATCTATCTATCTATCTATCTATCTATCTATCTATCTATCTATCTATCTATCTATCTATCTATCTATCTATCTATCTATCTATCTATCTATCTATCTATCTATCTATCTATCTATCTATCTATCTATCTATCTATCTATCTATCTATCTATCTATCTATCTATCTATCTATCTATCTATCTATCTATCTATCTATCTATCTATCTATCTATCTATCTATCTATCTATCTATCTATCTATCTATCTATCTATCTATCTATCTATCTATCTATCTATCTATCTATCTATCTATCTATCTATCTATCTATCTATCTATCTATCTATCTATCTATCTATCTATCTATCTATCTATCTATCTATCTATCTATCTATCTATCTATCTATCTATCTATCTATCTATCTATCGATCTATCGATCTATCGATCTATCGATCTATCGATCTATCGATCTATCTATCTATCTATCTATCTATCTATCTATCTATCTATCTATCTATCTATCTATCTATCTATCTATCTATCTATCTATCTATCTATCGATCTATCGATCTATCGATCTATCGATCTATCGATCTATCTATCTATCTATCTATCTATCTATCTATCTATCTATCTATCTATCGATCTATCGATCTATCGATCTATCGATCTATCGATCTATCTATCTATCTATCTATCTATCTATCCATCCATCCATCCATCCATCCATCCATCCATCCATCCATCCATCCATCCATCCATCCATCCATCCATCCATCCATCCATCCATCCATCCATCCATCCATCCATCCATCCATCTATCTATCTATCTATCTATCTATCTATCTATCTACAGTTCACTTATGTCGTTAGACGTCGTGGGGAGGTTCGCCTCCTTTGTTTCATAATTTTTGGCAGGTGAAAATCCACAGGTGACTTTCCAGATCAATCCCAACATCTGTTAGCCCCTGGAATCGGCTATTGTTTAGACTGACGAGAGACCGCTAACCACATAATCAAGGCCTGTTGTTATAGCCACATCAACACAGTCCCCTTTTTTGCGAATATTCCTAGAGTGAATTTTTAACTTTAATTTTGCCCGACCAGCGGCCGTTAGGCTACTTTTTCCAACTGCTAAGGTATTTTTAACGTGCGTGCGACTGTACACGGGTGTCTGATCTCACTACTCAGAGATCAGGGGAAATATTTACCGGATGATCCACGTTGAAAAAAATCCCTGTGTCTCCACCTATATTTGAACCCGCGACCTCCAGACCTTCCCCTTGTTTGTTTATCCTATTTCTAAATACTGTGTATCGCTTGAAGTGAGCTAAACTGTGACCAGTAAAAGTGTCATTGGTCAGCGAGATTAAAACTGTGACCAGTAAAAGTGTCATTGGTAAGCGAGACTAAAACTGTGACCAGTAAAAGTATCATTGGTAAGCGAGACTAAAACTGTGACCAGTAAAAGTGTCATTGGTCAGCGAGACTAAAACTGTGACCAGTAAAAGTGTCATTGGTAAGCGAGACTAAAACTGTGACCAGTAAAAGTGTCATTGGTAAGCGAGACTAAAACTGTGACCAGTAAAAGTGTCATTGGTAAGCGACATATTGTACACTATATGGAGAGTATTCTTCTTTAGTCCAATAATAAAAGATGTCCTCGAACCTAGTCCACTTTGAGAAGAGTCAGAGCACGCCACTGTCTTCAAGCATTCTCAAACTGTGATAGAGGGACTCACTTCATCTCGCCCCCCCCCCCCTCTCCCCTGTTACCCATGACTTGTTCCAATCTTGGAATTCCACATCTATAACTAATACCTCACATAGCACATTTGGTACCTTATTGTGAGCTCAAGCATGTAAGACTGACAACGATCGTTCCATCAAAGTTTCCCTGCTGGAATTCTTTTTAATTTATAATTTATTTATTCTGGTGTTCGCCTTATTTCTTTATTCCACAAGACGGTGTGTGTTGCACTGTGTTTTTATTTTGCACCTGTCGGTCCAGTGCATCCGACTTCGGCATGCATTATATGTAAGGGTCTGCTTCCTCCTGCATTTTCTAAGGGTTTGCTTCCCCGGGGTAACGGCGGTGCTGTGATGGGGAGTGAAGCCAGCACCTTCGGGGTGTGAGCTAGTCTCGGAAGATCTTTCGTTAACGCACGTCCTTCTTTAAACATCGTTGTTCAATTCTTCATTGTTGTCTTCGACCCACTTTTGTCAACATGAAAGCCTGCATTCTGTAATGAATGTCAACTAGTCGACACCATTCAGCTGTTAGAAACCGAATCACCGCTGGCTGAACAACTCTGGACGGTTTTAGTATCACACCCGCCATGTTTTTAACGGTCTGCTGAGGAAACTATGAGTTGGAGGATAATTAAATTTTGCAAACTAGACGTGACACCATCACGCGCATCGTACGTATGTTCACTTGGTACAGTTAGGTTCGGTTTCATTTGAACACGCCTCGTATTTAGTTTTCTAATGAGGCTACCTGAACTATTAAGTTAATCTAGCGTGGAACTGAACAAAGGATACTTTTCAACATATTACAACACACTGTGTTGAAAGAACCCCCACCCACCATCCTGACATCATTCGGAGTTTTTAAAACTGTTGAAAGAAACCATGAGACCTTCTTTGAGCCTGTCACGCTTCTATGTGTGTCCTTTGAGAGCCCATGACTCTGTCACATACACTTGATTCGTGTTCCCTTAATGTATGAGCTGTTATTGTACATCGGGTGTCTCTTGTCTGCCGTAAGTCGCACAAAGGCTTTAATCTTTGTCAATTCTTCTTTTTCTTCTTCGTTCATCCTCAGATCAAGGTTTCGGTTTCTCTTACAAAGGACACCGTTGTTTGTAAACCTGTTTCGTCTCCATACAGCTTTTGTCTCGTCTCCATACAGCTTTTGTCTCATATATGTCTTACGAGGCCAGTATTGTGCTCTCTTTTCCTGCGTGAGCGTGCAGCTTTGCAGGATGTGTTCCACGGTCATGATATGCCCCCCACATGGGCACATGTCATCTGTCGCAATCCTCATTTTGCTGTAAAGATGACCATTGAGTCTGTTATGCCCAGTTCTCGGTCTGAAGATGATGACTTGCTCTTCTCTAGTTAATTTATAGTAGCTGTCTTCTTATCGGAAGTCGGGGTGTTGATCAGCCCATTTTACACCGAAGTTGGCTTTCATTATGGTCTTGGTCTCATTATATGTGATACTCAGGTCTGTTTATGGGGATGCTGCTCCACTCTATGTTAGTTTGTCTGCATTCAAGTCTGGATGTCACGGGTTAGTAGGCTCAGTGTGCACCTAATCTTTATAATCGGAATATCTCATGTACATCCAAGATTAATCGCATTCCTTCATTATGGATTAATTCCAACCTTATATGCCAACCAACGTATCACATTCCATGAAAGTGTTTGTAACTTCCGACAATTCAGTATATATATATATATACATATATATATATATATATAATGTGTTCTCCAATACTGGTTGTTGATTGTTACTCGTATCCCGTGTAGTTCGACGTCCATTTTTGTTCAGGCACTAGTATCTGTCTACGTGTGGATTTCTTACTTCAAAGCCAGCCTCGCCTGCTGGACTCACGTGGATTTTTGTAGCACCTTTATTTCATCCTGGACACTTGATGGTGACATTCTCATAACCAGCTGATCTTCTGAACCATTATAATGTCGAAACCACAGACAAATCCAATTGTTGGAGAATGGTTTTATGTTCGGTGGCGCTGTAGAAATTCCAATAGACGTATAGCTATCGCGACATTTACAAAAAATCAATTCTATCCTATTTATTTGTACCTATTCTTTTCCCACCCTTCTCTCTCTCTTTCTCTCTCTCTCTCTCCCCCGCTCTCTCTTTTGCACCCTCTTCCTGCTGGTCTCCCCTGACTTCCCACCTGCGTCCACATTTCGTGGCGGTATTTACTGAAGATATCGACGCCAGAACACGATCTCTATAGCTGTCGTGATTACTTTTATTTATGGTTTTTCGTGGGGCTTTTCTTCTCATAGAAGACTTGCCTGCAAAGCTAGCGGGTCTCTTCTACCCTGTTTGGCTGCGTTTCTCTTCGCTAGAATACTCGCGCCACAACACGATACAAACTACGTGTGTTTTCCAGTTAGTTGTATCACGAACGCGCGAAAATATCCTAACTAGGCAGAGATAGATAAACACTGTATCTGTTCTCTTTTTATTTTCTTCACTACAATATTTGCAGATGACAGAGCCATCATATCTCACGACCGACTCCACATGCAGAAGACAAACGCGCTAGACATAATCTCCCAGCAAGAATGTATAAAGATCCATTTAGAAAAAAACAATTTAAAAAAAATGAAATGCAGCCAACAACACGTCTCTATCAAATTGAAAGGAATACAATTGGAGGTAGCAGAAAGCTTTACATACCTATGGAGCAACATAAACAGAACAAATGGGACAGATTAGGATGTAAAACCCAGGATACTAAAGGCAAGAGTGGCTCTTGTCGTGTTGAAAACTACGAAACTCTAAAATGGTCATGAATGCATACGAAGCTAAGGATCTTCAACTCCAATATTAAGTCGACGCATTTTAAATGGAGCAGAAGCATGGCGGATGTCCAAATTCAGAATGATCAATTCATGTGAAAGATTATGGACTACACTTGTTCGACACGGCTACAAACGAAAGCTTAAAGAGAGAACATGTCAAACACAGATTGAACAAGATATATTTGGGAAAAGGTGATACTTACTGAATAGGCAACATACTGCGAAATTCACACAAAAGACGCAAAGGAATGTTAAAGAATACATGGAAACAAGATATATAGGTCAAATCGATTAAAACATGGAGAAGTTAGAAAGAACTGAAGAAAATAACACATAACCGGTGTGCTTGTAGAGGTTTCCTTGCGCCTCTACCTAAGGAAAGTCATGAGCAAGGAGATAACTAGAATACGATTCAACCTTGACATTGAAATACCCGGAGATAGTAGAAGCTTTCGGTGCAACGATAGGAGGAAGATGTGCACAGCTCACTGTCCTACGGGAATTCCCAGATATTAATCATCATCATGAAGCATATCCTTTGTAGAACGTCGCTCCCATCACAGTATGTCTGAAAGAAACTCGTTCTCTTGCCAAAACTCCAGCCTCCGCCAGTCATACTCAGACATTCCTGGATATCTTGGTGCCATCGTCTTCTTGGTCCACACCTTCCTCTTTTGCCTGGCACAATACCTTCCATCACCGTTCTCTCAAGACTGTTGTGTCTCTTGATGTGACCAAAGTATTTGCATTTTATAGCCAAAATGGAATTGATAAACCAGTTCTCCTCTATGCTCAACTCTTGCCGAATGTCTACATTTGTTTTTTTTTCTCTGTCCAGGGTATTTTGAGGATCTTTCTGTAACATTTTGACTCGAAAGATTCGATTCTTCGTCTAGAAGTTTTGGTGTTTGGAAGTTTTCAGATATTAATATGAAAACATATACTTTTAACGAATCTATAATATACACAGCAACATATGTCACAGGTAAACAACATAGAAAATAGAAGCCCTGGATAACAGAGGAAATACTTGATATATTCGATAAGAAAAGGGAATTGACGGACTTAAAGAACAGTCTAGAAGTATCCAATAGGTATCGGCTGATAAATGGAGAAATAAGGTTCATGATAAGGGGCAAAGGAATCATGGATCGCTGAGCAGTATAACGATATTGAGCACAAATTGGACAGCAATTATATCTAAAAGGCATACAAGATTGTCAAGGATCTGGTAAGGTCTATACAAGTTCGCAGTTCGACAATCCAATTTAGGAAACGAATGGAAAAATGCCTTAAGAGTTATCGACACGTTGGCCGGAATACTGCTCAGATTCTACAATCACGAGTGCTGGGTGAGCCAGAAAAAGCAATCGCACCTCTTACCTCGTAAGATTAACGACAACCAACCGATAACTAAAGAACAGGTGGCTGCAGCGGCGAAGACTTCAGGGGAAGACTGCTGACGGGGATAATATCTAGACAAAGCTCATACAGGTGGATGGCGATGCATTAGTTGACATGCATCTGACATACATATGCAATAGAATATGGCAGACAGGAAAATGACCGGTCACCTGGTCAAAATTATAGTCTTGTCGATGCCTAAGTCCGGAAACCTAAAACTATGTCAAAACTATACAACAATCAGCCTTATTAGCCATCCTAGCAAAGTCTTGCTCATAATAATAAATGAACAGACTGAAACCTCCAACCTAGAACATCATCGCAGAAGATCAGGCGGATTTTTGCACCACCGGATAGATCTTCAATCTACGAACATTGAATGAAAAATATTTGGAACACGAACAACACCAATACCATGTATTTCTTGATTTAAAAGCGTTTGGTGGAGTTTGGCATGATGCTTTATGGTCAGCTCAAGTTAGGTCATCCCGCTACCAGTGAGGTCGTTGAGGCACACATGAAGACGTTCTCAGAACGCCACGCTTTCCTTCTCTGTCGGTGGTCGCTGCCTATGCCTCTACTGGTCGGGGATTGGTCCATTCTGTAATGTTGCCCTCCCACCTCTTTTTGGGACGGCCTCTTCGTCGTCTGCCATGCACCTTTCCGTGTAGGGTCGTATTTACAAGACCATTTGATCTCGATATGTGACCGTACCAACCGAGTTTCCTTATTTTGACAGTTGCCAAGATATCTTCGAAAGGCCCTATTGCTGTTGTAATTCTATCTCGTATTTCCTTATTTGTAACTCGATCTTTGTACGGGACATTGAGAAGTCTTTGGAAACATCTCATCGCCAAGGCCTGTATCCTCTGCTGCAGGTCAGCTGTAATTATAAATGTCTCATAAGTATAGAAGAATATTGGTAGGATCAATATAGGCATTAATCTGATTTTCGTGCATAGTGCTAACCATTTGCCTTGCCAGATTTTGTTAAGCTGTGCAAGCGCCACTATTGTCTGTGCTATTCTGGCCAACACCTCACATTTTTGTCCTTCATCACTGACAATCGAACCCAGATATTTAAAACGGTCGACCACTTCGAGTTCCTGGCCATTAGCTTTTATCCTGCTGTTGAAACCCTCGGCGTTGTTGGTAATTAATTTTGTATTTCAAGCGTTTATCGCCATACCATAGTCAAGAGCTGTTTCATCGAGCCTTCTGACCCATTCCTGGAGTTCTACTGTTTCCGCCAACCCGTAGATATCATCTGCAAAACGAAAGTTGGTAATCGTTCGGCCCCCTATCTTGACAATACCAACGTGACCTCCAAGTGCCTCACTCATAATTCCGTCAAGGAATATGTTGAAAAGTGTTAGGGACAGTGTACAACCGTGTCTCACATCAACTGATGTGCGAAACTAGTCCCCTCGTCTCCCATTCACAAGAACTTCACTGGACGTCTTGTCATACAGGTGTTCAAAAACCTTTATAATATTTCCGTTGATTTTATACATCCTCATGGTTGCCCATAACGCTTTATACCATACCGTATCAAACACTTTCGTGAAATCAACAAACACATGATACAGTTTATACTGCTGTTCTGGGTATTTCTCGCTTAGCAGTCTTAAATTAAATATATGTTCTGTAGTGCTTCTCTGCCTTAGCCCTGCCTGCTCCTCAACAATGATGTTCTCTGCTTTGGGTTTCAATCGGTCGAGGATTAATCTAAGCATGACCTTGCTAGGGCGGCTAATGAGGCTTATTGTTCTGTAATTTTGGCACAGTTTTAGGTTTCCAGACTTAGGTAACGGTATAACCATTGATTTTGTCCATAAGTCCGGCCAGTTTCCTGTCGACCATATTTTGTTGCAGATGTGTGTCAGGCCTTCCACCACTGCCCCCCTACTTGCCTGTAAGAATTCTGCTGGTATATTGTCTACGCAGGCCAGCCTCCCCTCTTTTCAATGTCTTTACCGATGCAGCTACCTTTTCCTTCGTTATCAGTTGGGTATCCTTTATCGTTGGTGTTGGGGGGATTGTTTTCCCAAGTCCGTTTCGTCCCTCATAACTGAATAACTCGGAACAGTACTATGTCCATCGTGCCAGTACATCATTGCCCTCAATAAGGCACTTGTCGCTTTTATCCTGGATCATAAAGTTCCTGCCTTGTCTATGTGTTACCCGTTCTTTGACCACCTTGTATGGCCAACTATGAAGATATATAACATTAACAGGAACATTGTGAGAGATATTGAGAATCTGTATAAGGCAACAAGCGCAGTCTTTGTGGATGGAATCATGGGTGAATGGTTCCGACATCCGTCGGCCTAAGACAATGATGTATACTCTCCTCGACACTCTTCAAAATATTCATAGAAAGAATTATCAGTTTTGTTGACACAGTCAGCATAGGGGATAGAGCAATTACCAACTTAAACTTTGCGGCTGACATTGATGGGCTGGTAGAAACTGAGATAGAACTTCGGAAATTGATCCGAAGACGGGAATTAACAGCACAATTACTCAGAAAAAAAAGTTGATGACCAGCAACACTGAATGAATCAACGCTGTGATCAAAGCAAATGGACGATAACTTGAAGCAGTGAACCCTTTTAAGTATGTGGGCTCAACGATCAGTGATGAGGGATCAAACCCAGACATCCTGGCCAGAATAGCACAAACAGCAGCAGCGTGTGCACGATTGAAACCTGTATGGAAATATAAATGACTCCCTCGCCATAAAGGTCTGACTAATGCGCTCACTGGTTCTGTCAACATTCCTCTACGCCTGCGAAACATCGACCATTACAGCAGACCTCTAGAGACTATGGAGATGAGATGTTTTAGAAGCATTCTTAATGTCACCTACAAAGACCGTATCACAAATGATGAAGTACGACGAAGAATTGAGAATGCAAGTGAACTTTTCGACGACCTACACACAACGATCAAAAGCTGATTACAGAACAAAGCAAGCGAAGGCGGGACGTCCGAGAATACGATGGGAGGACAACACCCATAAATGGACTAGCCTACGACCCGAGGAGGCATAAAAAGCAACTGCAGACAGAGTGAGAGAGAGAGAGAGAGAGAGAGAGAGAGAGAGAGAGAGAGAGAGGGGTGTGTGCGAGAACGGGCGCAGTATTATAGAGGTATCAGCAAAGGTTGCCCCAACGACCTCACGAGGTCACCGGATGAACTGAAATGTATCTAACTTATAATGGTTACAGCGCTGGTTTCTCATTCAAAGGTACTGGGTTCAACCCCAGGGCTCATCGCGCTCCAATTTACGCACTTGTAAATGTGCACATGACTCATAGAGGGCGTCCCGCTCGCTGTCGGTCCCTGGTTTTCCTTTATATCTTGTAAAGCAATTAACATAATTCAATAGAAATTAACATGTACATACTGTAAACTAGTTTAACGAAGAGGAAACCCGATCTAAGGGGCTTTGGCCACAAAGGTCGCATGGCCCACCTGATTTCTTCCTATGAGGAATACTGAAAAGCAAAGTAAATCGCAACAAGCTGGCAAATGGAGTTTAATGTAGATAAATGTTCAGTCATCCACATGAGTAGATCCAATATGGAAGATACTAGGAAAGGGATCTAGGGGTTATAATAAATCATACAGGTAAGGTGAGTGAGCAAGTTCAGGTAGCAGTGAAAAAGGCAAATGCAATGTTAGGTATTTTTGGTTTTGGTTTTTTTGCATTCGCCTTATTTTCTCTAATCCCCAAGGCGGTGTACCTTGCACTGTGGTTTTTATTTTGCGCCTGTCGGCACAGTGCATCCGACTTCAGCATGCATTTTATGTAAAGGTCTGCTTCCTCCTGCATTTTCTAAGGGTTTACTTGCCCGGGGATCCGGGGTAACGGCCGGTGCTGTGTTGGGGATCAACCCAGCACCTTCGGATTGTGAGCCGTGTCACGTAACCACTCGCCCACGCCGCCCCCCCCCCCCAATGTCAGGTATGATAAAAATAAATATTAAACATAGTAGCAAGGAAGTTATAGACAAACTGTATAAAGCATTAGTTAAACCTAGATTGGAGTACTGTGTACAGGTGTGGGAAAAAACATGAAAAAAAATGTAAAAGTTGATTAAGGTTGAGTTTAATCAAAATTTAAAAATGGGTATGATCAGATACCACACCGAGACGAGAACACAAACAAAACATAAGTTACGACCAATAGGCCTTCATCAGGGACAACAATACTGAACTAACAAATCAACATATAAGGTGTGGAGTCCTTATCATAGAGGGGATATAAACATGCTGGAAAGAATACAAAAAAGATCGACAAAGCTGATAGTGGGATTCCAGAATTACAGTTATGAGGAAAGACTCAGAAAAAAAACCGGCCTACAGTGTCTAGAAGAGAGAACTATTCGTGGTGACTTAATACAGGTTTATAAGATGATCAGAGGAATGGATAAATTAGACTATAACACGTTTTAAAAAAAAATACAGCCACCCACAATAACAAGAGGACATAGCTACAAGTTGACTAAAGAGAGGTCCAGATTAGATATTATGAAATATTGTTTTAGTCAAAGAGTGGTGAATGCTTGGAATGCATTGCCACTGGAGGTAGTGGAGGCAGGGGCGGTTAATGCAATTAGGAATAAATTGAATGCGCATAGCTTTTAGAGCAAGGTGATGTAAATGAAACTGGTTGTATACAGACTCTGCAAGGTCTTCTAAACCAGTATAAAGACGTTAAGTTAAGCCAAAGGAATCTCGTAGAACTGCAAGAAAACATTCGGCGGAAATTGAATCTGTGGCTCCTGATACGTTAGCGAATAACTTCCGTAACACGGGGAAGTGTGTGCAGGCCTGCCTTGATGCTAACGGCAACCACTTACAACATTTGCTATGAGCTCGTTATGCTATGAAAATACCAATGTATGTCCATGTCAAATTTGATTGAATTATGTACATTTAAGTTAATATCATTATACCGGGTTAGAAGACTCTGCCGAGTCTGTATACAACCAGTGTGAGTGTCTTGTTTTCCCAAAAGTGGTCGTAGGGGCATCACTCAGTGTGTGAGTGATGTGTCTTTGGCATTTGCTAACCGGACAGAGCTCAATGTCTTCTGGTTGATGTGTTCTAATCCATTATTGTTCCGTGTGAACATTTCACAACCACATTAAAACCGACACGCTCTGCAAATAGGGCGAAGGACGTCGATCTCTTGATGTTCAGTCGGGCGTACTAGATCGTGGGCATCTATTTAGTACTTTATGTACTTTATGTTAGGCTAGAAAATGGAGTTGCTGTATTTAAAAATTTGATGCACATGAATTTTCCATGATTCTTTGAGATATCCCGTGTGTACTTCGTTAAAGTTGTCAACTTAGTGTCCCCTATTGACACCAAACAAAACAATTAACTGTATAGTCAGGAACTTTAGTCGATATTTCTTTGAAAATGTGTGTTTCACAGCGACACACAGAGAAATATTTTTCTTTGAAAAAAAGGGTTTTTCCTTATTCGATATTGTTGATGGTAGATACATACATATGAAAAAATAAACCAAGAAACCGTTTTACTAGAAAATAATACAAGATAAAAACAATATGAACACCGTTCAAACTGGATAAAGTCACGTGATTAAGTATGGCTGACAGCGATGATGATCGCATCCCCTCCCCTCTAGTAAACGGAACAGAATCTAGCGGTCCTAGGATCGTGACAATTACTAAAACATCTACAGGATTTGGTTTTAATGTTAGAGGACAGATTAGTGAAGGAGGTGTGCTGAAATCTATCAATGGAGTGCTATATGCGCCTCTACAACATGTCAGTGCCGTTCTGGAAGGGGGCGCTGCCCAAAAAGCTGGTATTCGCAAAGGAGATAGAATTCTTGAAGTGTAAGTACTGTAAGTTGTTGTTATTGATGGAGGTCCTTCTTCATTTATGTAGTTTTTGGTTTAGTTAATTTAAACATGTTATTTTAATTGACAATAACATTATGTTGTGTACAATATAGACGTAAATTATATTAACTGGTTTACGTCGTTGTTAATCTTGAGAGTTTTTGTAATTTTAGTTAAAAGTTAATTTTAATAAAACACGTAACTCAACTAGTTTTTGAGTTAACAAAATAAAAATAGGATATGATTTTTGTAGATCTACTACTAATAGTAATACCATGATTTGTTAATTTTGTTCAATTGATTGTAATAATATAATTAAGTTTTCACCGTAATTATCAGTATAAATTAAGTTTTCAGCTGATTTTTCTACCAATCATGGGCTTATTTATTTAATTTGAGTCAGCTGTAGTTTTACTTGTCCCTAACTTAACTAACTAAGAATAAGATTTCACTCCAGCCTGACAATTACACTTACTTACTTAGCTAGGACCTCAACTGCAGTTGGCCTCCTTTTTATCCACTTTAGGATGCTTGCACCAAAGCACTCTGTGTGCTTTTGCAGTGATGGTTTATATTATATGACTGTAGCTAGCAATTTGTTTTGCACAATGAAGTTGCAAGCCACATGCACAACTCTCTGTAGTTGCCTTTTTAAATAACCGACATATCAGTAGTGGGCAGGTTTGGTTTGATGCAGTGGACCTATTTCAGTTCTCATATACCAATATAGCCAGGCTTTCTCTCACATGGAATCTGCAGGTGAAGAGTTCAACCTAAAAATCACATAAAGAAGAATGTGAGATAGAACTACAATTAAATGGTTACATCTGACGAGAGGCAGAAAGAGTAGCACCTTACTGAATGATGTGATCAATAACCTATGCACTGAGAGGAACATCATGCCTTGATTGGTCGATTGATTGAAAGCAGATACTGCCATTAGGGATGAGGTGTTAAACACTCCATTGTACTAGGTCTAAGCTTTATTTTTAGATATGGTGGTGACCAGTTCCATCCCTTGCTTATATGCCTTCCATAGTAGTCATTGAATGTGAAAACAATTGTTATCCCTATATACAGTGAGAAAGAAGAGATATAAATGACATCAGTGGAAATAAAAGCAATTTTAAAAAAAACAAGGCACCAGGACTCGAATATATAGCTGAATAATCTGTGCATGTACGTGTTGATATAGAAGCATTGTGACTGACATAATATTTAATTTGACCGTGACAGAAATATGAGTTTCTGAAGACTGTCAAAAAGCAATAGCTATTCCCATTGGGAAGTACAAAAGACATCTCTCTTTTGAGGCACATATAAAAAATGTTTGCAAAAACCTAGAAGAAAGGACAAGGCTTATAATTAAATTTCAGCTAAGTGATGCAGTGTAAGACTTTAGAAAGGGCAGGGGATGCACATATGTTCAGTTTGTGTTGCAATAATTTTGTGAACAAAGTATTCAATACCACACAGAACAGAGCATTTTATTTGTTGACCAGGAGAATACTTTTGATAAAGTCAACAAAAACAAATTATGGAGAGTTCTTGAATACTGTGGAGTACAATGGCAGCTTCTAGAAAAATTAAGAGCAGTGTATAAAAGTAGTCAAAAGTCAGTGTGGTTTGAGGTTGGTTACCCAACAGTGTGCCACAGGGACGTGTATTAGGGTTGCACTGATAAGTAAATTGGCAGATTACTGATTAATCAGCTGCCAATTATTTATAATGTGATTATGTATTGTGATATGATGTGCATTGCAATTAATTGTAGGTGATTTATTAAAATATTTGTTAACTAATCACAATTATAAGGCTATTATTTATAATAAATAAAAAGTGATATAAATTAAACAACATTAAATGTTATTCTGTGAAGGATATTTACTGTAATTACTTGATTGTTGTACCCCATCAAGATCTGAAAATTGTCTTTATACTGTAGCTGTACAATCATTGCGTCATATAATGATATAAACACAATTTTCTTGTATTGTGTAACAGGTGAGCTAAGAAAAGAAATACATTTTCTGATCCTACATAAGGGCGTTGGATGGCATAGAGTGCAATAAAATATGCAACAAATAGTACTATTTAGCCCAGGAGTAGGTGCTTGGTTGATATGTGCCACCCATTGGTTTTTTTTATAACGTTTACTTTCCATTATGTTTGAATCTAGAACCTTCATGTGCTCAATACCTTCCAAGAAGTGTCATTTGTTGGACGTCTGTGTCGGTTGAACACCAGTCCGCATCAGAATTTCAGACTTTATGCGACATAGCAGTGTGCTGATTGAAAGTTGTCTCCCATGTACCAATTTGCGCGACTGTCATTTTTCGAGCGACCCCTGGTATCGAGGGAAGTCGGACCACAGTTCATGCATCCTGAGTTACCTCCAGTCATTTATGTCTTGTCACTGGTTACCTCAAGGTAGCTCAGGACGAGAGAGTGAGGTTGATAACTAGCACAGTGTATGTCTCACTATATTGCAAATACAGCGCAAATTATATAATCAAGAACAAAATGTCTGATAATGTCGCCATCATCGCTTGCGATGGGCATCTAAGTAATAAACGATTATACATAGCAATAATAATGAAAACAAGAAGAAATGACTGATTTTCAAAACTAATTAATTGATCAAAAAGCTGATAGAGGTTAATCTGCAAATGGCTGACATGACTGATCACAGATTATCTGCTTATTAATCGGTACAACCTTAGTGTGTTCTATCATTCCTGTTGTTCGTCTATATCTGAGTGTCTGCAAAGAAAATGTATGTTGCTCATGCACACCTGCATCTCGGGTCCAGCTTTACCAAATTTGGCATAGAGATTCCTTTATAGAAGAAACAGATGGTTGGGTTGAACATGGAAGAGATAGACAGGTTGAAAAGGGGGAAGAAATGAGCCGGTTGAAGCGGGAAGAGATGGGCAGGTTATAGAGGAGAGATGAGGGAATAGAGAAGTGCATTGTAGATGTGAGGGTAAGAAATATCAATAAGGCTAGGTTGTGGCAGTACTGCAGACACAAACAAAGGTTTTTAGAACATAGACAAGTGTTTTACATATACCATGTATGAACAAGAACAAAACCTATGTTGTGATCAAAAGGCCTTCACCGGGAACAGTGAACACATAAAATCAACTAACAAATTATGAAAGAAATGAACAGATGGAAAAGCTACTTACCTTTGAAACAGTAGTGGCAACCTTCAGCCATGATAGGCGGAAGTGAAAATACTATGGGTTGGGTTCAGTCAGGACAGAGTACAGTGAAGGAGATTTTCCTTAGTTGGCAACTTGACAATATAGCCTTTCTTCCAATCTGCTGATATTTCTTTACTTTCCCAGGTCTTTTGAATAATATCTTTGCTGAAATGTTAATGTCTACTTTCATTGCTTTTGCTGAGATACTATCAGGGCCAACGGCTTTACCATTTGTTAGGTGCATGTGTTTGTTTCTTGCAATTTCCCTGGAATTCACACTAGTCAGCGACTTACACTTGTGTTCACGGAAACGTGTTGTTGTTTTCCATTTGGACTGGTTAATTCGTTTGTTTTTTGTGATTTCTTCTATCCGATTATTGGCACGTGAGAAATTTAGACACAGCTATAATGGGCTGAACACAGCTGGGGAGAGATGTCAAACTCACTCACACACTGAGTGATGTCCCTACTACCTCTTGTGGTTATGGAAAAGGCACGACACACACCGTTAGATGACATTCCTCCCTCCGCTGCCTTGCAGGATACCTGTTTACAGGAAAGACTTTGGGAGTAAACCCTGAGGAAAAATCTTCATCCCATGCTGTCTCCGGTCGTCTTGATAAATATCTTGCCACTGGCCAAAGGTAGCTCAGGACCAGAGAGTGAGATTGCCAAAAGGTGCAGGTTTTTTTCCTCACTTTAATCCAAATCACAGTGCAAGTCACCCATTTCAGCGGACACAGCAAGAAAAAAAGACTGTATACACGACTGAACAAAGAGAGTGGTCTTCATCACTTGTGATGGGCGAACATCATCACTATTTCAGCTTTTACTGCTGATCAAACCACCGGCTTTATTTGTATTTCCTTTACCATTGCTATAGTTTCTGTTGTTATTCATAGATTTCTCTTTTCACCAGAAGTTCTCCACAAGTCTAGTTCCATAGATTTTTTATATGTAGCCAGTGCTATTCTGTATCCTGTATTTTTTCTAGTTTTTGTAACACATGATACACATTTGATGCTGTGACTTTAAATTTGTCTTGAATGTCCTTGTTACTGCGGAATGCCACGCTGAACTGTTGTCTGTTGTAATATGTTGATGTATACTTTTTCAGTTTCATCTTTATTTTAGCTATCTGAAAAAGGTGATGCCACGTTTGCTCCTGTACATACTTTTTAATCATGTAACAATGATCTAAGCTTCTTATGTATACATATATGGTCAAACTGGTTTTCTGTCCTGTGGTCTGGTGACATCCATGTTGATTTGTGTATTTTTGTTATGTAGAAATATTCTGCCACAAATTACCAGTTGATTAGCACAAAGGTACATAAGTAATTTTTCATTTTTAGTCTTAATTCCATGATCTCTTCAAAACTTATAATCTTATTCCCAGCCTTAACATTTAGGTTCCTATCAAAATTGTGATATCTTTTTTCTTCTCTTGTCCATGATATTTTGAAGTCTGGTGTAAAATAATTTTTTCAGTCTTCTTTGTCAGTGGATGGTGTATAACATTGGTTTCATCATTAATCTTCATTTCTATTGTTTTGAATGTAGCTAGGCTAGTGTCATTCTGAACCCTGCCATCTCCAATACTATAAGTGCCTTTTGTGCCTTTTTGATACTATTACAAGTTTTTCAAAATATAGTCACCTACAAGAACAAGAGGGCATAGTTACAAATTAACTAAAGAAAAGTCCAGATTAGATATTAGGAAATATTTTTTTAGTCAGAGAGTGGTGAATGCGTGGAATGCATTGTCACAGGAAGTAGTGGAGGCAGGGACAATTAATGCATTTAAGAATAGATTGGATGTGCATAGCTTTTAGAGCACGGTAATGTAAATGAAACTGGTTGTATACAGACTGCAGAGTCTTCTACACCAGTATAAAGACGTTAAGTTAAGAACTACAGTAGCTATATTCACACTGCTATCAGATAGAACTATAGTGGCTATAGTTACACTACTCTCAGGTAGAATAATAGTGGCTATAGTTACACTACTGTCACATAGAACTACAGTGGCCCATAGTTACACTACTCTCAGGTAGAATAATAGTGGCTATAGTTACACTACTGTCACATAGAACTATATTGACTATTGTGGCACTACTGTCAAATAATAATAGTAGTTGCATATCGTAAGTGAAAATGACGACAGCATTCATACTTGTGCTGTGAAATGTGTTTTTACAGGGCAAAAGACTAATCCTGGCATGTTAGATCTGGACACACATGTGAGGAGCCGTTGTGCATTCTTTTCTTTCGGGCGTCTCGCTTTCTCTGAGCCTCGGCGATGGAGTTTTGTTCTGCCTTCTGAGCACCATTGTTGATGTTAGATACCAAGTGGAACGGTTATGAGCAAGTAGTTCCCAGGAGGTTGAATGTTGAAGCTTTTCATAGACAATTTCAATGAGTCTCTGTAGCTTATCGTCTATCCTCTGCTGAGCATCTGCCTGTTCTCACCGTATAACATTTGCTTGGGGATGCGCTCAACAGACATGACAACATGTCCTGTTCTTTATCTGAACTTTTTGCTCAACATTTAAGACTTGCTATGGATTTCAGAGTTAGGCACTTTGTACTGCCACCCGATCTTGAACAGCCTTCACAGGCAGCTTAAGTGAAAATGATTTAACTGTCTGGCATGTTTGTTATACACTGTCCATGTAAAATAGAACATACTAGTAATGTATATATATGTTAAGAATCAATAAAAGCAATATACGATGGTAAGGGTAGACTAGTCTTTTCCATTTGTAACATATGTATTCATTCTTTGTTCAGTATTTCTGCCTTTTTCTCATTTCTTTACTCTTGGCAGCATCTCAAAAGTAAGCAATCCAGTAGTGTAAACACATTTGTTTACAAAGATTTTCTACATGTTTTAGAAAGCTAATTAGCAAGCTCAGCATAAGTATCTCAGTATCAGAGGTTAGAGCGCTGACTTCTCACTGCAAAGATGCTAGCGTCAATTATCGGTTGTAAATGGGTACTCAATTTACTGTTACTTCTTCTTTTTATGATCACATCTTTAGAAACCAAGGTAGCTCATTGGTCAGTGCACTGGCTTCCCAGTCGAGTGATTCTGTCTGTAGTTGGTGTTGGATTTTTTTCCAATTGCAAAACGGCTCGTGGTCCACCCAGTCTAAAAAATTGTGTTCAGAGTAATCTGGGAAAGTAAAGTTAGCTGACTTGATATTGACCACATCACACCCAGAGTGCCCACAAGAAAAATATGCGCCGAGCACCCTATTCCCAATATGCCACACAGAACTGAAATTGGAATATTTACTGAATAAAATAAATAATGATCGCATCTTTGATATTTACATCGTCATTAAGGGGAGGAAAACTAACATCTGGTCAAGACCCTCACCTTGGCTTCCTCGAAGCCATTCCTGGAAACTGGCTGTTTTCATGGCAGCCTGGCTAATGAGGTGAAGGATCGACGGGATCCCGGTAGTAGTGAGTGACACGCAGATGGAGCCAAGCATAGCACAGCCACCTGGAGGACTCCTGTCCACCTTCATCTGCATGCTAAGGATGTGAGAAAAGCTACTGCAACCAGTCACTTAACGTCCTTTTCAGGGCGCACAAAAGAGTAATCCTACTCATTGTGGGCATTCAACATCATCATCATCATCATTGTTCCAGTGATGAACACAACTTATGTCTGGAGAAGCTCTGTACAGCATTAACTCTAGTGTTAAATCATTGGGCCAGCTTATCTTTCTTAAATGGCCTTATAGGTTTCCCATAAAACATGCTAATGAACCTATCTAAAAAAATGACTGAGGCCTAGTACAGTGAAGTCTCTAATGAATGCTTCATCCCTGACAGCAGTGTCTGGTATGGTGTAAATTAACAAACAAAAATACCCCCACTCATGTTAGTCTTGTCTGCACGAATATTAAGTGTTTCTCCCCATTTATCCATTCCTCACTCCATCTTTTCCACTTATCTAAATGTTCAGACATCGCAGCATCATGAAAATTCACATTTTTTCCCTGCAGACCAAAGTCTTAATTATGTAAACAGACACCTATACAATTTATGTGCCCAGACAGCGAGAGTCTTATTGACAACCTAATGTCTTCCACCAGACTGAAAATTGATGTCTGTCTGCTTTTACCAACCAGACGTAAAATAATGAACACCTTTCAAGGTTCAGAATAAGAGCCAAAAAGGGAAGGGATGGTATTCACTTTGGTCTGTCACTAAGTTATGTACGTGTTGAAGGAGGAAATGAATTTTCATTATCTGTACTCAGTCCCAGAGGCATCAGTATGTTTTTATGAACTCCCTGTTTAGAAACAACCCTTTCTTAGACATCTTAATTGCTGTTTGATTCCACTTTAAGAAAACAAAATCAGAGCTAGCAAATTATTTTACCTTTCTTTCTGTCTAATGAAAGTTTGCTTTAAGTTACTTATAAACCATTTTTTGAATTGGTGAGGTTGGAGTTGAAGGAGAAGTTAAAAGGGCATGATGTTGCTGAGAAATATCAATGTTGCTACTTGGCAGACATTTGAAAGATATCTTGACTATTTGCCAATGATAAAGACATTACTATTGATTTGTTAGCAAACTTCAGCATAATGTTTTATAAGGTTGAGATGTCTGCAGATACATTCTTCTTCTTGTCACTTTTGCGCTCCATACAAAGCATAAAACAACCACTGCAGTTAAACATCTAAACCCCCTCCTAAATCGAAGCACTTAACTTATTAACTTATGCTCTTGTGTTGGTTGTTTCTATAACACTTAGTTTTACACTAACTGGGGTACAAGACGTTGCCAGGAATAGTTAAACAAGTATTCAGTTTATATGTATGTTTCTATAACTCACTGCTCTATGTGTGTTTTGGTCTCTATAATTCTCTAAGCCCTGGGGATTCCAGAAAGGAGACTACTTTGTAATGCTGTCAGCTTATATTTATGTGTGTCCTATCCAATGCCACAGTCTTTTTCCTTTCATTCTATTCCACTTGTTTGTCTGGTTCTTCACAAGAGTTCAATGTTATACCATGCCATTCCTTCTATTGTGCATAAGTGCCTATGTATGAAAGCATGTACCTATTTTGTTGTCGTCCTCCATGTTTCAGATTCAAACAATATGACTGACTTTACATTGGAATTAAGATGTTATTTTTGTGTTGTCTTAATTTCTGTTGATATCCATAGGTTTCCCATTGGATTGAAAGCTCCTCTTGTCTTTTGTATTCTATTTTGACCACTTTATCTTTCCTCTTACTTTGAGTTTGCTAATGACTATTTCATCCTGTACAATCTGATGGTCATTAGTTTAATTTATACTCGTAATCTTTGTCTTTATGTTGTGCTTTTCAGTTCTAATTTATTTGGCCTTTCGTCAAGTATACATATTTTGGTTATGTGTCCAGAGTAGTCTGCCAGGGTCTTTATGTATGACACAAACAAGAATACCACCATTGCTCCACAGAGAGCACGTTGTAAGAGGTGACTGACTGTGGGACATGGCATAACACCGGCCATGTTTTGTTAAGAGCAGCATAGATGGTGCCTAACAGGCTGCGGGTCAACTTTGCTATAGTGCTTGAGTCTATTAAGATAGACTTGCACATCAGTTAACCATCCTCTGTGGCACTTGTCCCAACACAGCAGAGTAATAAGCTCTTCGAGTCTAGCCAGCTAAGTAGGAAATCCTCATCCCGGCTACATCCAGCTCATGCCAGAGCTGGGATCTGCACAGGGGCATCCACCCCTGTAGAAGCACAGGTTAACTAGAACTAAGATATAGTTATGTAACTGAGTATCCAAGTCATCTGTTAAAAGTTATACTTGGAAGGAGTGGAAGAAAGATTGTTTATAGAGAATGTGATTTATAGTTTAATTTCATGTTTTATTAGTTAGCTGAAACACGTTTTGGGGGATTATCAATAGATCTTAGAAAATATATGTCCTAATGTGTTCTTGCAGGAATGGTATGAATGTAGAAGGTTCAACTCACAAACAAGTGGTGGACTACATTCGGTCTGGTGGGGACTCACTTACTCTGACAGGTATGGCTGATATTTGATGACTAAAAAGCACAGTAGGTTAATATTAATAGATGCAGATCTGATCCACCTTTTTGGCCAACTCTGATTTTTATCAGGGATTGAATAAACAAAGATGGCACAGACTAATATGTAAATTCTATGTTACTCCTCTTTACAAAAAGTAATGCAATCAATAAAAATCTTACAGCTCCTTGCAGAGCATATGTCTTTAACAAGTATACACCAAGTCTTGTCCTGTGCCATCTTTACCGGCTGTGTTCACATCTTCCCTGTTGCCTTTATATTTGTCTTTCTTCTCCATGATTGTTTAGGTCTGCTTCTACTTCTTTTGCTTTGTGGATTCCAGAAAAGAGATTGTCTTGTAATGCTATAAATTTTTTTCTGTAATGTGTGGGATGTACAACGCCAGCGCCTTGTCCTTACGTCAAGTGCCACTGATATACAACGGGCTTGTCATAAGTCTTTACCCTGACTATGAAGGAGTAGGAGGCGAAAGTTGAAATTTGGCACATATGTAGCTCATTCAATTTGTACTGGACTTGAGAATTATGAATTTCCCTCCTCGACGGGTTTACCTGGTATGGTGCATGGCGCAACACACCTTATTGACCAGATTTGCTACTCTAACAGTTTTTCAGTACAATAGAGAAATCAGAGGCAAGAACTGTGACAAAATGCTTGATGTTGCAGGGAAAAACACCTACAGAAATACACAGGGAGATGGAACCAGTGTTTGGGGAATTCTGTCCTTCGTATGCTTCTGTAAAAAACTGGTGTAGGCAGTTTTAGTGTGGCCATTCCCATGTTGTTGATCTTCCAAGATCAGGAAGACCATCCTCAGAGTGCAGCGATAAAAATGCTGCAAGAGTGAAGAAAATCATTGACCAGGGTAGGAAAATGACAATTGCAGAGATATCTAGGTCAGCAAAACTGAATGAAAGTACAGTTTTTAGAACTTTACACAACAGATTGAACATGAGAAAAGTGTGTGCCACTGGGTCCCGCGTCTGCTGACATGTGAAGAGAAACAAACAAGGTTTGATTGCTGTGGCCAGTTACTTAAAATGTGTCCGTCGAAAAACATGTTGTCGGCCATGGTGACAGTAAATGAGAAAGCATACTTAGCTATGTTGGATGGGCCCTCCTTCAATATATGTCCTATCCAGCCTCATTTTCTTCTCTTAATTTGTTGTTCCAATGGCTAAAGTTGGCTTCTTCCTCACCATGTCTTTTCACTTTGTGTTCATTATCCTTCGTAGACATCTGTTGACGAAGGGCTGGAGTCTTTGTCATATCACCTAGATCGTTTCACTTCACACACCTACTTTACAAAAACTACAATAGCACACAGTACTAAATATGTAGAAATCACATTCTTCAGGACCTGAATAAACAAATGGTTGAATCTCTTTGATCTGTTGATTATTCTCCAGTTATCTCAGTGCCAGAACAGGTTGCAGAGAAACTTGAGCCCAGCGATGACTCATCAGGTCCTTCATATATTGATTATTCTGAACGAAGGTCTCTCCCTGTGTCCATCCCAGACTGTAATTATTTGGAGCATATGGGGGAAAGATATGTGGTATGTATGCTTACTCAAAACCATGTATATGCACACAAAAACATGGGTAACTATGAGTTATTAACACAATTACTTTATTACTACATACTTCCGAGAAAGATGTTCAGTCTTTAATTCCCAGGTAGCAGCATACTTGGGTTACCTGAATTGTACTCAAGTTGAAAAGAATAGGGTCACTGTAGTCTACCAAGCATGTTGTAAAATATGACTAAAGGAGGTTGTGCATGTGGCTATCAACCTCATGTAAAACTATAGCCATTGAAACTGTTACTGCAAATGCTTGGGTACGTGCCACTTATAAAAAGATGTGGATGTGGCCCCCATGCTTTACTAATCATCACACTTCAGGGGTAGTTTCTTAGGTTTTTTTCCCCACGCCCACTTGGCTGCTTCTAGACTCTGAGGTGAGTAATGTCAAGCATTTAACTGCTGATTGGATTATGAAAAAACTACAACCTATCAAAGAAAGGCAGCACAGTGAATGAGCTGACGAGACAAGAGTCTAACAAGACTCTGACAAGACTCATAAAAACCGGTCTTCAGTGTCTAGAAGAGAGAAGAATTCGTGGTGACTTAATACAGGTTTATAAGATGATCAGATGAATGGATAAATTAGACTATAACAAGTTTTTTTTCAAATACAGCCACCCACAATAACAAGAGGGCCTAGCTACAAGTTGACCAAAGAGAGGTCCAGATTAGATATTAGGAAATATTTGTTTAGTCAGAGAGTGGTGAATGCTTGGAATGCATTGCCATGGGAGGCAGTGGAGGCAGGAATAGTTAATGCATTTAAGAATAAATTAGATGCCCATAGCTTTTAGAGCAAGGTGATGTAAATGAAACTGGTTGTATACAGACTCTGCAGGGTCTTCTAAACCAGTATAAAGACGTTAAGTTAGTTAACTTCCAGCGGCTCCTAGCTGACTGCTGACATCAGGTTCATCCAGCCTACCTGACCAAGCCCATATTCTGCCTCCAAGTGGCAGCCCTGGAAACAAATTGCACTAAGTGTAGTATGGCAAAGAGACTATGGATCGCAGTGGGAAGCCAACCTGGAACCCAAATATGCCAGCTGAAAATAGACGTGTCAAGGTACAGATATCGCGACCTCATTGTAAACTATGACACGGCGTCAGAACGAGAAAAGATTAAGTAAAATGCAATCCATAGACCTAATTTAAATAGATAGAAGACCTGGACTGTGCAGATGATATAGCCTACCTATCTCACAGTCAACTCTAAATGCAGAGGATGACAAATGCACTAGATATAATCTCCTAGTAAGTAGGTCTAAAGATCCATGCAGAAAAAACACAGATTGTAAAATTAAATGTGGTTAACAATATAGATCATATTATGTTGAGAAGAATACCATTGAATTAGGTAGAGAGCTCCAGATACCTAGGGATCATCATAAACAAGATTTTTGGTGCAGATGAGGATGTAAAAGCCAGGAAACAAAAGGGAGGAGTGACCTTTGTCATGTTGAGAACTATATGGATCTCTGAAATGATCAGAATGCATACCAAGCTGAGGATCATCAACACCAATGTGAAGTTGGTCCCTTTCTATGGGATGGAAACATGGTGGGTGGCAAAACTCAATATTAAGAGATTACAAGGTTTTATAAATAAATCCCTGAAATGGTTACAAACAAAAGCTAATGGGAGAGAACAGGACAACGGCAGGTGGAACTGGAAATCTTAGGAGGACGTTGGCATGGGATTTTCCGGCAACACACTGTGAAAACCTTAAGCCAGTATCCCTATGCAATGTCTGTAATGGAATTCACAGGAAATAAAGAGGCAAAGAAGAGGCCTAGAGACAGAACAAGGAGAAGCAGAAAAGAAGTGAAGATAATAGCACAGGATTATCCTACCTGGAAAGGGTTGTTGAGGGCCTAAACACCCCAAAGTGATATGGGCCAAGAAGAAGAAGAATGTCGAGCATTGAGGATTTAAAAAATAATAGAACGGTTTCATTCTTAGTTACAGGGGGACGGCGTGGCCTAGTGGTTAAGTGACACGGCTCACAACCAGAAGGTGCTGGGTTCAATCCCCATCACAGCACCGGCCGTTACCCCGGGGAAGCAAACCCTTAGAAAATGCAGGAGGAAGCAAACCCTTACATAAAATGCATGCTGAAGTCGGATGCACTGGGCTAACAGACGCAAAATAAAAACGCAATGCAACGCACACCGCCTTGGGGATTAGAGAAATAAGGCGAACGCACACAAAAAAAAAATACTTAGTTACGCCTCTTCTGCTTTGTTCGACCCATGAGTCCTTCTAGAAGTCTAGATCCTTATCTCTGTGTTTGTTATGGTGTCTGGTCTTCTTCACTTCTGCAGATATGGCTCTTGTCATTACCATACTATATCCTTTTAGAGCATTAGGCTGCATGCTTCGAAAGCACCTTCAAAATTCAGCCAGTTTAGTTATTCCTAAATATTTTCTTGTGTTGTAAATGATTTATATTGCCCATTAAGATGACGTATTTCGCCTATAGAGTAGGTGCAAATAGTTTCAAATATTCTGTTATCATAATAAATTAGGTACTCTTCTCGTCAACTGAGGTTGTGATTATTTAACTGCCACATACATGCTTTTGTTATTATACATTGTTAGGCTATAATATCAAGACCATAATATTTTAATAGCTCGATTCAAGCATTCATTTTCTTCTTGAAATGCATATTTTGTAAAAAAAATTTGTTTATGTTGCAGGCGTTTAACATCTACATGGCTGGTAGGCATTTATGCTCCCGAAGATATAGAGAATTCGATACATTGCACAACAACTTGAAAAGAGAATTTCCAGACTTCAATTTTCCGCGGTTGCCAGGCAAGAAACTTTTCACTTTATCAGAACAGCAGTTGGACCAGAGGAGGCGGGGCTTGGAACAGTATCTTGAAAAAGGCAAGCATTCATTTATTGGTTCCCTTTCATCATCCTGGATAACATGTTTTAATAATTTGTTGTGATGCGTTTTCATTTGAGTTGTTTTTTATCCCTGAAGAAGACCATGTGGCCAAAATGTAAGTTTTGTTTCTGTTTCGGTGTGGTCACAATACTTGTTTGTTATTACCATTAAATAATCATGTATATAATTATAAAATGCTTGTAGACATACTGATAACATGCATTACCCTTATCTGTTCTTTTCAACATATGACTACAAATGTCACTCACGACCTTCTCCAATTTTTGACCATCTGCTCAATTGCTGCCAATGTAGTTCTGGATTCTTCCACCTCTTCGTTCTTCTCTTCCCCTGGGGGTTGCACTTTAGTACATGACTAGCTATATTGTTAGGTTGCTGTCTTACGGAATGACCATCCCTTTTCAAATACGGTCCGTAATCTCCACTTGTATTGTTTTCTTTGCCAGTGTTAGTTATTGTATTTCAAAGTATGTCACTGTTACATCTGTTGAAGTATGGTTATGATACTCTTGGTTACATATTATGTATTAGAGCAGGGGTGATAAACTCAAAGGCTCCATGCTGCCTGTGAAGCCGCTATCTGCAACCCGTGACATGATCAAGGTTTCAGTACATGATAAGGGAAAATAAAGGTTAGACAAGAAATTTATATACTGTAAAAGAGATAATTAACATTTTTACAAAATAGTAACATGACCTAAATAAAGGGGAAAAAGATGAGTTTATTGCACAAAACAGTGAAAATATAAGTAACAACCACTCATTCCATAAAGCGTACAAAGTATTACATAAATCTTGAACAAATCATGTCAGAATAGAAAAATGCCATGCTAAGAAACAAGTATCTTTCAATTAGTCTGATAGGTAACCTTGAAGGGGTATGTGCAAACAATAGAGCAACTGATATTCTCACCAGCAGGCTTCATGAACAATCTGCCAAAATCCTTTCACCTTTTGTCTGACACCTCCCCTTTCTCCCGTACAGGCCACTATTAATTTAGCAGATTTAGTTTAAAGAAAGGCAGACCAGTATATGACAAAAAATAAAACTCTTATAGGAGAATAATTTGTGTTAAACAAGGGTTATTTTTTTCAGTAGCTTGTGCTAGTTAATCTGCCGAAATGTTAACATAAAATTTGTCTCCCTTGCAGTATGTGCTGTCAGAGTGATTGGGGAAAGTGAAACAATGCAAGAATTCCTTGCTGCAGGAGACCTAGATGAGGTACGTCATACTTACTTTTCTTCCCCTTAAAATGGGTCATTTATTGTAAGTTTATAAATATCTATCTGAAATATTTTGGAAGTTCAAAAACAAATATTGGGATGAAAGAGCTGACATCTTGGGTTCAGTAGCATCCATATTGGGACATAATGAAATTGAATGATGATATCTCGGTTGAAGAAAAGAACTGTGCACAGATTGCAGGAGGTTATAGCCAGATATGTATAGATTTGGATGGAGTATCTATGAGGTCAGATCTGGAGTGTGTACAACCAGTGAGCTAAAGGAATCCATATCATTCACGATTTCCTGAAAGATACATAGTGCTTAACTTTTACCATACCGATGCAGCGAAATGACGCCGGTACAAATTTACATTTGTTTCAAATGTCGCAGTGTGGCGCCATGTTCATCGCTTTATTGTATATAAACTATACTGGGTTAATGCCATAGAAATGGCTGAACATACTGCTCATTTGATTGTAGAGAGTTCCCAATTTCCATCCTGTACATTCAATAAAAATAAAGGACGATTTAAAAATTTATTTTAGACTTTTGGAAATTATTTTTTTCTGCTTTTCCCTTGGATTTGAAGATTCACCCATTATTGCGAATGGGGAAGTTAAGTTTCTGCAACTAAATTTTCTGAGGTAGATCTATTAATTTTTTAATGTCGATAGAATAATTTCTTTTATAGTCGTAAGTGACAGATATAAATTTTTTTTTTTGGGCGTTCCCCTTATTTCTCTATTCCCCAAGGCGGTGTGCGTTTTCACTGTGGTTTTTATTTTGTGCCTGTTGGCCCAGTGCATCTGACTTCAGCATGCATTTTATGTTAGGGCCTGCTTCCTCCTGCATTTTCTAACTGTTTGCTTCCCCGGGGTAACGGCCGGTTACCTTCTGGTTGTGAGCCGTGTGACTTAACCACTAGCCCACGCTGTCCCCTGTGACAGATATGACCATTACGGTATATATCTAGAGTTCGTTTTTGGGAAAAACAATTTTGGGTATTTTTCCCAACTAAACGACACTGATAGCGGGTGAGTCTATATATTTGTGCTAGTTTTCCATACTAGCATTCTTGTATCTCAGAAACAAACAAACACACAATAACATCAACAACATCTTTATTAATATATGTCTTTAGACACAAACAAAACAAAAGACACGTTAGTCTCTCAAAGTCAACTACCGTGATGTGATGTGCTGAAAAATAATGCAGCTACAGGAAAAAGGCATATTTTTTTGGGTGGTATGGTAAAGGTTGAGGGTCTGCCAGAAGTTCAGCAATGTTTTTCTGCATGACATAATATAAGCAATGCAACAATACAAATTATAGCTTCCTTGACTGCTAAGTCTTTTGTTCCTGGGGAGCTATTATGCTAATCTGGACAGACCCCATTATTGTATGGTTCTAAATATTTGTTCTGAATAAAGGGGTGGTTAGTTATCTTTACAAGCTACTGCATTTTGTAGATTATCGAAAAGAGTGGAAAAATAAGGAATAAACAATACAAACGAAGACTCGTAATATGAACCTGTGTGCTTAGCACTTTACTGTATGGCTTTGAATCTTAAATCTGCTGACTAGAAACAACAGAACACTATACAAGAAGAACAAGTATGCCCGAATTGAATATTTTGGTTGATAGTTGGAAGCCAATAAACTTTTTGAAACATACATTCTCTATTACAAAGAACAGAGCAAAATTATCTTCAAATGAGGGAAATGTTCTTCCTTATACCACTCATACTTGAGTTAGGTACTCTTGACAACTTTCTTTGGTGGCAGGCACAGTGACTCTTGTCACATCCAGAGTCATACTTGAGAAGGTGGGTCAGGGTCCTTCTGGCTGTAGTGCAATGCGAGGCTTTTCAGTAAACTCAACATCTTTGATGATTGGCAAATGAGGACAATAACAGTCAATTACCAAATCCTTTATCAAGGATACATGTGTGAGATACGTGCACAGTTTGCAAGAGATCTCATCATGAGATTGTAATTAACTGATATTTCTCATCGCAACAGGCTGATGGCAGTAATGAGGTTGAACTAAAGATCTTATTGCCAGACAAAAGCTTGTGTGTTGTATCTATATGTAGATCAGACAATACGGATACTGTGTTTAAGGTAAGTTGTGGTGGTCAATGTCTTTTGATTGATTGATTTCAGGTTCTCTTTACTATGTGCATTCTGTGGCTAAGCACAACATATAATAATAGGTTTCAGAGGAAAGATGTGTTAGGTTGTTGTTTCTTAATCATCATTCGCTCTCAAATAGTCGCATCCATCTCCGTCATAAACCTATAAATCTGGTAGTCCCTTTTCAGGCTTGTCTCATCACCAGACTGTTTATCTGGCAATTGGGTTGGGGAGCTCCATGTAGTCACTCTGCTTCTCTTGTGAAGCTGACAGACCTGCAGAGCATGTCCTACTGTTTGTTTGTTCTCCCCACATGGGCACCTGTCCAATTTTTAATTCGTTGAACAGATGATTTTTCAGTCAGGCTGCTGTTTACCGAGGTCTGCAGAGAACTTTGTTAATTTTGTTTTTGAAGTCAGTACCAAGTTTAGTATTTTGTCTGTTTCATGGATGATGAATAATGCTGCATAAGGTGTTCATCATTGTTGAAGCAGTACTTGTTTTCTTTCTATATTTAATTGTCCTAAGTTGAAGAATTATGCTTGCTTCCTAGCATCAAATGTTTTTGCTGTAGATTTTTTTCTGGATGTGTCATTTCTTTCACATGACATGCCATATCGATCCTTTTGCCTCCTATGCTTTCAGCCATTTGTCTATGGGCTTGTTTTGATGTCTTTTATTTTGCTGTCTATCTGTGTTTATGGTAGCTGGCTCTTGTTTTTGTGGAGGGTAGCTGGCTCTTGTTTTTGTGGAGGGCAGCTGGCTCGTTTCCATAGAGGGCAGCTGGCTCGTTTCCATAGAGGGTAGCTGGTTCTTATTTTTGTGGAGGATAGCTGTCTCTTGTTTTTGTGGAGGGTAGCTGGCTCTTATTTTTGTGGAGGATAGCTGTCTCTTGTTTTTGTGGAGGGTAGCTAGCTCTTATTTTTGTGGAGGGTAGCTGGCTCTTGTTTTTGTGGAGGATAGCTGTCTCTTGTTTCTGTGGAGGGTAGCTGGCTCTTGTTTCCATGGAGGGTAGCTGGCTCTTGTTTTTGTGGAGGATAGCTGTCTCTTGTTTCCATGGAGGGTAGCTGGCTCTTGTTTCCATGGAGGGTAGCTGGCTCTTGTTTTTGTGGAGGATAGCTGTCTCTTGTTTTTGTGGAGGGTAGCTGGCTCGTTTCCATGGAGGTAGCTGGCTCTTGTTTTTGTGGAGGGTAGCTGGCTCGTTTCCAAGGAGGGTAGCTGGCTCTTGTTTTTGTGGAGGGTAGCTGGCTCTTGTTTTTGTGGAGGGTAGCTGTCTCTTGTTTTTGTGGAGGGTAGCTGTCTCTTGTTTTTGTGGAGGGTAGCTGGCTCGTTTCCGTGGAGGTAGCTGGCTCGTTTCTATAGAGGGTAGCTGGCTCTTGTTTTTGTGGAGGGTAGCTGGCTCGTTTCCAAGGAGGGTAGCTGGCTCTTGTTTTTGTGGAGGGTAGCTGTCTCTTGTTTTTGTGGAGGGTAGCTGGCTCGTTTCCGTGGAGGTAGCTGGCTCGTTTCTATAGAGGGTAGCTGTCTGTTTCCATGGAACGTAGCTGGCTCTTGTTTCTGTGGAGGATAGCTGTCTCTTGTTTTTGTGGAGGGTAGCTGTCTGTTTCCATGGAACGTAGCTGGCTCTTGTTTCTGTGGAGGATAGCTGGCTCTTGTTTCTGTGGAGGGTAGCTGTCTCTTGTTTTTGAGGAGGGTAGCTGGCTCTTGTTTCTGTGGAGGGTAGCTGGCTCTTGTTTCTGTGGAGGGTAGCTGGCTCATTTCCATGGAACGTAGCTGTCTCTTGTTTCTGTGGAGGGTGGCTGGCTCGTTTCCAAGGAGGATAGCTGTCTCTTGTTTCTGTTTAGGGTAGCTGGCTCATTTCCATGGAACGTAGCTGTCTCTTGTTTCTGTGGAGGGTACCTGTGTCTTGTTTCCATGGAGGGTAGCTGGCTCTTGTTTCCATATAGGGTAGCTGTCTCTTGTTTCCATGGAGGGTAGCTGGCTCTTGTTTCCATGGAGGGTAGCTGGCTCTTGTTTCCATAGAGGGTAGCTGGCTCTTGTTTCCATGGAGGGTAGCTGGCTCTTGTTTCCATGGAGGGTAGCTGGCTCTTGTGTGTCCATGGAGGGTAGCTGTCTCTTGTTTCCATGGAGGGTAGCTGGTTCTTATTTTTGTGGAGGATAGCTGTCTCTTGTTTTTGTGGAGGGTAGCTGTCTCTTGTTTTTGTGGAGGGTAGCTAGCTCTTATTTTTGTGGAGGGTAGCTGGCTCTTGTTTTTGTGGAGGATAGCTGTCTCTTGTTTCTGTGGAGGGTAGCTGGCTCTTGTTTCCATGGAGGGTAGCTGGCTCTTGTTTTTGTGGAGGATAGCTGTCTCTTGTTTCCATGGAGGGTAGCTGGCTCTTGTTTCCATGGAGGGTAGCTGGCTCTTGTTTTTGTGGAGGATAGCTGTCTCTTGTTTTTGTGGAGGGTAGCTGGCTCGTTTCCATGGAGGTAGCTGGCTCTTGTTTTTGTGGAGGGTAGCTGGCTCGTTTCCAAGGAGGGTAGCTGGCTCTTGTTTTTGTGGAGGGTAGCTGGCTCTTGTTTTTGTGGAGGGTAGCTGTCTCTTGTTTTTGTGGAGGGTAGCTGTCTCTTGTTTTTGTGGAGGGTAGCTGGCTCGTTTCCGTGGAGGTAGCTGGCTCGTTTCTATAGAGGGTAGCTGGCTCTTGTTTTTGTTGAGGGTAGCTGGCTCGTTTCCAAGGAGGGTAGCTGGCTCTTGTTTTTGTGGAGGGTAGCTGTCTCTTGTTTTTGTGGAGGGTAGCTGGCTCGTTTCCGTGGAGGTAGCTGGCTCGTTTCTATAGAGGGTAGCTGTCTGTTTCCATGGAACGTAGCTGGCTCTTGTTTCTGTGGAGGATAGCTGTCTCTTGTTTTTGTGGAGGGTAGCTGTCTGTTTCCATGGAACGTAGCTGGCTCTTGTTTCTGTGGAGGATAGCTGGCTCTTGTTTCTGTGGAGGGTAGCTGTCTCTTGTTTTTGAGGAGGGTAGCTGGCTCTTGTTTCTGTGGAGGGTAGCTGGCTCTTGTTTCTGTGGAGGGTAGCTGGCTCATTTCCATGGAACGTAGCTGTCTCTTGTTTCTGTGGAGGGTGGCTGGCTCGTTTCCAAGGAGGATAGCTGTCTCTTGTTTCTGTTTAGGGTAGCTGGCTCATTTCCATGGAACGTAGCTGTCTCTTGTTTCTGTGGAGGGTACCTGTGTCTTGTTTCCATGGAGGGTAGCTGGCTCTTGTTTCCATATAGGGTAGCTGTCTCTTGTTTCCATGGAGGGTAGCTGGCTCTTGTTTCCATGGAGGGTAGCTGGCTCTTGTTTCCATAGAGGGTAGCTGGCTCTTGTTTCCATGGAGGGTAGCTGGCTCTTGTTTCCATGGAGGGTAGCTGGCTCTTGTGTGTCCATGGAGGGTAGCTGTCTCTTGTTTCCATGGAGGGTAGCTGGCTCTTGTTTTTGTGGAGGATAGCTGTCTCTTGTTTTTGTGGAGGGTAGCTGGCTCTTGTTTTTGTGGAGGATAGCTGTCTCTTGTTTTTGTGGAGGGTAGCTGGCTCTTGTTTCCATGGAGGGTAGCTGGCTCTTGTTTTTGTGGAGGGTAGCTGGCTCTTGTTTCCATGGAGGGTAGCTGTCTGTTTCCATGGAGGATAGCTGTCTCTTGTTTCTGTGGAGGGTAGCTGGCTCTTGTTTCTGTGGAGGATAGCTGTCTCTTGTTTTTGTGGAGGGTAGCTGGCTCTTGTTTTTGTGAAGGGTAGCTGGCTCTTGTTTCTGTGGAGGGTAGCTGGCTCTTGTTTTTGTGGAGGGTAGCTGTCTCTTGTTTTTGTGGAGGGTAGCTGTCTCTTGTTTCTGTGGAGGGTAGCTGGCTCTTGTTTCTGTGGAGGGTAGCTGGCTCTTGTTTTTGTGGAGGGTAGCTGGCTCTTGTTTTTGAGGAGGTAGCTGGCTCTTGTTTCTGTGGAGGGTAGCTGGCTCTTGTTTCTGTGGAGGGTAGCTGGCTCTTGTTTCTGTGGAGGGTAGCTGGCTCTTGTTTTTGAGGAGGGTAGCTGGCTCTTGTTTCTGTGGAGGGTAGCTGGCTCATTTCCATGGAACGTTGCTGTCTCTTGTTTCTGTGGAGAGTAGCTGGCTCGTTTCCATGGAGGATAGCTGTCTCTTGTTTCTGTGGAGGGTAGCAGGCTCATTTCCATGGAACGTAGCTGTCTCTTGTTTCTGTGGAGGGTAGCTGGCTCGTTTCCATGGAGGATAGCTGTCTCTTGTTTCTGTGGAGGGTAGCTGGTTCATTTCCATGGAACGTAGCTGTCTCTTGTTTCCATGGAGGGTAGCCGGCTCGTTTCCATGGAGGGTAGCTGTCTCTTGTTTCCATGGCCTCTGTCTTTAGTATTGTTAGGTTGATAACCTTTGTAAGTGTCTTCATAGGCATGATGATTGTTTAAGTAGTTTTCAATTCTTACCATGTATTCCTACAATGGAACTATAACACTTTATTTTGCTTGAGAGATTAATACCCAGACACAACCCTCCTTAGTCACTTCTTATAATATACATGTTAGTGTACATTGGCTATAGTATTTTTTCACTTATAAGGGACCTTCAGATTCACAAGAGAGAAATATATTTTTGTAACTTGACAAGTAAATGATTAAAGTACTTGACAAACACATAATAATGGGTAAACAACAAAGAAGAAGAACACACATGTGCATAGGGAATAATTGATAATGTAGCTTTGTATAAATTTAATATGTCTATCTAAATTTAAATAGTACTTGTTTTCTTTATCACTAAATTGTATCACCCTTTGTTACCAAATTATACATCAAAGAAATTGAAATCTCATTTCGAACTTTGAATTATCTTTCATATTTGAATATTGCAGGCGGTTGTGTCCAAGCTTCATTTAGAGGATGTTGCAGAATATTTTTATTTATTTGAAACTGTAGAATATAGTTTTGGTAAGTTGTGATATTTTTCTGTCATGAAATTAGATAATTTACTTAATGGCAGTGAAGGGAAATACTTTAGCTTTTATGAGATGAAACAAAATGTATATTGTGCTTGATAATATTATGCAGGCAGCTTTTCACCAATGTCTGCACCATGCTTGTTAACCAATTGTTTTCCGCCATGCCTCCGAATTGCAGAATAGAACTGATTTTACATTTTCAGTTGAAAATCCCAATCTTCATTATGGACCTGATTTCTCGACATCTCCAGAGTTTATCCAACATATAAAGACTCCCCCGTCCTCTGGATTTTTAAATGGATATTGTTCTCTGTGCCCCAAATTTTGTCCATGTTGCCCTGATAAAGAAATGAATCGACATCTTGAAGGAGAGCCATGTCCAGCAAAATTAGAACATTCTCACCCATCAGTATAATCATCTTTGTTGTCTGCGCTCTTTTAATTAATTTTGTATAATTCTATATACATAGAGCCAAGACATAGCTCTACGTTATCCAATGACAGGGACCTTAAAAAAAATTAGAAGATATTTGGCCATGGCGATGCAGAAGCTAAACAACATGTACAATTTATAGCATAATACTAACAAGCAACTAAAACTGAAGATCCCGAGAACATGTATTTTCCCTGTGGGAATGTACAGGGGGGAGACATGTACTTTGACACAAGCAAGGAAGAAAATTGGAGTGTTGGAAACAAACTGTTATAAAAGAATCCTACAAATTCCTTGGATAAAGAAAGTGACGAATAAAGCCATCCTTGAAGACCTGAATGTTGAAGAAAACTGGCTCATAAATAATGTTACGTTTTGGAAATCTAATTTTTTCAGCTGTGTAAAACGTCATTACCGACTGGAAAGAACGGTCATGGAGGACATGCTACCTGGAAGACGACGCAGGGGTTGACCAAGGCGAAAGTGGATACAAGATATCAAGGATACTCTAAACATGAAGCAGGTGGGAAGAGAGATTGCAGACCAAGATTCATATCGGCTGGCTGCGATGAGAGCATACTACACGATGATGATGAATTCTATATACATCATGGAAAGAAAGGAACACAAATAAGGAAATTTGGGGAGAAATTGGAGGTGCAAAGAGAATTGATGAACGTTACCAGACTCAAGACAGTTAAGATATTTTAGTTTCATCAAAAGACCTTCACCAACTTGATGAAAACAATACTGAAAGGAAAGGCGGAAGACAAATGTTGCCAGTAGAAACTGCACTGTAAGTGGGAGGACAACAGACAACATGAAAAGATGGACAGTAAAAATCCTGGCAAATTGCATCATTATGGCAAGAGAAAAGGGACATTGGGAATGCATTGCAATTTATGCTTCAGCGCGAAGATGGTGCCTGAACTGAGTATAGAGTATAAGGAAAGTTTTGTTGGTAATTTTGGATAATAAAACTACTGAACCTCAAAAGTCAAAATAGAATGACTAGAAAATATAGCATAATTATTGCACAGACATGCGTTGTTCTTTGACCTCTGCCCACAACTATGAACTAAGTTTTTTTAAACTTAACTAGAGAAGAGCAAGCCATCATCTTCAGACTGAGAAGTGGGCATAAAAGACTTAAGGGTCATCTTTACAACAAAATGAGGATTGGGACAGATGACAAGTGTCCATGTGGGGAGCATACCAGGACCGTGGAACACATCCTACAACGCTGCATGCTCACGCAGGAAAAGAGAGAACAATACTAACCTTGTGAGACATATGAGACAAAAGATTCATGGAGATAAAACAGTCTTACAAAAAATGGTGTCCTTTGTAAGAGAAACCATGACCATGATCTGAGGATGAATGCAAAAGAACTAAATTTATGTTTCAAAACCTTTGTTATTCAATGAGAATTTCTCGCAGTACCCCTAGCAACCTCTCGAGAAACCTTAAAATTCCACTCAACATTTGTTGAACCCTGTTGGAGACCATATTTCTTTAAGATAGATAGCATTTGATATAAATTCTTTGGTGCAGGGTACCTTTATGTCGTGGCCTCATGCCCTCATTCAAGGATGAATTATCTATATCGCTGATACATAACCTGATCTGATTCTCGAATATTTACTTTCTGATTACCTGGACAAGTTTCCCACCGATAATTTATAGAATATTTTTGTTTTGTTTTTTGCGTTCACCTTATCTCTCTAATCCACAAGGCGGTGTGCGTTGCACTGTGGTTTTTATTTTGCGCCTGTCAGCCCAGTGCATTCGACTTCAGCATACATTTTATGTAAAGGTCTGCTTCCTCTTGCATTTTTTAAGGGTTTGCTTCCCCAGGGTAATGGCCGGTGCTGTGATGGGGATCGAACCCAGCACCTTCCGGTTGTGAGCTGTGCCACGCCGTCCCCATAGAATATTTAATATGACTAACTGTTGCCACTTGCATATCATTAGTTAGTTTCCTTTCAGGCCGGCGTCTACAGGGCAGGCAACCTCACCATGTTAAAAAAACCATTGCTACTGAAATAAATGAATTCAGGATTCTCTAGAAGCCAGTTAGGGTAAACCAAATACAGTGTTGTACCTATATACCCCACCATCTGAAGTTAAGGGTAAATGAGAATCATATCATCAGTTGTACTTTCTGAATATTAACAGTGCATTTCTCTTGATCCTTACTAGAGCGAAAGTTGTTGCTGCAGGAGCTTCCTCACAACATCTACATCCAGAACTACAGCACCGCCACTGCCACATGTATCCTCCTGAAGAAATGGCTGTTCACAATCTCTCGGGAGTTAGCACTCACTTCAAACCCTGCTGCCTTGAAGTTTCTATTTTGGCAGGTTAGAGGATCATATTCTTCTCACTGGAAGTTTGAATGGGAAGGATTTTATATTTGAACGGGAAGGATTTATATTAATCTTTTGCTTTCCAGATTACAAAATTAGGTCTATTTCCTGTACCTGCATAGTTTTCAGTATGTCATGCCCCGACGTGGTTGTTTTTGAGAACCTCTAATTTAAAAAAAAAATAATTTATCTGGGTGCCTAGAGATATATATTAATAAAGAACTTGTCATTGTCATTGTGTGTATGTTAGTTTCTGAGATACATGAAGGTGAAAATTAGCACAAACATATAGACTCTCCCGGTAGCGGCATTCTTTGTTTATAAACATTTTTAAAATTTAATTCGAAGAAAAACGTACTAATACTACTATCAATGTTTACTGTAAAAGTTATGTCTTATTATTGTATCTACATAAAAAAACTGAATAGATCTACTTCAGAAAAATCCGTTGCAGAAACTTAACTTCCCCATTCTCAATAATGGGTGAATGCAAATCCAAGCGAAAAACAAGAAATCCTTTCAAAAATCTAAAACAAATGAAAAAATTGCCATTGTTTAGCACACCACCTTTTTTTAATTGCAAAAATTTGACCTAATTAATTTCTGAATTCCTTGCTATTGTAGTCGACTTTAAAAATTGGTAACGTTTCTGTTTGTTTGTCAATAAATATGATTTTCTTGTGTGTAGAGACACAATTGAATAAAGAACATGTGGGTGTTATTGTTTTTGTTGTGTATTTGTTAGTTTCTGTGATACAAAAAGATGTTGAAAATTTATGAAAATCTCGGGGGGAAATTTGGACTGGACTGCTAGGCCTAGTAGCTCCGATAGAAAACCATGGAAACCACAACAATATATCGATACTGTGTTTACAATATCAACACAACTGTTAGTTTCCAATTTAAACATAGTTCTTTCATTTAAACAAACAAAATAAACAGATCTACTCTATAAAGATCGTTCCCAACAACCTACTTCACCTTTTGCAAAAAGTCGGCTTGCTCCAAACGGCGTATACAAAATTAAAACTGTTCAAAAGCCATTTGTAATCTAACATACGATACTTTAACCAGCAAAATGCCGTGTATATATGGTGACGTATTCAGCATTTAAAAAATGGCTGTCGGGAATGGCAACTTGAAAAAAAAAATAATTTACGCACGCCATTTTTGTAGGCCGAGTTGGTCCGCTAGGGTGTTACAAGGGCGCGCTAAAGGTTAATCCAGCCGTACATGACGGATGTTAGAACTCTCTACAATCAAAAGAGCAGCATGTTCAACTGTTTCTATGGCATTAACCCGGTAGTTTATATACGATAAAGTGATGACTCTAGAGCAGGCGGTGTGCAACTCCAGTGAAACGGAGCCAAATTGTCGTAATATCACGCCGTTGGAACAGAAAAGGTTAACTAGTAGTCAGATGCATGAAAAGATATTTAGATGCTAAGCCCCCAACCGTTCTATTTTTCTCTCGTTGTCTTCACTGTACATCATTAAAACGGTCTAATATAAGAGAGAGGATATTTCTATCAATAGAATTGAAGCTGGCTAATATTCCTTTGTTGTTCTACCTAATTTAATCTATTTTTATTCTTAGGTGCACAGCAATAGAAGTATATCCGCTCATTTATTTGTTCTTTAAAGAAGAAAAACAATTTAATGAAAACTATTTACACCATACCTTTATTTGCTTTAAATTCAGGAATTGAATTGTTTTACATTAAGTAATCTTTAATAAAAAATAAATATTAGTATCATGCAATGAATGTTTGTTGTTAAGATCTAAATTGTTTGTCATATATCATCGATGCTTTCACTTTTGTCTGTTACACTGTCAAAGTCTATTACATAGAGTTTGTATTCAATTTCCACACTTACCGAGCTTATATCCAATATCCACATTTAGTTCAGCTGTATTATCATCATCCTGATCCAACACTATGTCACATGTCAGCCACTAAAGTAAAGATTCCATTGCCTGGAAGGAACACTATGTCTTTAAAAAATGTAAATGTAATCGGATTTTCAAATAATCTTTAGAAACTGGCTTGGTTTACAATCACAACATATCAAGTTTGATTCCGTTGTGCTCAGTTTACAGACTGGCTTGTCATGGTTTTTTTTATGGTATGACCACTTCTTCCAGTTGACCCAGCTGTAAATGGTGTGCCTGGCGTAGTCGGGTGGAAATTTAGGAGGTGCCGAAGGAGGCACGGAGATAGTGCTCACATTGTCATTGACACTTTCAACAATGAAAGGGACTGGGCACATGTGGGGAAGCCCATGGGCAATGAAATCTGTTTTATGAACGGTTTTTCCATTACATGAACCAGAAATCTTTTCTTGATTCACATCACACCAAATAATAAGATAGCGATACTATATACTGGTATGGGTGTTTACCTGGTTCTTTGGAATGATTCCAACATCTGTAAGTACTGCACCGACGAGCAGCGTTCGGTGATTAGAATAGTTACAAGTTTTAAACCTTTACCACACTCAATAAAGAAATTACGTAATTTCCTGTGCCAGGGAATTATTTTGAGAGCCTGTATATTTTTTATTTGATTGTCTATAGATATGAATTATTTGTGCGTAGAGACATAATAAAGAACTTGTTGGTATTGTTTTTGCTGTGTATGTGTTAATTTCTGAGATACAAGGAGATGGAAGTGAAAATGATAAAACAGCAAAAACATTTAGACGTATCAATTTTTGGGGAAATCTGGCCTTTCGAAATTTAAAAATTGTTACAGAACACTGATAGTGTTTCTTTCAAAATCGTCATATCTGTTAGGTTCCCTTACAAACGCATTTATTACTGCTAAATAAACAAATGAAACATATCTACCTCAGAAAAAAATCTGTTGCAACAACTTAACTTCATCACCCTCAATAATGGGATCGATCATCTTCCAGTCAGATTGAATAAGACAATAAATCGTTTAAAAATTCTCTTTCAGACAAAACCATTCTAATTTACATCTACCATGACAGAAGTGTCTGTTTTTAGATTCAAATACCTGTGTGTGCAACCGGTGTAAATACACGACAATGCTCCAGAATAGTTTTCTTACCCCTCTGCGTCTTTTCACGACTTCTGACGAACAGAGACATTTTTTTGTGACGTGAAAAAATGCCAACGTATAAAAAAGGTTAAAAAATAAATTGTCGATTTTCATGTAATAATGTCAGTGCGTATACCATGGAGACATGTTTTATTTTACATTGCGGTGAATTATTTTTGCTCCATTACTTCCTCACATTACCATTTCAGATGAAGCTGATAATAATGCAATCTTTATTAAACAGGCTGTGGAAGATGTGAACAAGGGAATCATCAAAACAGAGGACAAACTTTATGAACTCAAAGCTCTCAAAGAAGCTGAAAATGCTTTAGAGGTACGATTACAGTGTTTATGGCCCAATTTTGACATGCCTTAGTTTATGCAGTTCTCTTCAATCATCAACACTGTTGTTGTTTGGTCAAGGGCTAAACCGCTGTTGCAGCTGTGTAAGTGTCAGCAAGGTCACGCAGAGCTGAGAACCAACAGCTCTCACATCAAAATCACTGCTCTTGTCTGCCGCACAATCGAGTGCACAGTAACTTTTTAAACACATTACTTGATTTCTCTCTGAGCTAGAAATAGAAATTCAGCCAGATTTCTGGTCATTCAACCTCATGAGAGTGAAAGGCCACTTAGACTTATAAAGCTACATTTTTGTTTGCCTTTTTCTTTCTTCTGATTCTGTAGGATCATAGGGCCGGATGTGCTTCAATGATTTTTATTTTGGGTCGTCTCCTTGAGCTCCAGACATCAAACTTTGGCTTCCTCTTCTTTTGCTTTTTAAGTGTTCTCTGACTTTTCCACTCTTTTTTCTCTCCATTGGCTGCACATACCAAATTATATTATTTGATTTTTTTTCGGGGAATGTGTCAAATCCATCTTTACTTGCGCTCTTCTTAACCCTTTCCAGTCCTGAATAATTTTTTCAATTTACATCTTTCAGTCCGGGATAAAGTGTCGCAACTCTATGACAAATGTTTGGTCAACATAAAATAAATTAAAATGAAACAAATTGAGCTAAATTTGCCATCTAAGAGTTTCGAGATGCATAATTGAACTTTCAATGACATGAAGTATTCATATTTAAAATATATTAGTATACGAAGCATTAGATGTAATTAATGTGGAAGGAAAAATGGAGCCCCAAAAAATGTTGCTCACCGCATCGTGAGTATTTCTATTTTAAATCCCTCGATATCTTTAGCATTCTGTGTTCCATTCAAAGTCTGAATCAAACATGTAATGATTATAAGCTTGTAATCCACATGCATGATCATTAATCTGATCAAATAATAAACCATTTCTTGGGTCTTAAAGTCCAACTGTCCATGCACTTCTTCTGCGTTTGTTCTCAATCTCCTGCTAACAGAACTCCAGGCTCGATGAAACTGCTCTTGACTAAGGTATGGAGATAAACGCTGGAAAGACAAAATTTATGACCAACAACGCCAAGGGCTTCATCAAGAAGATAAAAGCTAACGGTCAGGAACTCGAAGTGGTTGACCGTTTTAAATATCTAGGGTCGATTGTCAGTGATGAAGGATCAAAATGTGAGGTGTTGGCCAGAATAGCACAGACAATAGCGGCGCTTGCACGGCTTAACAAAATCTGGCAAGATAAACGGTTAGCACTAAGCACGAAAATCAGATTAATGCGTACACTGGTCCTGTCAATATTCCTCTATGCGTGTGAGACATGAACAGTTACAGTTGACCTTCAACGAAGGATGCAGGCCTTGGAGATGAGATGTTTCCAAAAACTTTTAAAGGTCACGTACAAAGATTGAGTTACAAATGAGGAAATACAAGATAGAATTACAACAGCAATAGGGCCTTTTGAAGATCTCTTGGCAACTGTCAAAAGAAGGAAACTCACTTGGTATAGTCACATATCGAGATCAAGTGGTCTTGCAAACACAATCCTCAATGGGAAGGTGCATGGCAGACGACGAAGAGGCCGGCCCAAAAAAGAGATGGGAGGACAACATAAAAGAATGGACCAGTCTCCGACCAGAAGAGTCACAGGCAGCGGCATCTGACAGAGAGGGATGGCGTAGAGTTGTGAGGATGTCTTCATGTGTGCTCCAACGACCTCACCGGTTACGGGATGACCTGACCTGCTAACAAGCCCTGAACAGGGCTTTGCAAGTAGCATGATGTAGTCCGGAGAACGGATTGCGCTGTGTCACTAGTTTATAGCTTGGACTGTGAAATTTGCACCTTATGGTCCAACACCGTTGTGTAGCTTGTTTGCAGCTTGGACTGCAATATTTGCACTTTTCATTCTGACACAACCGTCTTCGACAGCCCGTACGCTAAATCCATCAACTTTGAAACTTTATCACATTCTGAAATATCCTACCAATCAGAAATAACTCTGCTAAACGACAGATTACACTTGCGCGAATTGTCAGCCATCTTGTAAGTGACTTCAAAATAGGAAATTTTTCAAACTAAATGACACAAGGTAACAGATGTGTTCAGAAGTGTGTATCGGAAGAAAATGGATATCTTCTGGACTGCCTTTCTGAGCAATACAAGCTGTAAAGGGTTAATCTCCAATTGTCTTTGGAGTGAAGAGTAATCTGGGTCAGGTGAAGCACTGATCAATACCCCCACCTCACTTCCTTGTTTGTGCCACTTCAAACAGACTGTATTAACAAGGTAGAGTGTCTTCTTCTTAGCTATGAGCTCACTGAGAAGCCTCGTATTGAACTACAGCCAAGAGGACTCGCAGTCAACCGTCTCAAGTACACTTCAGAATGTAAGAAGAAAGTCTGCAGTCTGGATGTGATACTATTAGCTGCTATAAAATATTGTTTTAATGAAAATAATTTATTAATCAATGAAAAACCTGCAGTGTCGAGCATGTTAAAAATACCTTGGCAGTTGGAAATAGAAAAGAGTAAGCTTAACAGGCCGCTGCCTGGGCACAATTCAAAATTATGTTAAAAATCTACCTAAATCTATTACATGGGCCTCGCCAGTGCTACGGAGTTCGTGCACTGTGCTGAGATTCTCCAAAAAGTAGAGAAGACCAGACCACTTATGGGTTCAACCGTGTGCAATGGCATTGATTCTTCGACTAAACTGATATCTGTCCCGTTATTTCCAATAGTTTAGCATTTATAATCTTATCGTACAATTTCTATCCTTGTATTCTGTTCAGACATCCATTTACAAATTTATTTTTTTTGGTGGTCCTTTTTTCATAAGTGTTTTTATTGTCCTCCAAATCTTTCAGAGCCATATAATAAATAGAACAGACTTTATGTTGAAGATCTTTATATTTAGCTGTAGTTTTAATTTTGTTGCTTCCCTAAAGTCCCAAATACTATGAAAGTTCCTCTTGTCTTCTGTATTCCTAACTTAAGATCATCTTCTGTACCTTCTAATATGAATTTATAACACCATGATATTATACTTCAATTTCTAGCACCTAAAAATATGTTTTTTCAGTACCTTAAAATGGTGCGCTATCTGGAGGGGTATTCTGAAGTTGTTTTCCCTCACTGTTCTTGTGACTCAAGAAGGGACGGGCATGTTGTGGCTATCATTGGCACTAAGGCATTCAAGCTTCAGGCATGCAAGGATGATGGAACACCGGAGGTAGGGCGGCTCTTAGATGGGGTAGGCCAATTATGTATGCTGTTTCTAAAAATATATATTTGTGTTTTCTGGTATCTTGTAACCTCATAACACATTAGTTACTGAATTGAGAATAATATTCTGTGGTTGAATTCATTTTTTGTTCTTTTTAATCTGGAGGTCATTATACCAACTAAGCTGTAGTTTTTCTTAATTTTGAAACAGTATTTTAAGAATCTGGACATTATGCGCCATCTCCATTATTTGGTTGATCTCGCAAAGGATAGCAGCAGGCTAGCTCAGCTTCAACTCTATCAAACATATACAGCAACAAATGTGAAGTGACAACGGCAGAGCTCACATCTTCGACAATATGGTTACTTCAGCTTTGGTTTATGGCTGCGAGGTGTGGAACCTGCGGAAAGCTGATGCAGATAAGACTCTGTGTTGTGTAACGAGCGATGTAACGAAGAACAATGATCTTTTTTTTTCTTTCTCGTTTGCCTTAATCTATTCCCCAAGGTGGTGTGCTTTGCACTGTGGTTTTTATTTTGCGCCTGTCGGCCCAGTGCATCCGACTTCGGCATGCATTTTATGTAAGGTTCTGCTTCCTCCTGCATTTTCTAAGGGTTTGCTTCCCCGGGGTAACGGCCGGTGCTGTGATGGGGATCGAACCCAGTACGTTCAGATTGTGAGTCGTGCCACTAGGCCACGCCGTCTCCTGAACAATGATCTCTCTTCAGGACCAAATCCACAATGTAGAAATTGAAAATGTTGAACTTTCTTCACTGACATCAAAGATGTTGCACTGTTGCGAAAATACAAATATGCTGGACATGTGAGCATGCTGGGCACATAAAGGGATGTCCTTAGCAACCCTCGTGGATACTCAAGGCTGAGGTGGACAGATGGCCTAAAAGAGCTTTGTGTCCAACATGGTACATTAATGCCTGATTGAATACCAGGATTTCTGCAGCCAAACGACAACCCAACCTATCTGGGAGTCACATTTGATCGGCGCATGACATGGAAAAGTCAGATTGAGAGAAACCGAATGAAAGCCAGAGAAAGAATGGCGATCATGAGGAAACTTGCTGGCACAAGCTGGGGAGCAGACGAAGGCATACTAAAGAAACTGTACACTGGAAGAGTGAGACCAGTTCTCGAGTATGGCATTGCGGCATGGACAACAGCAGCGAAGGCGAACTTCGATAAAGTTAACAAACTTCAAAACCAAGCCATGAGAATTATAACAGGTGGCATGAAGTCAACGCCAATTGTAGAACTTGAAAAGATTACAAAACTGCAATCCATGACCGACAGAAGAGACTGCAGAGCCCAGCTGCAGTCAGAGAAACTCCGAAGACTGACGGACCATCCAATGTACCAGAGACTAAACAATTTGGGAACTGGGAAACTAAAGCGGAGAAACTTTGCAGAAATAGCCAAAGCAAAGATGCACGAAGATCCCATAAACGCACTAACAACACCAAAACCCATCACTACTGTACGAAAACCTACTTGGAGGCAGGATATATTTCCAGAGGTGGTAGAAAATATACCAGGTATTGCAAACAAAAACTGCCAGACCGAAAAAGAAAGGAGAGACACTACCCTAAGCTTCATAACGAAAAGCTACCCAAGCATGGACTGGACCCATGCATACACCGACGGTTCTGTAACAAACGCTACACAGAACGGAGGGGCAGGAGCATTCCTGAACCTACCAAATGGCAGAAAAATAACACTGTCACTCGCTACTGGTAAGTACACAAGCAATTTCAGAGCGGAGGCAGAGGCACTGAGGGCGGCAGTGGAAGAAATGGCAACACACAGTGAAAACGAGAGCCACATAGTCTTGCTGACAGATGCTCTCGCCGTAGTCACAGCGCTAAAAAGCCAGAAAAACACTGAGCTTAATGACTTAAGAGCAGCACTCTGCAAACTGTGCCAACTGTCCGCACCAAAAAGGGTAGTGGTACAGTGGGTTCCGTCACACTGCAACATCCAAGGCAACGAGGAGGCAGATAGACTGGCAAAAGAAGGTGCAAGGCTACCACAAACAGATACCAGTATGACGTACGAAGAGTCAAAACGGCTTATCAAAGCCAGGTACATGACTAAATGGGAAACCGAACATACTGGTTACACCAAAAACGATGCCTATTACCAGTTGAACCGAAGAGAGCAGGTCGTTGTCTTCAGACTTCGCACTGGCCACAATAGACTGAGGTACCACCTATTCAACAAATTGAAGATAGGGTGTACCGACGAATGCCCGTGCGGTACTGGTAAAATGACCACTGAACATCTGCTGCAGAACTGCCCGACATACGGGGATCAGAGAGAGCAGATGTGGCCATTGCCAGTGGAACTGCAAGACAAGCTCTATGGTAGTGGCGAGAGTCTCAGGACGACCGCCGCTTTTTTCTAAAAAATAATGGTTGCTGTCTGACTGTGTACGCAGAAGAAGAAGAAGAAGAATACCAGGATTTTAAGAATCACATTTAATTTTGGAGATAAATGAATGTACTGTTATAGGAAGTTAACATTATAGTATATTTCTATGACAAGGAGGCTTCAAATGAAATCATTGAAATTGCAATACAAATTTAAATAAATAAATCGATGCAGTGGTACTGAAGGTCAAAAGTCGATAAAACCCAAATAGCTAATGGCTCAATTACAGAACCAAAACAAAACAATACCCTTTAGCACTCCGAAGACTGACTTCCACGGCCAAACTTGACTCACTCTAAAAAAAAAAGTTTTGTTAATTTTTTTTTACGAAGTACGGAGACCCTACCAATAGCCATTTTTTTTTTACTGCTGAATACATCACGTCCATCTACACTGGCTTTTTGCCTGTAAAAGTATTGTATGTTAGATTATAAATGGATTTTGAACGATTTATTTTCTTATTTCGCCGATTGGAGCAGGCCGACATTTTGGGGAAAGGTGAAGTAGGTTGTTGGGAAGGATCTTTATCTGGTAGATCTGTTTATTTTGTTTTGTTTAGATCTAATAACTACATTTGAATTGGAAACTATCATTTGTGCTGATCTTATAAACACAGTATCGATACTTTGTTGTGATTTCCATGGATTTCTATAGGAGCGAATAGGCTTAGCCGGGAAAGTCCAAATATTTTTATTTTTTCAAAAAATTTCACATTTATCGTTTTGTATCTCAGAAACTTGCAAACACACAACAAAAACAATAACATCAACAACTTCTTTGTTCATTAAGCTCTACACACAAAGAAAATCATATTTATTGACCAATCAACAGAACAGTTACAATTTGTGAAAGTCAACTACCATAGAAAAATTTAAAGGTTTAAGCGTAGTGCTATTCATATAGCCGTTGTTCATTCCAGGATAACCGGATAGAAGAAATCACAAAAAAATAAAGAATTTACCAGTCATAATGGAAAACGACAACACGTTTCCGTGAACACAAGTGTAAGTCGTCGACTAGTGTTAATTCCAGGCAAATCCATGGTCTAGCGGCATCCATAATGAACTAAAACAGCAGAGCAATGTAGACCTGCAGCCGGTTACGGCGTCATCTTTGCTCTACTCTGACAATACAGGACAATACTGCAGTGCAGATGTACACAGGAAAACAGATAAAACATCAACATGGTGGTAGTACTACAGTGCACACAAAAAAAGTATGTAGAATCATTTCAACAATATGAATTTAAAGAAATGAGATGAATGTGTTATTATTTGCTGCTAATTTTCAGGCTCAGGTTATTGAGTTCAATTGGAAAGATGTCATATCATACCAGGTTGATGAAGAAGGTGTGTCTTTCAATTTTGAGTATAATCGGCAAGGGAAAAAGCCTCGGCTAGTCAAAATTTTCACACCATATGTAAGTAATTTGTCTATCTTTTAATGACCAAAATGTTTCTCTCCTTTCTTTACTTCTTCATTTGTCCTACTGCTCTTGTCCTGCATTATAGCAGAGTGGAGATAAACAGGATCCTTCTGCTGCTGACATGTTGGGAATCAAGATGCTGAGCTGCAGCGGTCAGCAACCCATAGCAAACCAGAGCTGCCAAGACTCTGCTACGCCTCCACACGATGATCCTGGGTAACAGACTGCAATAGAGCATACAGGCTAAGGAGAAGGGATCAAAGAAGGAAGGCAACCAGGTACTCAAAAATGCTTGCTGAAGTCGGGTGTGTCGGATCGAAAAGTGCAAAAAATATCGCAGTCGAGCTGTAAACTACGACACAACATATTACGTTCTCCGGACTACATCCTGCTACTTGCAAAGCTCTTTTCAGGGCTTGTGGTGGGAGATTGAGAACGGACGAAGAAGAAGCTGACATGTTGAACTTTTGGAGTGTTTCTTTGATCCCCTTTATGCATTGTTGATGGGGTTGACCTCTTGCTCGTGGCCTTGAAACCTCCATGTGGTATGACCTCACTGCAGGTTGATCATACAACTTCTTCTCTTTCTTTTAGCTTGTGTCCTGCTCGTGCCATTCAGCATCAGGTTATGAAGAGATTTCTTGACTAGACCCTAGTTTGTACTTCGTATTGTATTTCTGCTATCTATCGTTTGCGTGGTTGGCCCTTGACTTTGCATCCATTGTATCTGTATAGCATTGCTTTCTGAGGAATACTATCTGGTGTTTGACATGTCACGTGACCGAACCATTTGGTTTGCTGTCTCTTGATGAGGTCTAGCACTTGTTTCTTGTGCTATTCACTTGTCTCCTAATAATCTTCGTTTCTGATTCTATCCATTCTTGTTACTCCAAGTATTCTGCGCAGGCATTTCATCTCTGTTTTTACAATCATACTACATCCTTGTGAAATGTCAAAAGCACTTTATTTTCTGTGCTTCAGTGTAATCTTCTTCTTCTTTGCGTTCAGGATCCTTTGGTCATGCTATATCTGCACTATTTTTCTCAACATGCTGTTTCGAATTTTGTCACAAATTATCTTTCCTATTGCACGTGTCTTACAGGTCTCAATCTTACATCTGTGTCTTATCTAATAGGACCCAAGTTTGACACTGTAAACGTAACAGATGATCAGTGTGTTTATCAGCATCTGTTTAGTAGACACTTGTCATGTTTCAGAATAGATGCCAGCTGGTAGTGCACCTTGTTTCCCTTTTGAATTCAATTTTATTTACAAAATTGCTCTTGTCCCCTTTATTACCCAAGGTACTGTTCTACACGAAGCTACCTCAAAACCTCGAGCAACCACATATTTAGATTTTTATAACATTCCTTGCTCAGCCATACATTTCAAATATTGGTCAAAATTATATGGTACAAAATAATAAATAGTCTTGTAAATGAACTTCCTGGAGAATGGTTTGCACTGTAAATGTAGGCAGAAAGAGGCACAACAACAAAGAGAACAGATCCTGGGCCATTCAACATCATGACATGGATGGTAGCTGGACAGCTAATTATTGAGTCTCTGGACAATGGTGTGGATATCCTATATCGCCTCCGCCATTCAATCAATCAATCGAAAACTGTCGCTCCTCTTGTTGCATAGGTCATTGACAATTATCAGCTAGCATACACAGTCCTGGACTGCTCTTTCCGCCTCTCTCCAGGTGTAATCATTTAATTCTAATTTCCTCACACACTCTTGTCTCCATTTACCCCTGGGTCCACCTCTTTACCCCTTCCCCTGAGGACTCCACACAAGAGCCTGTCAGGCAATGACCTTCCTCCCACAGGTCTTCATTCTTCACCATGTCCTGCCACTTTATGTCTACCATCCTTCGTAGGCATCTGTCAACGAAGGACTGAAGTCTTTGTTATATGAGCCTGTGTGACACTCCATGTATCTGCTCCACACAGCAGCACTGACCCGACATTGGCGTTGAACCTTCCATACAGTTGAAAAAATGAAAAAGAGAAATAAATAGCATTTCATTTGCAGAATGTCACTTTTACAACTGCCAACCTATTTGGCTGTTATAAGTTTCTTGACAGGTGTGCAGTGCGGTAAGTTGCCATTACTTTTCCGTATGAGGAGAAGCGATTGTACCAAGAACAAAACCATATATCTGCAGTACTGGACATTGCAGAATTTGTACCCGGTGTGTTGGGATTGTGAAACCGAGTTTCACCCCTAGGCAACGCTGCCTCTTTGACACAGTAGATGGTGATCATTTATTATGCTATTAAATTTTAGCAGATGTTATCGCTGTTATAGTTGTCATTATTCACTGTTTATAATTGTTCTCATTACAGTTTAATTTCATGAATGACTGCTTCGATAGAATATATGATGAGCAGCAATGGGAAACATAATCGTTGAATATCACCACTGTTGCGACAACCATCATCATCATCATCGTACAAGTAATGAGCAGCAGGGTCGAGAAACCTCTGTTCTGATAATACTTAGATATATGCACTCTTCTTTTTTAATTTTGTTATTCAGTTTGCCTTTCTTTTCTCCCTCTTTTAATATGTACTTTATCATGCTTTGCTTTCCCCTTAATTTTTGTAATTAAGTCTGTATGGTTTTTTATTAAACTTGTCATTTTCAACCTTTATAGTTTCATTAATTTGTTGTTTCCCCAAAATTGGGTTTTAGCAGCATACCAAACTAACTTAACTCTTTCCGGACCGATAGCCTCTAATGTGTTTAACAGGATAACAAATTTTTGTGTTTCGCAGAACGGCGATTCAGGTCTTTATGTGGCCGGATACTTTACTGCTAAGTCTAGAATAGTTCTCTTACCTAAATTTGACCAATCCTAGTGTGTTTGGTGTTGCCAACGCATGATTTCAATTAAAGTGTGTTCACTGCTTCTACTTTGATACATTTTTCATATTATTATTGATTCTGGAGTCATTGAGAAAAATGTACATGTTCAATGTTTATGGACATAAATGCATCAAATAACTGGGTTTTGAAGGACATTTGATTCTTGTGTATAAAATGCCAGAAAAATGAATAGCGATAATTCAAACCATGGAAAAATTTAGGAGTTACAAAAATTTTAAATTTGAATTATTTGCTTCTTAACATTTTTTTGTTTTTACAACCTATTTATTCTCCCAAATCATCAAATATCAACAATTTGCTGATATGTTTATTTTCTGAAACAATTTCCCTTCCCAGTGATATGTAATATAAATAATATTAATATGTTTACCTATATTATAGTGCGAAGTAGTAACATAAAAAAGGGCATCCAGTGATTTTTTTTCAAAACTAAAAATTAATTTGTTCCAAACCTAACAAAAATCAAGTTCTGAAAGAGTTAATACTAGCTTGTCCTTGTGCATCCATTGGGAAATCTAGCTCAGTGATTCCCAACCTTTTTACACCTACGGACCGGTTAAAATGGGAAACATTTTTCGTGGCCCGTTCAGATTAATAAAAATCATTATTTATATAGTATTTTGTGAATTAGTTTTTAAATTTAATATTATAAAATGAAAATTCAATAGCTGTTTAAAATAATCAGGAACCGAGCAGGAAATACAAAAGTTAGTAATAGAACGTGTTGAATATAACTTCTGAGAAAGCAACATTTCATTCAAAGTTCGGATACTTGTATAGCTCATGTCATTTGAATTTTAATTTTAGCCAATCAAAGTTTAGGTCACCTCAAGGTGATCTCCGCAGTTAAAGGATTAAGCCGCAATAACGTTTTTGCGAACCGGCAGGAAATTTCTGCGGAACGGCACTGTTCCATAGACCAGAAGTTGGGAAACACTGATCTAGCTTATGTTTGGGCCTCAACTAGTCTATCTAGCTTATCCTCATGTATCCATTGGGTTATCTTGCCTGTTATAGTGTGGCCCTTAGTCTGTCCAAGTTGTCTTCTTTCAATCCTTGACTTATGTAGTCTGTCATTGTGCAGTCCTTAATCTTAAGTTGTCTTCATACAATCCTTGGGTAAGCAATCTATGTTGTCCTATTTCAAATTTAGGGTCTCTTTGAGATTCAGGCCCATGTTTTAAATTATGTTCTTGTACATCAACATGTCATACATTTCTTAACCCTTTTCAGTCCAGGCTAATTTTGCTGATTGTGTCTTCCATCTGAGTCAAAATGCTGGATTCTGTGCGTCAAAGTTTTGTTCAAAATAACATCCATTAATATTGAACATTTGAGCTAAAATTATGATCTAAACATTGCAAGACACATAATTAAACTATCTATGTCATTAAGTATTCATAATAGAGATTATATATTAGTATTAAGCGTTAAACAACAAAGCTACGCAGATGGAAGCTGGAAAAAAAAGAACATCTTTATTTTACCTACAATATTGTGTTTTTTGCTGATATATCAGTCAATTTTTTTACACTCACCTTTTGTATTGTGTATTCTAGTCAAAGTCTGAATCAGGCGTGTGTTGAATATTCACGAGTAATTCAGGGGCATGATCCGTGGACTGATAAAATAATTAATAATTTCTTGGATCTTGAAACCCAACTTTTGTTGCAATAAATGCATCAACTTTGAAAGACAATAAAACATGCAAATGTCAACATACTGGAAATAATCACACCATTAAACATCATTTGCACATGCGCGGATGCAGCCATCATGTAGAGCTGTAAACAAAATTATTCGGTAAACTAAATCACGAAACAAACACGTGTAAGAGGTCCATTTTGATCATGATGTGTGGCCATTTTTAGGTTTTTATGGCTTAATTTTGAACTGTAAAGGGTTAATGTTTTCTCTCGCATTTCTAGTTTTTCCTCTTTGTTCTATTTTCTGACTTCATACCAATAACTATTTTATTATCGTTAAAAAAATGTATACATTTTGCTGTTCTTATGTTAAGCTACCTTTTTACTAACATTTTTTAGTGATCATCATGAGTTTAAAGATAAAGTTTCATATCTTGTTTGACAGTGTTATTTAACTGTAGATCAATGAAGTTAATTTGTTGTCCAGTAATATATTGTTGTAAAATTGGTTGCTGTTATTCAACAATGTCTTGTAACTAAATACCCCCAAAAATATTATGAAACATGAAGTGCTCTTGTTACAGAGAATATCTTGTTATTTTGAAACTGTTGCTCTTGTATGACCAAAACTGCACACAATCTATGAATGTGCAATGATTACTGAATGTGAAAATGCAAAAAGCAGCCAGAAAGTATAATGTTATCTTTGAATCTGTATGTTGTAACCAACTTGCTAGTTAAAGTTTGCACTTTCAAACCTTGCAGTTTTGGCCATAATTGATTAGTTGCCATGTTATGGAATCATGGGTAATATTAGCACATATCATGGTGAAGCAGTGTTCGGTGTAATTCATCAGATACATTATGCCACATTTGATTTAGGTTGCATTATCTACAGCTACTGGCTTGTCACATCTGATTTGGTAAATCTTTTTTGTTGGTGTTAAATTCGCAAGCCTAACTTTAACTCTTTTAATATGTCTAGCCACAGAGAATTTTAGTTGCCTACGTCTAGCCTCGCGGCCACATAGTTTCCCAGTGTGCACCACTTGGAGGTGAGGTTGACTTGTGTGTTCGCTTTATCGGCAGGCTACTCATTTCACTTTTTGTCCCACAGTACTACGTCTTGTGTCGAATACATTTCCAGGCAGAAAATAAGTTGGTTTGGTCATCTCAAGAGAATCCACCCTCGTCAACTTCCACTGATAGTTTACAATGCTGGTAGATCGGAGTACATGGCAAGGGGGCAGCTGTGAGGCAGGTGGATATATGACATTAGAGTGATTGTGTAATGACACGGGCTCACATTTACCGATGCAACGCACTTGGTGCAGGATAGACGAATTAAGCTCCCCACAACGCTCAACGGTACAAGTGGAAAGACAACTAATTAACTAATGACAAAAATGAATCCAAACACATCCATCGAGGTTTTAACCTCAGACATCAGGGATTCAGAGCAAGAGCAAAACTGAGAGAAAGATGGGTTGATCATGTTCAAGAAATACTACGGCGCCTATGTTTGTTTCATGAAATGTGTTTGGTGATACGCTGTATTAAATATTAGCTTATTCCTTCAAATTCTTGGTACATATATATTTTTGTAACTGTTTGCAGGCTGTGATGGAAAATGATGTACTTACCTTCTTTGGATGGTTCTGTGCCATTATGAGTCTCTATGTAAAATTGTGACATTCAATGCTTTAAAAGTGAAAATTTGGTATATGTACAGTAACTTGGATATAGTTTTAACTTATCACAAAATTAGGTATTTTTTCTTTAACAAGCATTACCATGGCTTTTTATCAACATAAAACATGGTTTTTGTGTTGTTCTGAAAATGTGGTTAAAATACTGACTTCTATCATTTCGTTCTATTGATTTTCTGCCATCTTCTTTTTTATTGTTTAGCTTCTTATGACGCATGAGTCTACTGCTGTGTCCCGTGCTTCACCTATTTATTTAATTTTTAAAAAAAGGAAGCTCCGCAAAACAATTTGTTTTCTTGCAGTGTTAATTTCTGTAGTTTTCATCTTTGATTGAACTCTAATCGTTTTGGTTCCCCTTGGATTATAAGGCCACAGTGGTTGCTCTCCGGCGGTTCTGATTTTTGGTGTGTCTTCTGGAGCTTTGGTCTTGACTAGCTTTCTCTTCCACTGTTATTTGCAGTGTTTTTTTCCTCTCCACTGTGCTCATCCCATGTGAGTTCCAATCCAGTGAATGTCTGGTTATATTATGTTTCTTATTGACTGTGTGCCTTATCAATCTCCATTTTCTCTCCTTTTACTCTCCAGCTGTATTGGTTGTTGTAATGTCCTTTGGCACTGCTCTGTTTTTGATATCTTCTTCTTCTGCACTGTTCATCCTTTAAGGGGTGTTTGTAGCGTGTCATAGTTTACAGCGAGGCTGCGATATCCGCGCCTTTCGACCAGACAATCTGATTTCAGCATGACATTTTTGGGTCTGGGTTTGCCTTCCAAATTCATTCCCTAATGTCTTAGCCAGGCTGCAGGGTTGCAGTCTGTTTCAAGAGCCATCACTTGGAGATGAAATAGGGTCTTTGTTTGTTATGGGTCACCGGCCCTCATGCAAGCAGCCAGCTATGAGTCACTTGCTCCTGTATCTTCGTCCCCTCTTTTTGAAATAGCTTTTTGTCATTTAATACAAAAGTACGTGTTTGAGACATGTTTGTGAACATCTACAGGAAGCATTAATAAGTGATCCTCATTTAATTTCACAGCAGAAGCTTCAAGTCTTGTCATTTCTTGACACATGCATTTGTCCTCTCCCTCTTGGGGAGATATGCAATCAAGAATTTCCTAATTTTCCAAACTATCTCTTCCTGAGCTTGCTAAAAGCTCTCTTATAAAACTGAAGGTTAAAGAGAAACAAAACCAAAACAAAAGCAATATTATGCTCAGTTTAACTTATTGTCTTTATACTGGTTTTGAAGACTCTGCAGAGTCTGAATACAACCAGTTTCGTTTAGTTTTCCTTGCTCTAAAAACTATGCGCGTCCAATCTATTCTTGAATGCATTAACTATCCCTGCCTCCACTACTTCCTGTGGCAATGCATTCTAAGCATTCATTACTCTCTGACTTAAAAAATATTTGAGATGTTTAGATGTGCACTGCTTACTTGTATATGAATAACAACTATATATCTATCTGCTGCAATTACTTAATGTGATTGAGCTTGTAAAAGTTATTATAATTTAGGTCAGCGGAGCAAAGATTCCAAATAAGCTGTGCCAACATTTAAATTGCGTGTGTGTGTTTATATGTGTATATATATATATATATATATATATATTTCTTCTTCATGGTTTGTCCTGAAAAGGACGTAGTGTCGTAGTTATGAAAATTGTTTTTTGTCCCGATACATCTGGTTTGAGCTATTTGAATAATGGGTCTGCCGTCCCTCTGCGATCCCTATTCTCTTAGTCAGACTCTCAAGTGTAGCCTGTTTCCAGGACACTATATATATATATATATATATATATATATATATATATATATATATATATATATATATAAATAAGCACTTTAGGTTTGTCTGTATTTTATTGTTTTCAATAAACCTCGCACTGAGTTTGTCATTCTTGGCTGATTTTCTCAAGTATCAGCTTCTATAACAAAGGCAGTCATCGTGACAGACGCCCAAGTCATACTTCAGAAAGTACAGAAGGGATGGCTTAGGTACGAGTGGATAGCTGCTGTTGAGGCCTCAAACCTCAAACGAGGAAACAGGAGCAAGTGACTCATATCTGGCTGCTTGCATGAGGGCTGGTCAGCCATAACTGACAAAGACCCTATTTCAAACCTCCAGGCGCTGACCCGGATCTACTGTCCTGCTCATGCCGGGGTACAGGGCAATGAAAGAGCTGACATCTTGACTTCACGGGCTCCCATCATGGGCACATTGGTGATGGACAGAAGTGACATTTTGAAATCAATCAGTGACCGCCTGCTGGATGAGGACACCGCAATAGTTGAAGCATCAATCCACAGACTGCAAAGTTTTGACATTAAACGAGGTTAAAGCGGAGTGGGCCGCATGAGAGTGTACAACCAGCGAGCTACAGGGACCATTAGCATTCATACCTTACACCATTTGATGAGAGAGACTGAGCACCTATGGGTATACCCAGAGTGCAGTGATGTCGATTCTTAGAAACAGAAACAGAAGTAGCAGCTTCCAGTGGTTCTTACATTCCGAGACATACTGGGTCCTCAGTGCGATGCAAAGCTTCTCAGCCAGCAGGCTTATCACTACATAGATCGCAGTGTCGATTTCAACCTCATTGGCTAGTTTGCTGTTACACAGTTGTTTCCATGCATGTAGTGAGGTGGTCTGTCTATATCTGTTGGAAGTTTTTGTGGCTTTAAGTTATCTACAGGATAAGGCAGCCAGCCTCACGCTCAATCTTTCCTAGATGCCTCTTATGACATGTCTGGCAGATTACAGTGTTACTGTTCTTTCTCTGCTCCTTTGTCAGGTGCTGATAACACTCAGGTGAAGGAATGTGCTCAAAATGATAGGAAAAATAAGCTACAAATTTAGTACAACTTATACACGCTTACATTTGTGCTATAATTGGGCAACAACTGCATTTGTTCTCTTTGCATGAAGTCTGCTCTGAAACACCAATGTGCTCTTGCAGTAGTCATTTCTGTAACATTTGGATTTTTATTATGACGTTATCTGTTCTGTGACTACCCTCAATAGTTACCTTTTGTAACTAACATGTATAATGTGCTGTGTAGTGGCCCTGTTGTTTCCGCCTCAAAATATCCCTTGATTCACACAAGGGAGTATCTGTTAATCCATTTACAGTCCGACTGAATTTGGTAGATTAGTGTCTTACAGTCCGAGGTAAATGCAGCGACTCTGTTTGCCAAATATCTTTTTTTTTTCAAAGCAAAATGAATAAATAATAAACAAATTGAGCTAAACTTATGATCTATGACATGGTCTCAAGGGAGGTGAAATCTGCACCTAGTTCTTTCGAAGATGCGATAAACAGAGGTCCCATGTACATGCTGTAAACATAAAAGAGCCTTTTGCAGATGAAAAATGAAAAGAGCAGGCTATTATCTTCTATCTGGACAATAACAAAAAAAGGAACATTTCTACCTGACAGTAACCTGCATGAAAGCCAAAAGAAAGTGGCCTCTCAATTATGTAAAAGATACAACAGGCCAATCACCTGTCTATCTGCACACTTAGATTGCAAGTACATCTATTAAAAAAAGGACCTCTGCACTCCCATGGGCAGATGAGGAGCAGCTCTGAGAGATAATGAGGTCGTATGTCCTGTGCAACAAACCCTCCATGGTTGTCTTTTATGACTAATGTGTACTTAACTTAACGTCTTTTTACTGGTTTAGAAGACTCCAGAGATAGTGTATACAACCAGTTTCTTAGAGGGTGGTTTTTACCGATGTACGAGTCCATCTTAATAAACAGCAGAGCTAAGTAGACCTGCAGCCAGTTAGGCACCATCTAAAACTGCTCTTAACAAACCGCGTGGGGAGATTTTAAATTTGAATTTTGTCCTTGTCCAGACAGCGACAGTTAAGCCTACTCTTTTCCATTTCCAACTGCCAAGGAATTTTTAACAAGCTCGACACTGAACACGGGAGTCCGATATCACTATCCAGAGATCAGGGGAATTTTTACCAGATAATCCACATGAAAAAATACCGGTCTTCACCGTAATTCAAACATGTGACCTCCAGCACACGAGGCGGACACCTTACCTCAAGACCACCCTTAGAATGAAGTCGTCCTGCTCTTTTCACCCTGTTATGAGATCCCTTTATTAAATTCCTGCATTTTTGTACTAAAAGATTACAATGTATCATGGATCAGTTGAAATAATTTTCAGTCTATGTTTATAACTATTGATATTTGTTCCCGTCTAGTTTTATTTATAAAAAATAATAATTGCTCATCAGGGAATGACCAGAAAATGTTTGCTGCATCTTACAAAGTGAGACATGCAGATATCATATTAATGTAAACAAATTGTATGATTTACCACAGTAACAAATACAATTATTGTGCTAATAAGAAAAATGGTAATTTGCACTAACAATGCAGTAGTTAAATATTCCATATCAAGAAAATATAAACTGTTTGTTACTTTTGTGTGTGATAATTTTGTATGTAATATTAAAGAATTTCTTCCTGACGAGTATGTTGACACAAGAATATATGTTGTGCATATATTTAACATTGACATGTAAATATGATCGAAGGTTAACAACTCTTGACCCATGGAGTATATAAACCATAAACATTTTAACGCTGTAATTTGTTGCAAAAAAAAAATCACCCCCAAAAAACCAGAGTTCTAAGCTTATTTCTTATTTCTATTAGGCATGCTTATGTGAGCTATGACCGCTGGAATTAAATATTTAATTGCTTCTGTTTATGATGTTGTTGTTTAACCTTTTACACCCTAAGCCATGAAGCAGAAAATATATCTTCATAAGAGCATGGGGAGACTTCTTTGTGTCACTCGAATACTATATGCTTATTAATGAGATTTCATCACTGTTCTAGTATAGAACAAAAGTGAAAGGTTGCATTAATCAGAGTAGTAGTCTTTGTTTTTGCAAAAAATATACTTGATAGGTTAGGGTGTAATGAGTTAACTAGAGCTGGTAAGCTTTTCGCTCTTTCATTGTTGATGCAAAGCTGAGGAATTTGTGTTTTGTAGTTGATGAGTGCTGGCACCTAGGCTTTCGACAGAATATATTGAACTGTCTCATATCGATGAACGGATACGGTTTGGTTAATGCCCATAGTCAAAAGTTCTTGTTGAGTCTGATATGTTCTATCCTAAGTTGAATTGATGGAGTATTTGTTGATATATCATTTCTTGTAATGGTAGTCAAAACAAAATCATGCACCATTATTGAAAAATGAAGTGTCATATATTATCCATGAATATTTGTGGTTTTCTTCTTCGTCGTTCGTTCTCAATCTCCCGCTACCAAGCCCTGCAAAGGACTTTGCAAGCAGCAGAATGAAGTCAAGAGAACGGAATGCACTGTGTCGTAGTTTGCAACTTGACTGTGAAATTTGCACCATTTGGTTCGACATATCTGACTTCAGCAGACATTTTGGAGTGCCGGGTTTAGCCTTCCCTCTTCGATAACTTCTCCTTAGCTAGTCTGCTCTGTTGCATTCTGTTATCCCAGATCACCATGTGGAGGTATATAAGGGCCTTGGCAGCTCTGGTTTGCTGGCCCTGATACTAGCAGTCAGCTATGTGTCGCTGACCGCTGCAGCTCATGTGCTGCTCAGCATCTTGGTCCCAAATTTGTGTTTGATTGTGTATCAAAGTTAAAGTGTTTGTTGCATTTATTATTACAATAAAGTAATGACTTTCTACTTTCAGGTTTTAATAGCTTAAACTAAAAAATGCGCTTTCTGTTTGGCTTTTTCTTGTTGTTGTAAAACATTGTATGAGCATATAATTACAAATGCTGTTTGCGTGTGCCCTACGTGTGATAGAGTTTGTCACTCTCAGATCGGACTGTGCAGTCACATCTAAATAAACATGGCTGACGCTGTCACCAGCTTTGCTTGCGATGGACAACTAACTAACTAGCATGTTACATTGGTTCTTTTTACATTCTGAGGCATATTTAAGTAGGTAGAATTGGCTCTCCTGACTGTAGTGCAATGTGAAGTTCCTCAGTAAGCTGATCACTATAGGCCAGACCGCAGTGACACATCATGATTTGAGGAGCACGATCGAGGACTTGAGGTGAGTGAATACCATCATACTGTAACATCAAGGGAAACGAGGAGTCTAGCCAAAGCTGGTGTGAAACTGAAGCAGGAAGAACACATGGTCAACTATAAAGAAGTAAAAGCCATAATAAAAGGATTATGTAGAGTGGCAGTAAGTACGCCCAAAGCACCATGTAGATGACAGATACTATCAACTGCCCAAAAGAGACCAAGTTGTTATACTTCATCTCTAAACTTAACGTCTTTATATTGGTTTAGAAGACACTTCAGAGCCTGTGTACAACCAGTTTCTTGGAGGGTGGTTTAATAGACTCAACACTAGAGCTAAGTAGACCGATAGCCAGTTATGCGCCATCTATAGCTGCTCTTAACAAACCACCTGGGGAAAAGAACAAATAACTTTTGGTAGATTTTTAGCTAGAATTTTGTCGGAATCCGGTCATTAAGCCTACTCTTTTCGATTTCCAACCGCCAAGGTATTTTTAATGTGCTCGACACTGAACACGGGCGTCCGATCTCATTACCCAGAGATCAGGGGAATTTTTACCAGAAGATCCACGCGAAAAACAAATTCTGGTCTGCGCCGAGACTCAAACCCACAACCTCCGGCGCCCGAGGTGGACACCTTACCTCGAGACCACCTCATTGGCCCTTTTAAAATCACTGTCATTGTCTGTCTTCGTCTTGATAAATTTCTGTGATCTCAGCTGCGCAATTTTTACAATCTTTTGTTTAACTTGACGTGACTTGTCTGTTTGCGTGAACTTCCTATTTCTCCCATTGTAACCAACTTCCCCATAAGCTAGAGAGCTTACATTTTATACACATCCTCTACTAATATGACCTGTAAGTTTTTCAAATTTTGATAGATTCTGGACATGTCATTCATAGTTTTTGTATACTTTTACATTTACATATGGTAAATTTCACTCACTCATAAGCTTGTGACCCCTTGTCACACTGTAGTTTCAGAACGTTTTGGGCAGAAGTTCGTGGTGGGTAAAGTCCTCGAAGTCCGCAAAACAAAAATACTTGTCTCAATATAAATAAAAACATGTACCGAAAAACGTATAGTTTAAACAAATATTTATTTCTTTTTCATTTCTCAGTCACATGGGACTATTATGTTGTCAATTAGTGCTTGTTTGTCTTCTTCATTTGATTTGTTCAGTCATTATGAGCTGAATAATTTACTCTTTAGTAATCTCAACCAGATCACCAAATTGTTATAAATTTTTCTGTGATTTTGTTTGAAAGTTTTCTCCCTACTATAATCAGGGTTTAATCAGTTCTAATACATTAGCCATGTAAAATGTTGAACAGAGCATTTTTAATGTCAGATTTTGACTTTTTCAAGCCTTGGTAGTATTATCGCAGAGTTCGCTTTCAGGTTTATCATAAATATATTTATTTTGTTCATATTATTCTTGTTTATCACAATCCAGAAATTTGTTTGTTTTTTAATGTTTTATTAGTACATTACGAGAGTTTACTATATAAGAATCAAATAACAAAGCTAGTCAACAAATAGTCAACACTCTGATGCACTTAGAAAGTACGAATTATTGATCTTGAAATGTAACTTTCTTTAAAATATAATTTCACCCTAAATTTGCCATTTAAAATTGTAATAATAATAATAATGTTCGCTTATGCGTCAAAGGCCTGTTGCGTCGAACAACCACTACCATGTTCAACCCTTACTGTGCTGAGAATACAAGGTAAGAAGAGGTATCGTGTAACCTCCTATTAAGAGGGGGCAGGAGAAAGGCGGCTTCAGACAGCGCAGGGAGGTCCTTGAGTAGTGAAAACCTGGACTGAATTCTGGGTGTAGTTAAGCGGAATGTTGAACTTCATCGTGGACTTTCCCCATGGTTTAAGCCAGGCACGAAATGCAGTGAAATGCAGTATAACAAACAGGACAACCGATTGAAAGCACATCAGTTCTACATAATAAAGTCCTTTATACCATTTGGTGAAGGAGTTGTGAATTATAATCCGAGCAGTATCCAGCAAACAGAAAATGGCATAAACACTAGAGTGAGTCAAGAGTGCCATCTTGCTCATCTCCAAAAAATGTGCCACATATAAAATATGGTGTTTCGTGACCTTAAAAAAAAAAATCGCTGTAGAATAATTAGGTTTTTAGAAGACATTAAATGTTGAGTCGCCTTACGTTTAGCTTTGCCGGGGTAGGCTAGGCTAAGCAAACAACCATATTTAGATTTAGGTCATTACAATTTTTAAACACAGTAGACCTCTCATGGCTTCTATCACGTTTCTAGTGATATTAGACTTCTTGATATTGTCCATTTCCAATCCTTAACCCTTTACACCCTAAGCCTTAAAACAGGAAATACAAAATCATAAGGGCATGGAGATACTTCTTTGCCTTATTCATATACTATTTGTTTACTTATGCGATGTAAATGCTATCCCAGAACAGAACAAGCAATGAACAGTTGCATTGAACATATTAGTAGTGTTTTCGGTTTCCAAAGAACATACAATGGGCAGGTTAGGGTGTAAAGGGTTAAGGAGAATGTGAGTAGTGCTATAGATGAGGATTTGATCGTAGTAAACCAAATGCTGAAAGGCACAAGCAGGACATAAGCGAGAAGAAGAAGAAACATGTGCCAAATCACTTAATATGACAGTTGTAGTTTCTGTTTGTAGTGAAAGTCGCTTGTACTGCGTTGATTTACTTTTGATAGTGTGGGGGGGTTACAGTGGTTCTTCTTACATCCCAAGGCATACTTGAGAAGGTGGGTCTCCTGGTTTTAGTATAATGCGAGGCAACTCAGTGAGCACACATCAATGAGGATTACAGTGTCGATCTTCATTTCGTTGTTTGCCTGACTGCAATGACACATCCTGTTTCTAGGAACCATGACGAGGATGCAAGGTGGGGTCTTGGTCAGTTTATTTCACCTGAACCTGGTGCTAGTCTTGACTTCTGTAGTACAGACATAACGAGACAGCTAACCTCATGCACAATGACTATCCTAATTTGTCTATTAGTTTATGCATAGTAAGGTGCAGCAGTACCAAGAATAGAACTACTGTCACCTTCCAATAAAAGGCAACTAAAGAAGACTGTGCCTGGTGCTGGAAACCTCATCTTGTAAAAAATTTGTGCCATTATAATCATCCGCTGCAACATCTCAGATATAGGTTTCCTGTAAAGGGACCATCTCCAGTTAAAGCCAACGCTTCATATTGGAAGGACGAGCAGAAAAGGAAGTGGTCATTTTCACAGACGCCCTCGCAGAGTTAATGGTGCTCAAGAACCAGCACAAAAATGAACTCGGTGCTCTGGCAGACTCGCTTGAACGCCTGTCCCAGTGCTTCAAAAAGAAAGCACAGTTCGGTGGATTCCAGCCCACTGCAACATTCCAGGCAACGAGGAGGCAGACAGACTCGCCAGAGAGGGAGGAATGCTACAGCAGAGTGATACAGAAATCACATACAATGAGACAAAAGCATTCATCAGGGCAACATAGTGCAAAATGGAAAGAAGACCACCCTGGCTACATAGAAAATGATGCCTACCATCAACTCTTCAGGTGAGACCAGGTCCTAATTCTTCGGCTACGCACAGGTCACAACAGACTTAGATGCCATCTGTACAACAAGTTCAAGATTGGCACAACAGATCTTTGTGCCTGGGGCACAGCCCCCAGGAAGGCAGAACATATTTTGCAGTCCTGTCCACTGTATACCGGCAAAATAAATAGCATTAGGCAACAGCCAGTGTCCTTCCACGAGAAGCTGTACAGAAGCGTACAGAGCCTTGAGTCAACTGCTGCCTTCGTTAAGAGTCATTGAAGTTGAGGTCTGAAGATGAACGAAGAAGAAGAAGGAAGGAAGAGGTGAATGATTACAAAATACTTAAAAACAGGCTTCCTTCAAAAGGAGCCAGCTGCAGGGGTGGCTTATATTTCACATTGGGGCAAAAAAGTGAATAAAAGTGCAGCACTTCTAACTTAATGGATGGCTGTGATTATTTACTGCAGTTCTGCTTTGTAATCAGTGCACAAAAACAGTGCATCTGTTAATGTTTGTAGTTTTGGAACTAGTGATCAAATGGGTATCAGTTAGCCTTATATACCGGTTACTGAGAAAAAGGATATATAAAGAATTTAATTAAGGGACACATGTAAATCAGTTTTATTCTTCCACAGGTGACATAAATATAAATACAAGCATTGACAGTGTCCTTATTATTTTGTACATATGTAAATTATTGTGCCATAAAGCAATGAAATATGATTATTTAGTACAATGAATGTATCTTGACTGACCTGTTATCTAATGGTCAAATGAAAATACTCAGTTTTATTATCTGCTCTGCTCTAGGAATTGCAATACTGATTTGTGTAGAGTTAGTGCCCTCTTGGAATTTTAGTACCGATTTGTGTAGAGCTAGTGCCCTCTTGGAATTTTAGTACCGATTTGTGTAGAGTTAGTGCTATCTTTGAATTTTAGTACCAATTTGTGCTGTCCTCTTGGAATTTGAGTACTGATTTGTGCTGAGGTGCTGTCCTGTTGGCTAGTTGGGACACTTTTTATTGGATGTTCTCTTGGTCGAATACCTTAACTCATCTATCTCCTGTGCCAAGATGATTCCTTCAACTTGGTTCCATGCTTTGATTCCAGGCTGCATATTACTTCTTTCTTTTCTGTTGTTTGTTATATATGTTTTCTGAGTGCAGAAAAATACTTCTCTTTGTTATCGTTGTCACTAACAAACATACTTTACTTCATTTTAGTAGAATTTAATGATGATTTGTAGAGAGATGCTATCTTATCCTTGGAGTTTTAATATTGATTTGTAGAGATATGCTGCAGCATTCTTAGAATTTTGATATTTATTTGTAGATAGATGCTACAGCGTTCTTGGAATTTAATTTTAATGTTGATTTGTAGAAGATATGCTGCAGCGTTCTTAGAATTTTGATATTGATTTGTAGATATATGCTGCAGCATTCTTAGAATTTTGATATTGATTTGTAGATAGATGCTACAGCGTTCTTGGAATTTAATTTTAATGTTGATTTGTAGAAGATATGCTGCAGCATTCTTAGAATTTTAATATTGATTTGTAGAGAAACACTATTACATATTACACTCTTGTAGGTTTAATATTGATTTGTAGTGAGAAGCTACATCATTCTTGGAATTTTAATATTGATTTGTAGAGAGGTGCTGCTCTCTTGGAAATTTAATATTTATTTATATAAAAGTACTATACTTTTATAATTTGTAAAGAAATCTTTTTCTAAAAAAAAGATAACTACATTGACCTGAACACAAGGCAATGTATTTTCCTCCTAAATCCACCCTTATGAAGACTTGACTCATGTTATATCCACAGATAACATCATTTTCACTGAAAATAAGTGGTAGATTGCTAGAGTCGTTTATTTGATAGTAAGCTGGATGTGTAACTGAGAGAGCAGGAATAACCATGTTAAATTAAAAGATAGCTAAAAGTTATGATTTTGCTTTTCATTTATTCAAAAGACTACATTTTTCACGTGTAACACCTTTAACCTTTTGAACCCTGGCTACCCAGTCCGTAAAATCCCATTCTCTTGAGTGCTCCTGAGAAAGTACATGACATAACTATGGGCTATAATTTAGTTATTCTATCTAAAATTGACTGACCCACTAATCTCCTGCAGTAGAGTGTGGGAAATATTCATCAGATTTACTTGATACATTATGTAGGATACACCTCCAGGAGTGTAGTCTGATCCTCTGAGGCACATATCTAGCTTGATTCTAATCACTGAACGAATGATAATCCAACAACTGACCCTTTTCTGAATAATCACCATCTGACTCTAATTTATCAACCTTAGAATCATTGAAATTACTTTCAAATTCTTGTTCTGTTGTTTGCCTTTTAGAATGGCCATTTTCTAAATTTTTAAAACCCATTTTTCATCACAAAATTCTTCTTGAAAGCTTGCATCAATATTTGCAGCGTCATACTTGTAATTTCAAAATTCCAAAATTACCCCTTTAAATAATGGTCTACCCGTAACACCGACAAACAGGCGACTCGGGGAGTGGGGTATTTACACACATACACACACACACACCCCTTCCCCACTCACGCACCCCCGATATATCGGTGTCGCGGGTTCAAAGGGTTAATTAAAGATCACATGCCATACTATATTCCGGTCACTGAATATTTAGCTGAATGTATATATATATATATATTATGACATTGCATTTATCTTTTTGTTAAAAGATATAGTTTAAAAACGTCAAAGATTCTAAATTATTAATCTTAATCTGAATTAATAATCCTTGTTGAAATAAGTAATTTCTTTTCTCAAAGATTACAATTTGTGATGCTGTATTGTCGTCTTTGCATAACTGCTTATTGTTCTTTTTCAGTATTCTATACAACTACACAATCTTTCAGAAATATATATCAGCGTTAACAAAATGTAATGAATGACATATTTTTATTATAGTAATTTTAAGTGTTGCTCTTTTTTTTCATTAGTTGCTCAGTTGAGAGAGTTACGTTGTCCAGCATTTTACAGTTGAAATGCGAATATCTGTGCCTTTTGGTCATGCACATACATTAACTTTTAGAACTAATCCTCAGTATTCCACATAAGGCTATGATTATAGTTCTTTTAACCCTTTTCAGTCAAGGCTAATTTTGCCGATTTGTGTCTTTCTGTCTGGGCCAAATGCCAGAATTCAGTACATCAAAGTTTTATATTCACAATAAAATTAATTAATATGGAACAAATTTTGCTAAAATTGCGATCTAAACATTATGAGATAAAGTATTCATAACAAAGATTATATATTAGAATGAAGTGTTAAAGGGTATTAATGCGAAGGTGGAAATTAGTTAGTAAAACATTTTTTGAGTATTTACCATGTCATGTGTTAAGCAGATTATCCGACAATTCCTTTACACATACCTTTCGTATTATATGTCCTAGTCAGCCTCTAAATCGGGGGTGTGTTGAGTATTCACAAGAAATTCAGATGTGTGATCATTGGCCTGATCAAATAATTAATCATTTGTCAGGTCTTGAAGTCCAAATTTCATCAAGATAAATGTCTGATCATGACACATACAAATGTTCACCTACTGGAAATAACCTTACAGTTAAGTGTCAGTTGTACATATGCAGACACAACCATAATTTAGAGCCTTTAAAAAAATATATTCCACAAACTAATCACGAAATGTAAACTCATGTTTTAGTGGTCGGTTAAGGTTGTGGTGGGCCACAATTTTTTGTTTTCGACGACCGATTTCCGTTAAGAAATGTTTACATTTGTTTGAAAAGTTATGTAATACATGCATATGCTAAAGGACCTCAGGGTCCATCAGAATAGTATAATGGCAACGAGGAGGTGGACAGACTTGCCATAGAGGGAAGAATGCTGCAGCAGAGTGATACAGAAATCACATACAATGAGACAAAAGCAGTCATGAGGGCAACTTACAGTGCAAAATGGAAAAAAATACACCCTGGCCACATAGTATACGATGCCTTCCACCAACTCTCCAGGCGAGACCAGGTGATCATTCTCCGGCTACACATAGGACACAACAGACTGAGATGTCATCTGTACAATAAGTTCAAGATTGGCACTACGGACCTTTGTGCCTGCGGCACAACCCCCATGACGTCAGAACTCATTTTACAGTCCTGCCAACTGTATACCGACAAAAAAAGTAGCATTTGGCAACAGCCAGTGTCCTTCCACAAGAAGCTGTACGAAGTGCACGGAGCCTCAAGTCAACTGCTGCCTTCATTAGAGTCATTGAAGTTGAGGCCTGAAGACGAACGAGGAAGAAGTATAATGGCAGTGTGGCCTTCACCGACCCATTTCAGGGAGAAACAGGTTGGTTATTAGAGAAACATGAGACAGACACCAATTTTATTAGGGAAATAGATGTGGTTATTTGAGAGTGAACAAAGACGTTTATATGTATGACAGTGCATGTTTAGTATATATTTATGTATACGTGTGTTTTAGTGCATTTGTTAATTGTACTAACTGCTAGACAAATACTTGCCCTTACAATCGTTGCCACTATAATTATTTATAATTAACTAGTCTCTGATTTTGTAAATCTCCTGATGTGTAAGCTATGGCCAGTAGGATTTGCTAATCAGTCTGCTACAAATAAGATTATACTCTTACACATTTTCCATTCATTGTGTATCATTTTAATGACCATATTCTTCTTTTATGTTTTTACATGAAATATTTTTCAAGAACTGTCTGGGTAGATTACTATGTGATGCGGCAAGGATATTTTTTTTTTTTTTTGCGTTCGCCTTATTTTTCTAATCCCCAAGGCGGTGTGCGTTGCACTGTGTTTTTATTTTGCGCCTATCGGCCCAGTGCATCCGACTTCAGCATGCATTTTATGTAAGGGCCTGCTTCCTCCTGCATTTTCTAAGGGTTTGCTTCCCCGGGGTAACGGCCGGTGCTGTGATGGGGATCGAACCCAGCACCTTCGGATTGTGAGCCGTGCCACTTAACCACTAGGCCACGCCGTCCCCTCGGCAAGGATATGTTTTGATGCATTTCAAAAATATAGTGGTTAGGGATTCATTTAATTATCACAAGGAGATTCACCTAAACATTGGCAAGCTCCATTTATATCTGTTGTTTATGTAACCTCCTACTTGGAATCCTGGTATTCAAACAGGCATGTTAATGTCTGTTGCCAGGTAGTCGAAGGCTTCGGCTGTATGTAGTAGGTATTTTAAAACTTCCTGCTGCTTACTAGACCTGGGGGAAGGTACAAATAATTTGGGTAGATTAACTATAATTTTTTTAATTTTGTCCGGGCAGCGGCCGTTAAGCCTGCTCTTTTCAATTTCCAGCTGTCAAGGGATTTTTAACGTGCTCGGCACACATGCAGGAGTTCAATCTCACTACCCAGAGATCACGGGAATTTTTACCAGAAGATCCATGTGAAAAAATCCTGGTCACTTTAGTGATTCAAATCCACGACCTCCGGCACTTGAAGTGGACACCTTACCTCAGTCTGACCATTTTGAGCGAGAAATCATCTAGGTTTGAAAGAAAGCTGTTCTTCTTCTGATCCCTCAGAAACAATTATTTTATTTGTATATCACATATTAGGCGTTGTTTCTAGATCTTTCTTTCAATCCCAGATGGCTACTCCATGCCCATTGCTTTCTAGAAACAATATCCTAAATATGATACTCGGATGAATAACTTATTTTCCTGTGGACCGGAAGAAGTGATTAACAATCAATCAATCAAAGCCCCTCACTCCTCTTAGTGCATAAGTCAATGACTATTTCTAGCCAGCATTCGCGTTCCTGGGCTGCTCTTTCTGCCTCTCTCCAGGTGTGTAACCATTTAATTGTAGTTCCCTCTCACATTCTCTTCTCCGCGTAATCGTAGGTCTCCTTCTCTTCCCCTGTGGATTGCATGTGCGAGCTATGTTGGACGGTGCCTGCCTCATCATATGTCCTATCCAGCTCCATTTTCTGCTCTTAATCTGTTGTCCCAATGGCTGTTGTTGGCTTCTTTCCCACAGGTCTTCATTCCTCACCATGTCCTGCTATTATATCCCAATTATCTTTCGTAGACATACGTTAACAAAAAACTGTGGTCTTTGTTGTATTGCCTTGGTCGTTCTCCGTGTTTTTGTTCCATACAACAGCGCAGACTTTACAACTTATGTATCTGTAAAATTATATTTCTTATGATCCAGATAAATCAATGTCCTTCCTGCAAAAATTTCTTAATAAAATCTTCTATCTTAAAAGTTTGGCTGAAGAATAAACAGTTTTGCTAACAGTGGTATACAATTTAGAATTGTTATATATATTTAATATGCTTTACTGTTTGTTTAAATATGATGTTTGTTTTCACATCATAAATGTTAGTAAAAGTAGATTATTATTATTTTTCACTTTATTGCCTATTTAGCGATGTTGATGTATTAGCTTTCAGTGAAATAGCTTACCGCCCCAAAAATGTCACAGAAGAGAAATAGTGGTTTGGTTTATGACTGCTCAATATTTACCATGCACATTTATTTCTATTCTATCCCATATAATAGAGAGCTTAAGATGTATATCTGTCCAAAAAATCACCTGGCCTACAGCTATTATTAGCTGGCATTGGTGTCTGGTGCCCAAAAAGAAAATAGCTTTCAATAGCCTGTATAATGACTTTGAAGACTGTAGGATTCCATAGCAATTATTAGCATTTGTAATACTTTTCCTTCTAATGGATATATCAGGATTGCTGCATGGATACAATAATGTGACTAATTGGAAGCGTTACATTGCCTATAAAAATAATATAATACACATGCCCCTTCACACAACTGATTAAATAAATTGCCATTAAAATCAAAATGCGTAACATGAAACCTATTTCTGTGATTGAACAATATGTGCTTAGTCAATTGTTGCTGTTGTGTATATATTCTTCCTGCAATGTTTGTTTCACATTCTGCCCACTGTAATTTGCTGTTTGTCCTGATTCACATGATATCAGTCTAATGGATTGTTCTCTAACTGTACAGGGTCATCTCCTGCAACTGTTACAATTTAAATGTGTATATTTTATCAGATGAACAGGTTCTCATAATAAACAATATTATCCTAAACAGTGCTGTATGTCAGAATTCAATTTCTTCTTTAATTTGGCATGTGTATTTAGGGAGTCTCCGTGGTGAAGTGGTCAAGCCATTTTCCTCGTGTTCAGACAGTCGGGGTTCGAATGCAAACTGCAATTTTTTTTCTGGAGATTTCTGGGTTCATCGCTGAAGCTACGGAGTTTATGCTTTGTGCGATGCTCTTGGCAGGTGGCAAACTATTCTGCTGAGAGAGATCGAGTCATAAGGGGAGGCACGTGGGAATGAAGTCGAGCCCTCGCCTTGAACCTTTATATACATACAGTTAGATGAAATGGCTCATAGAAACAACTTCATTGCACTCCATATGTGCTTAGTCTCTTTCATTACTGAAAGTGCAGACGACAGAACATGAACTCTCTAGCTGCCACGGCTGCTCTGAAATAGTCCTCTTACTTTGTCAGGTACCCATTTACAGCCAAGTTGACTAGGAGAAGCGATCATACCATGGGAAAAAAACCCACGGCTGAGCATGACGTGATTTGAATGTGGTTTCTGTTGATAAGAATTGGCATCACTGTACTCCTGGCATACTCATAGGTGCTAAGTCTTTCTCAGCAAATGGTGCAGGGTCTGGATACTGATGGTCCCTGTAGCTCAATGGTTGTACACTCTCGTGCGTTGTCTTCTCATGCACCCCACTTCGCTTGAACCCCGTTTGATGTCGAAACTTTGTAGTCTGTGGATTGCTGATTCATCTATGTTGGTGTCTTCTTCCAACAGACAGTCAGTCGTTCATTGATTTCAAAACATCACTCCTATCCATCACTAATGTGCCCATAGTGGGAGCTTGTGAAGCCAAGATGTCAGCTCTTTCGTTGCCCTGAACTCCAGCATGGGCAGGATAGTAGATCAATGTCAACCCCTGGAGGTTTGAGGCCTCACCAGCTGCTATTGTGGTAGTCTTGGTTTAACTGAGTAGTTTACTTATTTAAAGAGTTACATAATGAATCTACACCACGACACGACTTCACACAGTAAACACTAATCTCCACCGGGAGACAAAACAGTTATTTATTAATTGTTAAAACAAAAAAACAACACGTTAAAAAAAAAACAAAGTACATCTAAACTAAATAATCATAATATATATATGTAAATGTTGAACTACAATCGGAGGAGTTTAAGCACTAGCTTTTAATATTTCCCCCAAACTATATAACCCAGATTCTTGCCGCTGCATTCCCTTATCTGCATACTCAACACACAATCACAAACTCGTCCTCACGATCAGATTACGTACTCAGTCGTTCTGTGCATTCACATGTAATCAGATTGCTTTCAATCAGGTGATCTATACATTCACATACAATTGGTTCACAAATGATCAGGCAATCTGTGTATTCATATGTAATTAGATCACTTCAATTATAATCGGATCATGTACTCACTTGTGATCACGTACCCAGTCGATTTGTGCATTTACATACAATCAGATCACTTTCATCAGGCGATCTGTGCATTCACATACAATTGGTTCTACACATACAACACACATTCAGATCTTTTACTGTTCACAGGGTGTCAAACATAAACACCTATAGAGCTACTGGCCAAAACTTGAGGTGTATGAAGGTACTGTAATCATGCAAACTCACTCGAACACAGACTCCTCACAGCCTTTTCACTCTCCTAGCCAGTCTCTGTTCATCCTTGCAGAGTATTTTATAGTCTCAAGTACAACATGGCTGTCCAATGGTTTTCTGTTAGCTGTCTGACCTAGTCATCACTCCAATTTGGAACTACCCTCAACTAATTGTTCTTGGATGACTATCCCCGAATCACTGTCACTCTAAATGTCGTAGCCGGTCGTGGTGGCATCTGACTGACACTAACTCCCCTCTATGCCAATTCGGAACGCCAGAGTGGTCAGCTCTGAACCCTCACCTTAGCTCCAAACACACACACATTGGCATGCATTCAGTCAGCTTTTGTTCTTAGAGTCGCCAGCCCAATCCCTCCTGCCCTAAATGCCCATGCTCCAGCTGGAACTGTCCCACTCTCCACTCGTACCTCAGCCATCTCTGATATACCTTCTGAAGTACATCTTGCGCGTCGGTCACGTGCCCTTGTTAAAGGGGTCTCAGATAGCCATCTTAACGCTGAGGTCACTGCTTCCATCTCCATTCTCAAACTGTAGGTTATTGATGTGTATGCCCTACTCTGCTCAGCAACGACCTGTCCTCTCACTTTAGCTGAGAAGCCCCAGCCTGACATCCTGTTGCGCAGCACTGATCTGTCAGTGTATATGACAGCATTTGAACAGGAGCTTGACTTCATTCGTTCTCAATCTCCCGCTACCAACCCTGGCAAGGGCTTAAGTAGTAGGATGTAGTCTAGAGAATGGAATTTGTTATCGTAGTTTACAACTTGACTGCAATATTTGCACCTTTTGGTCTAACACATCCGACTTCAGCGAGCATTTTTTTTAGTACCGGGTTAGCATTTCCTTTTCGATCCCTTCTCCTTAGCCAGTCTGCTCTGTTGCAGCCTGTTATCCAGGATCACTGCGTGGAGGTGTAGAAGGGTCTTGGCAGCTCTGGTTCATTGGCCTTGATGCTAGCAGTCAGATGTGTGTCGCTGACCGCTGTAGCTGATGCGCTGCTCAGCATCTTGATCCCAAATTTGATTTGAATGGTGTATGTTGAGATAGCATAAATCTCCTAGACCACACACTTCCCCATTGTGTATACATAACATTTGGTTTATACTTTCCCTGTACTAAATTATCCTATGCTTCTTATTTGGTATGATAGTTCTATCAAAGTGATTGGTTGCTCCTACCATTCATTAATTAATTAATACGATAACATGAAAAGTTAATGTCAAAATGTTAATCCTTGTAGCAACTCTGATGCCAATGCTTCCATCACATATAAAACATGGATGCAGAGAGATATATATGAAAGAGAGAGGGGTGAGAAGTGAAGGGAAGAGAAACAAGAAACAGCTGTTGTGGCTCTCGACCTGGAAGATGCATAGAACCGAGTGGAGTGTAGAATCAACAGCAGATGGTTGGTTAGTTGCTTCCCTAATGGTGATAGCAATTAGACTTCATTTGGAATCATGGACATCTGAGACAATAATGGCACTCCTTTTGGTATCATGGACATCTGAGACAATAATGGCACTCCTTTTGGTATCATGGACATCTGAACCTATGCACATATGCCCAAAACTGTCCCAGCATTCTCTGCTTTTACCTATACTCACATCTACAAAATAAAAGTTGCCGAAGTCCAACAGCTCTGACATATGTAAATTGTCCATGGTGGAAGATCAAACATCGTTGGGCGAGCCACTTACTGTGAAGAACGGACAATTGATGGAGCACAGCGACAGCAGTTTGGTACCCTCAGAAACAAGAAGTGACCATGGGACGACCGCCAGTGTGTTGATCTGACTTCATTGCATCCTGCAACAGCATTCACGATGACACAGATGGGTGACACATTACCCACTGGTTCACCATGACTCATGACAGAGACTGTTGGAAGAGAAGTTGGGACCCGCAATGGTGTAACTGCCGCTGAAGGAAGAGTCATTCAGTAAAGTCCAACCCACTGGGCCAGCCAGAACATTTACAAATGTCATTCTCACATACAGAGTTGACTCAGACAGGCAGAAATTGGTAGAAGAGACCTTACAATCGCACACCCGATAGTAATAATAGTTGCCCATTGTACACAAAGTATGGCAACAACATCAGACTTGTGCTGTGAGATGTGATCTCATATGACTGTAAATTCCAAACCTGGCGCTGCAGACTGTCACACCCGAGGCACACATGTGAGGAGTCAACTGTGGGGTCACCGTGCATTCCGTTCTTTCTAGCATTTCTATGAGCCATCCAAACCAGTATAAAGATGTTAAGTTAAGAGGTGACATTAACGTTGAAGCTTTTCAGAGATACTATGAGAGTCTTGTTGGTGTTTCTTGTACCTCTGATGAACATCTGTCAGTTCTGAGTTCACAGTACAGCAATTGCTTGGAGATTTACTCATCAGAAATATGAACAGTCCCATCTTATAATATATATATTTTTTTTTGCATTCACTTTATTTTCTGAATTCCCCAAGGCGGTGTGTGTTGCACTATGTTTTTATTTTGCACCAGTCGGCCCAGTGCATCCGTCTTCGGCATGAATTTTATGTAAGGGTCTACTTCCTCCTGCATTTTCTAAAGGGTTTGCTTCCCTGGGTAACGGCCAGTGCTGTGATTGGGGAGTGAACCCAGCACCTTTGGTTTGTGAGCCGTGTCACTTAACCACTAGCCCACGCCGTCCCTCATCTTATCAGTAAACAGGAGATCCAAGATGGTGACTTCCCACCCCTACAGACATCTCGGATCGAACAGCTGAACTTGTATCCTGTACCTGATATGCACGCCAGTAGCAGCACCATGTACAGCATTAGACAACATTGCTGCAAAGACTATGCTAAAGAGTGTCTGTGCCAGCATACATCACTGTTTGACACCGTTGGTGACTAGGAAGGCTGTAGACAATTCTCTTTCATCTAGTACTTGAGTCATCATACTATGATGAATCTGCTGGTTGTATGAGAAGTTCAGCTCACATTGATTTCACAAAAACACGTGGGGAGAGAAGACTAACGCCTGGCCAGGTAAAACATACCGATCAGACATATTAGTCACGGGAAGGTAAAATATACTGGCCAAGACCCCCACCTCACTTCCATGCAGTTCTCCCTGGAAACGGGCTGCTTTCATGGCAGCCTGGCTAATGAGAAAGAGGATCAACTTGATCCCCTCAGTAGTGAGCGACACAGATGAAGCCAAGCAAAGCACAGCCATCTGAAGGACCCCAGTCACCTTCATCAGCACGCTCACGATGTAAAGAAAGCTACTGCAACCCACCACTTAACACCCTTATTAGAGCACACAAAAGAGTAATCTAACTCATTGTGGGCATTCAACAACACCAAAGCATGCGCTGTATGTTCTTTGAGCATCTGCTTTAGACTGTAGCCTGTACGTATAAATACCATGTACATAAAACCATACAGAGATGCAAGCCAAGGCTATCAGCGCAAGGCACTGGGAACTGCCAAACTTGAGTAGCCCATGCTTTTCACACTTTTGTTTCTAAGAATTGATGTCACTGCACTCTGGGCATACCTACAGGTGCACAGTCTCTCTCAGCAAATGGTGCAGGGTCTGGATGCTGATGGTCCCTGTAGCTCTCTGGTTGTACACTCTCCTGCTCCGTCCTCTCATGCGCCCCACTCTGCTCGAATCATGTTCAATTTCAAAACTTTGCAGTCTGTGGATTGCCGATTCATCTATTTCGGTGTCCTCATTCAGCAGACAGTTGATACCTATCGATCACTAACGTACCCATGGTGGGAGCTTGTGAAGCCAAGATGTCAGCTCTTTCATTGCCCTGAACTCCAGCATGGGCAGAACAGTAGATCCATGTCAAACCCTGGCAGTGTGATGCCTCAACAGCTGCTATCCACTCGTACCTCAGCCATCAGTTCTGTACCTTGTGAAGTATGGTTTGTGCATCTGTCATGACAATTGCCCTTGTTAAAGGGGTCTCAGATATCCATCTTAACGCTGAGGTCACAGCTTCTATCTCCATTTTCAAACTGGAGGTTATTGATGTGTATTCCCCACTCTGCATACTTTTCACACTTCATCTGTTGGTCCTATCAAGTGTTGATTACGGGATGGGCATCCTCACACTGACATGGTCACTATATAAAAGATTGGAACGCATCCAGAATAAAGGATTGTGTACAACTATCTTTAGTCACCTTTTATGACATGCATGGAAGTGCAATGGTCCTATTCTTTCCTCCCAAGTCAAGGGCCCCAGAATCCACTCAGAGAAATAATATAAATAAAGAGATAAATAATATGCACAAACTATATTACAATTGTGTATAAAGATTTAATATATACCATTTTGATATGCATTCAGGTAATAGTGGTAAATATAACTGCTCATCACATGCACATGAAGGATTTGTCAGTCACTGAGGCAATACAAGTGAATATAGAAGCTCTGTTGATTGATAACAATAATGTATTACTAACTGTGCTGAGAGGCTGCCAAAGGATATCCTCTATGCCAAAGGATATCATCTATGGACAGATAGCCATTGAGTTAAAAAAAAATCGGCCGTCCCACACTACCCACATCCAAGGGCTTAGGAAAAAATTGCTCAGGATCGAGCGTTTTTGGAGACAGTCAATTGGAGGGGGCAAAGTGACTGCTGACGCTCATAGAGGCCTTCTGGCTTCAGAGAAAAGAGAAAGACTGAAGATATCAAGGAACAGCCAGGCAAGCTAGTCTCCTCAGCATGGTTGTACGATCTGTGGCAGGGACTGTCACTTGTGGATCAGCCATAGCAGACAGTGCCGAAATACAGGAGACAAAGCTGGACAAAACTCGCAGGGCGCCACGTGCATGGTCTACAGACACTAATGATGATGATGATTACTAGCTGTATAAAAATAAATAGACAGATGGGGCCCAAAAGCCTAGGAAGGCAGCTCATCTAGGAGAAGGAAAACCCTGATTTCAAACCATCTGAAGCCTTGCAGATAAGATACTGGCGTATCTTGTCGCGTTTTGTCAGATATCGCTGTGCAACCTGTTTTCTAATAACTCTGAAAGTTGGTCAGCGTCTACCAAACCTGACAACTGACGATGTGCGAAGGAGCACACGCAAGAGGATACAATGACTTATCCTAGAGCGAGGAAAGGCAACCTCAGCTGAGTGTTGTGGCAGGGCAGACCAGGGCCTTAGCCTTGGCTGGGGGATGGTCTAGGAGTGAAGGTCCGACAGGCGAACAGATAGAGCGTCGCTCTGTTGATCCGGCAGCTTCTGCAGCTTGCCTTGTTCCAAATGTATTGTTATCACCTTTCCCTTGGAGCAAACAAGGCAGACCAAGAGAGGGACCATACTGCATGGGCAACATATGGTCTCTATATTTCTGCCTGGGCTTTGTGCTAAAAGCACAATTACCATCGTCTGACAAGACGAAAAGAGCCAACGATGAAAAAGAAATGATCTTTCCTTGTTCACCCCAATAGTCTGCGATGGTCTACAGTATGACAATACAAATGGTAAATGAAAAACTAGAAAAGTTCAAATACAGCTGCACATGAGAATAGTAACAGACGAGTGATACTTGTCTTTTTTTTGTGTTGTTGTTGCTTTTGCATCTATCCTGAAAAGGATATGTTTTCTGCTGTTAGTACTGGGCTTTATGTCATAGTCTACAGCAGGGTTTGCCAACCTTTTTATACTTGGTGCCCACTTTTATCACTTTCGTGAGGGTGAATTTTCCTTAACACCCACTAAAAACTAAATTGAAGAAAATTTCGCAATCGTCCACTTTGTATATTTTGGATGTTTTTAATGCATCATCATGTGGCATGTCATTTGCTGAATGTCGTTCCCATCAGTCTATCTGAAAGGAACTCTATATCTTGCTAAATTTACAGTTTGCTCCAGAGTCATGGTAAAGCATTCCTTGACATCCTGGTGCCATCACCTTCTTGGTCTGCCTCTCTTGCCCGGCATCATACCTTCCATTACTGTTCTCTCAAAACCGTTGTGTCTTTTGATGTGGCCAAAGTATTTCAATTATATATGTTCATGATGGAATTTATGAACCAGTTCTCCTCTATGGCCAACTCTTGTCGAATATCTGCATTCTTCTTTTTTTGTCCATGGCATTCTGAAAACCTTTCTATAATATTTTGACTCGAAGGACTTGATTCTTTTCTTTAAGGTTTGGGCAAGTGTCCATGTTCCACAGCTGTACGCTGTCATGGGAAAAACACAGCTTCTCAAAATTTTCACGTGTGTTGGTTTGCTGGTATTCTGCCATAGTTTCCTCAAGTTGTATAGCCTCTGCATTGTCATAATAATATATTTTTGATACAGAATTAATTATTCTGCTACCGTCCACCTGGAAGCTAAAATTGGCCACAGGTTGAATAGCACTCTTACAGTCTTAGTTTCAATAACAATGTTATATATGAAAGTCAACCAAATCAATCAAAGCACATCACACCTATCACACATTGGCCACATCTCACAAGCATACACCGTCCTGGGCTACTCTTTCTGTCTCTCTCCAGGTGAGAGCCTGCCTGCCTTTGCAGCCCTATTTTCATCCCCGAATTTGTTGTTCCAGCGGCTTTTGTTGGCTCCTTTCCCACAGGTCTTCATTCCTCACCATGTCCTGCCACTTTATTTCCATTATCCTTCACAGGTATCTGTTAACATAGGACTGGAGTTTTTGTTGTATTGCCTACATGTTTCAGCTCCATACAACAGCACCGACTTGACACTGGCATTGAATATTCTAACTTTGGTGTGAGGCTTGATTGTTCTGAATTGTGAAAGGAATGCCATTCTTGCCTTTTTATATGAACATATTCTTTGGTATAGAATCTCACTGTTAAAATAAAAACACTTGTTTACCAGGTCTGTGTCCTCTGCACCCTTCTTAATGGCAGTGAGACATGGTCTACCTACATGCACCAGGAGAGGCGGCTAAACAGCTATCACATGAGGTGCCTGCACAGAATCTTGGGGATTGGGTGGCAAGACAAGATCACTAACGTAGAGGGTTTTAGAGAGAACAGGCAGTGTCACAATCTTTTCCATGCTTAGTCTTCGAAGGCTCCGATGACTGGGACACACTCGGAAGATGGATGATGGCAGAATACAAAAATATCTACCAAAGGTCTTGGGGCTGGCCACTACTTCTGTACAAGGATGTATGTAGGAGGGATATGAATGACACAGGCATCGATTTGGAATCATGGGAACAGGACGCCATGGATCGTGTTACATGGAGGGGCAGGATTAAGCATGGAATACAGACAAAGGAGATACTGATTACTTATAGGCTAAAGACTCAGCGTTTGAGAAGACACTCCACACCAAGCAATGCAGAAAACGGTCCAGACTTTCCTTGCACACACTGTGGAAAAAGCTTATCTGCTCGGATTGGTATAACGAGTCGCATTTGTTACAGTCATGGACTGTAGTTACATCCCTTTTTTCAAAGCACAATTACAATTGTCTGACAAGACAAAAAGAGCCAATGATTCTTCAGTATCCGAGTGGTCTGCCGGGATCCTGTGTATGACAAGGACAAGAATAGCACCACTGCCACACAGAGAGCATGTCGTAAGTGGCAACTGTTTGACATGGCATAACCTAGGGGTTATAATAGATCATACAGGAAAGGTGAATGAGCAAGTTAAGGTAGCAGTGAAAAAGGCAAATGCAATATTAGGTATGATAAAAAGAAATATTAAACAAAGGAGCAAGGAAGTGATCGTCAAACGGTATAAAGCTTTAGTTAGACCTAGATTGGAGTACTGTGTACAAGTGTGGAGTCCTTATCATAGAGGGGACATAAACATGCTAGAAAGAATACAAAAAAGAGCGACAAAGATGATAGTGGGATTCCAGAATTACAGTTATGAGGAACGACTCAGAAAAACCGGCCTACAGTGTCTCGAAGAGAGAAGAATTAGTGGTGACTTAATACAGGTTTATAAGATGATCAGAGGAATCGATAAATTAGACTATAACAAGTTTTTTTAAAATACAGCCACCCACAATAACACGAGGGCATAGCTACAAGCTGACTAAAGAGAGGTCCAGGTTAAAATATTAGGAAATATTTTTTTAGTCAGAGAGTGGTGTCTGCTTGGAATGCATTGCCAGGGGAGATAGTGGAGGCAGGGACAGTTAATGCATTTAAGAATAAACTGGATGCACATAGCTTTTAGAGCAAGGTGATATAAATGTAACTGGTTGTATACAGACTCTGCAGGGTCTTCTAAACCAGTATAAAGACGTTAAGTTAAGTTAAGTTACTGGCCATGGTTAGGTGGTTTGATAAGAGCAGCACAGATGGCACCTAACAGGCTGCGAGTCTACTTTACTCTAGTGTTTAAACAAATTTTTTTTGTTTTGCTTTATTTCTCTATTTCCTAAGGTGGTGTGCGTTGCACTGTATTTTTATTTTGCGCCTGTCGGCCAAGTGCATCCGACTTCAGCATGTATTTCATGTAAGTCTCTTTTTCCTCCAGCATTTTCCCTGAGGTAACGGCCGGTGCTGTGATGGGGATCGAACCCAGCTCCTTCAAGTTGTGAGTAGTGTCACTTAGCCCCTAGCCCATGCCGTCCCCGCTTTAGTGTTTGAGTCTATTAAGATGTACTTGCGTATTGGTTAACCACCCTCTGCGGCACTTGTCCCAATGCAGTGGAGTGATAAGCTGCTTGAGCCTAATCCGCTAAGAAAATCCTTTTCCGATTACATCCAGCTAACGCCAGAGCTGAGACCTACGCAAGGGCCCCTGTAGAAATGCAGGTTGACTAAGACTCAGACTAAGATTCTTCAGTAAGCAAATATATACCTTACAAGCATGTCATAAAAGATAGCTGAAGAAGGTTGTACATGGGGTTAGTAACCTCATCAGGTAAAATAAATAGCTGTAAAAATCACCACTGCAAGAGCGTAGATAATACTTTGGCAAAGACCTCTGTAGGGGACAACTGTAGCTAGTAGTCATGCGCTTTGTATGGTGCAAAATGAAGATATGGTAAAAAATGCATTCATTAACATGAACTGTGATAGTGGATTGTCAATCAGATCAGATATAATTGTGTGGGTTTTAAATAATATCTGACTGCTTACACCAGGGCCAGCAAACCAGAGCTGACCAAGACCTTATTTCGCATCCAAGCCGCACCTCTGGAAACAGGTTGCAGTAATCTAGTCTGGCTAAGAGAATAGGGATCGGAGTGGGAAGGCAAACCCGGTACCCAAAAAAGCCAGCTGAAATTGAATGTGCCGAGCTGAAAAGTGCAAATATCGCAGCCTCAGTGCAAACTATGACACAACATCCTTTTCATGATGAATTTGGGGGTCTCTGTGGCGAAGTGGTCATGCTGTTTGCCTCGTGTTCAGACGGTCGGGGTTCGATTTCAAGCTGCAACGGTCGGTCCATGATGTCAATTTTTTACGGAGATCCCTGGGTTCATCGCTGGAGCTATGGAGTTCGTGCTTTGTGCGATGCTCTCGACCGAGAGAGACCGAGCTAAAATGGGGGGGAAAAAAACCCAAGGCAATGAAGTCAAGCCCCTGCTTAAATTTTTTTTTTTTTTCATGATGAATGCCGAATAAGTAGAAATAATAGTCACGAAGGTCAATTTGGAGCACCCAGATAAGACCCTGATATGTGTTCAAGCCAAACTGACTCATACATGTTTTTACTATTGTTGGCTCTGATACGAGTATGCTTAAGGATTGCTATCAAGCTGTGAACTATCAATATGTTAGCATTGTTTTTGTTGTTTAATGCCCGCAATAAGTATGTTTATTCTTTCATGCACCCTGAAAAGGATGTTAAGCGGTGGATAGCAGTAGCTTTCCTCACATTCTGAGTGTGCTGATGAAAGTGGACCTGGGTTCTCCAGGCTGTTATGCTATGCTTGATTTCATGTGAATGCTGCTCACTACAATGGGGATCACATTGATCCCCACCTCGTTAGCCAGACTTCCATAAAACAGACTATTTCCTGGGAAACTGCATGGAAGTGAGGTGGGGTCTTGATCAGTATGTTTCACCTGACCTTAATATTGTCTGATCAGTACATTTCATGGACCAGACGTTAGTCTCCTCTCCCCAACATGTCAGCAGTAAACTTAATATTGTAAAAGAGAAAATAGATCGGCTGACAAAAGTAGAAATATGTGGTTTACATTTGCAAAAAGAAACAAAAGCAAAAATATAATGGAATAATAAAAGTAAAGATATAGTTCACATTGTGCAAAAAGAAAACGAGAAAGGAAAGGTAAAGTTAAACTGGCTTAAAAAAAAAGCTTAAAAGGTAAAGGTAGTCCCTTGGCAGACAATGCTGTTGAGGATGAAATGTTAAAGAAAATATATGGATTACACTGTGTAAATTGAAAACTAAATTGACAACAGCAGGAGTGAAATTTGAAAAATGTAGTCAATAATCTACTTCTAATCTTGTATAGCTACAGGCTTGTACCTGTTACAAATAAATTCAGGTTTTTCAATCTTGTGGCAAGTTACTAGAGTTATAAATGAGTACCTGGTTTACTGTAAGGGAAGGCAGCGAGGAAGGGAACTTATGAGCAAGCCGTGACCTTGTACAATGAAGTCTCTAGCACTTCATTCCCGTGTCTACTATGGGATTACCTTTACCTTTTACTAGTGGTAGATTTAGTGGCCTAGGGATTGTGAGCTTGGTATACAATCCCAACGTACCAGGTTTGAATCATGTCGTGCTCAGCTTGACAGACTGGACTTGTCGTGGTTTTTTTTTTATGGTATGACTGCTTCTTCCAGTCAACCCAGATATATATGGGCACAATATGAAGTCTCGTAAAAATTTAGGAGCTAAAGTTGGAACTTTAGAGTTTGTGCTCTGTCTTCGACACTTTCAGCAATGAAAGGAACTAAGCACATATGGGGGCACAATTAAGTCAGCTCTAAACTATTTTCAATTTTTTCTCCATTACTAGCTGATATATCTTAATACTGATAAGTACTTCAAAGTCTGTAATATTGTTACATAGCACAAATATATGTACAGGAGACCGTACAATAGCAGCAGCATTAAATTAAACATGTTGGAAGGAGAATGTCCAAACACAGCCTACTTCAGCTTCAGGTCTTCAGACTAACAGGGAAATCCCTTTGACACATTTCTAGGTCGACTAAATAACGGAACTCATATTGTGCCAAGGTTTATAATCAATACATGCCTCACACAAAGAAATAAAACAAATTCACGGTACAAAACAACAAATCACTGTTGAGAGCGATCCTTTCACAGAATCTTGCCCTGAAACCAACTGCCTATCCATCATTGTTTCCCAAACATACTATTATAGTTGACACATGCAATTTTTGTTATTTAGTAGGCCTAGAGAAAAAGAGAGATAGGCCAAGAAACATCTGGAGAAGAGACTGTGAAAATAAACTTTGGCCTCTGGGTCTCAGATGAAGAGAGGCAGAAAAGTATTCTATTGGTGGAGTGGCTACAACTGTTACTTGTTATCAATAAATTGTGCCTGTTATCACAGTGTGCACAAAATCTTCTCTTCTGGTAACTTTAAATCATTTTTTTGGCCTCTTAACTCCCTTTTTTGTGCAGGGTATGGTATCCATAAGAAATACCTGGATCGGTTCATATATCAGTTTTGTGATTCAAACTGTGAAAACGGTTAAAAAAGAAATGAATTATTAAGAATAATACCCGGGAAATCTGGATGAACAGGTGGGCGACAGGAACAACAGCTCGCATTGTATTTAGTGAAATGTCACTGCCAAAATGAAACGATGAAATAAATAAACTACATAGAAGAGATCAAAATCTCATCTTTCAGTTCTGAACAGGATATACCAGAGTCAATAGCCACTTGAACCACATCAATCCCCAGCACCTGCTTTTGTGCAGACATTGCTCTCATCCTGATGAAACAATTCAACACCTACTCATCGAGTATAAGGCGCTTGCAGACATGAGGAAAAGATTCTTACAAGCAGTGTCGACAATTGCCAACACACAGTATGGAGCAGTGAAACAACTGAAGAAGACCTGTATACATATTAGAATGACTTTGGGTTGCCAAGATCAAGCTTGCTCAGCAGCCATGGGATAACAACTACAACTCCATTTGAAGCATACAGGGACCACTACAACTGGCCTTCTTGCAGGCAGCCTGTAAATGAAAACTTGCGGTGGCAGTTTCTGCAGCAATTATTTTACTTCATTAGGTTGCTGTTCCCACAAACACCATTCTTTAGTCACCTTTTAATATATGCTTAGAAAGACTAGGGGGTCCTGCCCTTTTCAATGCTTAAACCACTCTGGTGATTGTTATAGACAGCCAAATATACTACTCAACAGACAATATCCAGAGACTGGGCTATTGTAGCTTGTGGCTGGGTGTTCTCAGTTCCAGAATGCCTTGTCTACACTTATGTTCAAAATCTGTAAGCAATTATAAGCAAATGCCTGCTTGACTACCAGCTATGCTAATCAAATTATACTAGCAAAAGAGTATCTACCCATCAGTTCAATTGTACAATATGAAACAAACAAAAGCAGTTTAACAATTAACGGTTCTCCCCCTTTCTGCAGCATTACTCGACATCAGCTTCTTCTTCTTCGTTCTCAATCTCACGCTACCTAGCCCTGAAAAGGACTTTGCAAGTAGCAAACTATCTCTTACTCCAACCCCCCATCAGCTCACCTTTTTCTCTCCCCAGCCCATCTCTTATCCTCACCGACTCAGCTTTATTATCCCCCCCCCCCCACCCCCTTCAAATAATGTACTCATCTTTCAAATTCAGAACATTTCTCATTTCTCCACTTATGATGACTTCATGTGGTTCGATCAGCCAATTAAAGCTCCCGGCAAATGGTAGAAATACAAATGGGCAATTTATAAATTAATTTATATACATGGGTATGCTGAAAAAAAAAATCCCACAAAAAAGACCGCACACAAACCCCCACCAGAACCCATAATCCACACACAGAGATAGCAGAAAGTTACTTAAAGTAGACACAAATCACATTTTGTTTGCAGTGTAAAATAGTCACCGAGGCCTGCTATATATTAAACTTGAAAATGCAATATTACAAATGAAAGTATGCACGTATAACAAAATGCAATAAAAATTAAAGAATCCAAAATTCAAATGTAAAAAACACACAATTATTTGTTTAACTTTCCAAGATGTATCTATTTTTTCCAGTCTCCCTAGATGGAGAGAGATTGGACGAGTCCATCTACTTTGGACGTCTACTCAACATGCAGAACGACTTGAGCCTAGAGTTGACAAGACGGCATCGGTCGGGTTGGGTGGCTTTCTCTTCGATAAAGCCAGTACTGGACAACATCCACGACCAGAGCCTGTGCAACTCTCTATTCAACTCCACAGTACTAACCTGAACTTTGCTATGCGACGGAAACATGGGCACTCACGAAAGAGATGGAGTAAAAACTCAGAGTAACCCAAGCCTCCCTCGAGAGATACATGGTCGGCCTCACGCTTCATAGCCAGCGCACAAAAGATCTTCACAACTCGGACATACGTCAATTGTCCCTGGTGAAAGATAAAGAACGGGTCGTCCAGTAATCCAGTAATATATTTTACGTAAATATGTAAAATTTTTGCAGGGTATTTTCTATTTTCAGTTTTTAACTTACATAACGTACAAATATATTTTATAATGTAAGAGATCTCTGATCTCTGTAAAGTTTCTATTGGAATACCAGCTACATGCATAACCCTCTTTAGCTGCCTTTCGCAACATAGATAGTTGTTATTGTTGCAAACTTATACTATATGAAGAGCTATATTCATCCCAGACAGCAATTGTTGCCATGGGACTGATCATCTTTTTACAGAAACAAACTAAACAGACCTACCTCACAAAAGTCAGTTGCAACAACTTTACTTCATCACCCTCAATAATGTGATAACCTTACAATTCCATATGAAACAGAAAAAAATTGTTATTAATTTTTCTAAAGTCAAAATCGCCATTGGGCAGGCGGAAGTGGCCTTGTTTTCGATTCAGTCGTTTCTATAGCAAAATCAGTGTTAACACAACAAATACACCGGTAAGTGTACAGAGACAATGCTCCAGAAAAATGTTTTCACCAATGGTTCAGTAAAGGTTAAGCTTTGTTTAATGTAGAGTTTCTGATAATCGATCGATATTCAAACAAACATGTGTTGAATGTGTAAAAGTAGTGCTTTTATTACGCAATGTATTTGAGAGTAGGGATATAATTGTTTATCCAATGATCGCGCATCTGGGATGACGTGCAGATTCAATACAAGACTTATTTAGACTTTGACTGACACACAGAAGAAAGTGAAAGTGGTAAAGCTATCAATGGGATAAAGCAAAAATATAAATACAAATTGTGAGCAAAATTTTTAAAATTTAAGTGCTACTTCCCACTCTACATAAATGCCATTTAATGAATACTTCATATCTTAGATCAGGGGTTCTTCACCTGCTGTCTAAGGACCCTTAGGGGTATGTAGGGTTCTCTCAGGGGGTCCGTGAAGGCTTGAATAAACGTAATGAGCTTTTACATTTAAAATCAAAAGATATTTACAAAATTGAAAGATTGAAACAATGATAAATACAGTACAAATTAATTTAGACAACGTTTACACAATGGATAACTGCTAATTAAACGGACACCCTGATCGAAATTTGAGGGTGTTGGACAGGTGACCGGACATCACAGCAGGAGTGTCGTCCGTGACTGGAGACTTCTGAGAACACAGTCACTTAATCAAATATCAAAAAGATCATTTATCTTAAAAATAAGAATAGACAATCGTACACAACTCAGAATACAAGTTTCCAGCTATTAACCTCCAAATAATAGTCCCAAGTGGTCTGCCGGGGTCTTTGTGTATGACAGGGACAAGAATGGCACCACTGCCTCACAGAGAGCATGTCGTAAGAGGCGACTAACTGTGTGACATGACACAACACCGGCCATGGTTAGGTGGTTTGTTTAGAGCAGCATAGATGGCGCCTGACAGGCTGCTGGTCTACTTTGCTCTAGTGTTTCTTCTTCGTACGATGTCAGCCGTCAATTTGAATTTGTTCGAAGAAAGCAGCAGTCATTCTGAGGCTGTCGACACTGCCATAGAGCTTGTCTAGTGTTGGCACTGGTGATGGCCACATGTGCTTTCTCTGGTCCTCGTATGTCGGGCAATTTTGCAGCAGATGTTCAGCGGTCATTTTCCCTGTACCACAGGTGCATTCGTCAGTGCCACCTATCTTCAGTTTATTGAATAGATGGTACCTCAGTCTGTTGTGGCCTGTGCGGAGTCTGTAGACCACGACCTGCTCTCTTCTGTTCAACTGGTAATAGGCATCATTTTTTGTGGAACCAGTATGCTCTGTTTCCCATTCGGCCATGTATCTTGCCGTAATAAACCTTTTGGACTCTTCGTAGGTCAGACTAGAATCTGGTTGTGGTAACCTTGCACCTTCTTTTGCCAGTCTGTCTGACTCCTCGTTGCCTTGAATGTTACAGTGGGATGGAACCCACTACTCTTTTTGGTGTGGACTGCTGGCATAGTTGACAGAGTACTGCTCTTAAATCATTAAGTTCTGTATTTTTCTGGCTTTTGAGTGCTGTAACCACGGGCAGGGCATCTGTAAACAGGACTATCTGGCTTTCATTGTTTTCACCTGTCAGCATTGCTTCTACTGCAGCCTTCAATGTCTCTGCCTCCGCTCTGAAATTGCTTGAGAATTTTCCAGTTGCCACTGACAGTGTTATTTTTCTACCATTTGTTAGGATCAGGAATACCCCTCCCCCTCAATTCTGTGTTGTGTTTGTTGCAGACCTGTCGGTGTATGCATGGGTCCAGTCCATGCTTGGGTAGTTTTTCGCTATGTACCTCAGGGTTATGTCTCTTCTTTCTAGTTCAGTCTGGCTGTTCTTGTTTCCAATACCTTGTATATTTTCTACCACCTCTGGAACGATATGCTGCTTGCTCTAGTATTTGAGTCCATTAAGATGGACTTGCACATAGGTTAACCACCCTCCATAAGCACTTGTCCCAACACAGCGGAGTATTACACTGCTCGAGCCTAGCTTGCTAGGCAGGAAACCCTTCTCCCGGCTACATCCAGCTCATACCAGAGCTGGGACCTACACAAGAGCATCTGCCCCTGTAGAAGTACAGATCGACTGAGAACTAAGAAAATAAAACTTGTAAGTGAAATGCAATGTAAGCCTTCTCATATATAATAAAAATTAGGTGAATGCAACCAAATAAAAATTAATTTAAAGTGAACATCAGTGGACACTGCCTCAGACTCACACTGTGAACATTATCAACTTTTATTTAAATATTATTTGTGCTTAACAACTGATAATACTTCCCTAGACTGTAAATATGGATATATAATGAAAATAAATTAGCAGTGTGAATTGCAGATGTTGAGGATTAATTCCAATTGAACGGTAAGAGAAAATGTTTTTTTTATTTTCTTGTTTATTAACACCACATTCCATTAACTTTTTCAATTGCAGACATTGTTTACTATTGTAAACACAGAGATAATCAATTCCTTAACATTTTCATTTGTGGACTATTTTGGCAACACAAGATATCTAATGGGTATCCATGGCAACGAATATGTTAAGAACTGCTGTCATAGATCATTTAATTATGTGTCTTTAAAGGGAACTGAGACGCTAGTCCAATCAGGCACAACATGCTGACCAGGACGTTGCCTGAGGGTCAATACTCTGACCAAAACCACAATCTCTCTTCCATGTAGAGTTCCCTAGAAACAGGTATGTTTTTTTAAATATATGTATGTCTCTGTACTTGTAGTATTGTGTGTTTCCTCTCATTGGTTCATGTATTATCATGTTTTGTTTGGCCTACTCTGTCCTAGTGGAGTGTGTAGCCTAGTCGACAGTGAGAAGGCTTGCTAAGACTGGGATTACAACGCGCTAGGGTTTGAAATCATGGACGGACAAAAACAAAATTAGGCTGTGGTTTACTAGTAGGACCGCTTCTCCAGTCGACCCAGATGTAAATGGGTTCCTGACGTATAATTTGGGGAAGGCATAAATGGCAAGGAAAGGAACTGGCCATACAACCTCACATAGGCTGCGGCTTAGTACATAAATAGTTAGTTTTATCCCCAGTGGCAATTGTTGCCATGTGACTGACCTTTACTTTGACTCTGCCCTAAGTGGCATATCATGATTCCCACATTCTCTACCACTCTCTAATATGGCTGTTGCTTTGATATTATGTTGGTTGTCATCTCCAATATTATTGTTCCTTGCCTCTGACAGTGTGGTAACTGAACCATACTTGGAATCCTGGTATTCAAACAGGCATGTTAATGCCTGTTGCCAGGTAGCTGAATGCTTCGACTATATGTAGTAGGTATTTTACAACTTCCTGCGACTTACTAGGCCTGGGTGAAGATTCAAATAATTTGGATGGATTTTTAACTAGAATTTTCCTTTTGTCTGGGCATCGGCCATTAAGCCTACTCTTTTTGATTTCTAACTGCCGAGGTATTGTGCTCGACACTGAACACGAGAGTCAGATCACACTACTCAGAGATCAGGAGAATTTTTACCAGAAAATCCACTTGAAAAAAATCAGTCTCCACCTTGTTTCGAACCTGTACCTCCGGCACTAGCGGTGTACACCTTCACTAGAGACCACTGAGACCCCCTTTGATCCATACTTATATGTTTTTATCGACTTTATACAGTGTCCACATTACATGATAACTGCTCAAGAAAATAACTCAAATAGGAACAGATGGAAAGTGATTGTCGCAGCCATATGTTTCTATAATGTCTTATAGGAAAATAATGAGTAAATATGCATATCTGACTAACTGATATTCCAATATGTACTATTTAGTCAGAATCATCTTCATCCTCATAGTCATTGCTGGTATATCTTGATGACTGAACACCAGCTGAAAATGAGAACAAAAAATATCTAAATAATTATCATTTTAATTTGGGGAGAGAAGACTAACGTCTGGTCAGACAAAACATGCTGATCAAACTATGTTAGACAGGGTCAGCTGAAACATACTGATCAAGACCCCACCTCACTTCCAGGCAGTTCTCCTTGGAAACAGATTGTTTCATGGCAGTGGCTGACGACGTGGGGATCTGCATGATCCCTGTAGTAGGGAGAGTCATGTAGATGAAGTCAAGCTTAGCATTTGGCCTGGAGGACCTTGATCTACTTTCATCAGCATGCTCGGGATGTAAGATTGGCTACTGCAACCTGCTACTTAACACCATTTTCAGGGCACACACAAGAGTAAACATACTCTTCGTGGGCATTAAACATCATGATTTTAATTTAGGTGTCTTAACTGACTTGGAGATTTCAGTTCCATTCGAGTGTCATCTCCATATCAAAGGTTAGCTGCAATGGATCTCCAAGGTCCTGTCTCTTGCTTTGTCGGTGCAATCTGCAGGCTTTTCCATGCCATTCCAAGCATTTACCACTTTCTGACTAAAAAAATATTTCAAATATCTGCTTCTTCTTTGTTCGTTCTCAATCTCCCACTACCAAACCCTGAAAGGGCTTAAGTAGCAGAATGTAGTCCAGAGAACGGAATGCGCTTTGTCGTAGTTTACAGCTTGACTGCGATATTTGCACCTTTCGGTCCAACACATCCGACTTCAGCAAGCATTTTTTGAGTACCGGGTTAGCATTCCCTCTTCGATTCCTTCTCCTTAACCAGTCTGCCCTACTGCAGCCTGTTATCCAGGATCACCGCATGGAGGTGTAGAAGGGTCTTGGCAGCTCTGGTTGGCTGGCCCTGCCGCTAGCAGTCAGCTATGGGTCGCTGACCATTGCAGCTCATGCGCTGCTCAGCATCTTGATCCCTTCCTAATATCTAATCTGGACCTTCTTTAGTTAATTGTTTACTTCTGGCACATTTGAGCTCCACCTTTCCTTTCGGGATTGATTTCAACAAAGTATTTTGATGTGACCAAAATATCTTAACCGTTGTATTTCAGTCATCGATTTTCTTTGCATCCCCAAAGTCTCCTTATATGATTTATGTGATTTCCATGCGATGTGATCCACCAATTATCTTCTCCAACCCTTTGTTCACAGTCCACATTTCTATGTCATACAGTGATGACAAGTATATATAGCACCTGATTACTCTCATTTTTAATGTGTGAGTTACTTAGCAGTTATGGTACTCTATCTTTTGTCTTGTCGTCTAGCTATATGACCTGCCCAGTGGTGTTTTGAATGGTTGATGTGCTGTAGGACATCCTTGATGTGTGGCATTCTCCAGATGTCGCTATTGTGTAGTTCGCTTTGTCGCTATTGTCTGAGAGTTATGCCCACCAGACGTCTTTCAAGAGATGTGTGTGCTGTTCTCAGTTGGTTCTCTGCTGATTTTGCTAGAGACCAGGTGTCGCTACCATAGCAGAGCGCTAGTAGGACTATCGAGTTGAAAATATTCGCACGTAGTCTGGTATCATTTGTGGCGTCTGTTGCTGTCCTGATAGAGTTGAAGGCTGCCCAGCCTGGTCGTTCTGTTTCCGTCTGGCGATCCTTCCCAGATAGACATATTCATCAGTGTCCTCTATGGGCATTCCACTCAAGAGTATGGTGTTGGGCTCTGCAAAACAGTTGCACATAACTCTGGTTTTCCTTAGGCTTACAGCTAGACCTGCTTTCCTGCCTTCCATGTCTAGTAACCGTAGCATCTCTGTCGCTTCCAGGGGCGCCCCTGTGATGAGGACGATGTCGTCTGCAAATCTCAGGTGGTTTAGTCATCTTCCATCGATTTTGATGCCGTAGTTGTCCCAGCTGCAGCGCCTCATCGTAGACTCCAGGTATGCAAAGAATAGATTTGGTGAGATGGGGTTTCCTTGCCGTACTCCCTTCTCGATCGCAATAGTGATGGGTTGAGTGAATGGGCGGATATATGACTCATGGAGATGAAAACAAACTTGCCCATCTCTATTCTCATCCTGATTTCCCTTTCACATTTTTCAGTTATTATTTCAGAGAAAGGAGAATATCTTGACCTGTTCTAGTGTTTGATCATTTATTTTTGTTCTTAGAGCAGATTTCTTGTCTACTTTGCTAATTATCATAGTATTGATTTTCTCAGTGTTAATGTCCAATCCATATATGAGGCATGTTCCAATGAAACCCGTCCCATAAGATTTATTACAAACATATAAAAGGAACATCAGCAGGTGTAGCAGAATTAAACAAAGCATTTGCTATGAAGCAAGCATGTTCCATGGTTCGTTAAGAAACAGTTGCCATAGGCATTCAGGCACGCATCCAACTGCTTGGGTAGACGTCGGATGCTGTCCGAGAAAAATGACTTTGGTTGCTCATTTAATCATTTAGCCACCGAGGCCATGACATCTGCATCAGAGTCCCTTAAGAAATGTGTTTAAGTGTCCGAACAAATGAAAGTCAGATGGTGGCAGATCGAGGCTATAGCCTGGGTGTGACATAACCTCTCACCTTTTACTGTGCAAATGCTTCCTGCCCAATATTCATGACATGTGATGTCATCACGCTCCCTGCACATATGCCCACGTGGCGCAGTACGGATGGTTTTCATTTGAACATACCTCATACCTGACTTTTGTTCTTTACTCGAATCACTAATTCCTTTAACTTTTGTTCTCTTTCAGTCAGCAGAAAAGCGTTACCCACATAACTGAGATTTTATTTGGCACTTCATCAATAATGAGTCCTGGCATTGCCTCAATTTGTTGAAAAATCTGTTCGGATAATGGACAGTAATTATTCTTGTCGCATTCCTCTTTTTACATTTATTAATGTAAGTGGATACAATGGATACAAAGCCAAGGGCTGACCACGCAAATGATGGATAACATATACGTATGTTATTATACTATTCTTCACCTTTGTGTTCTTAGCTTAAAGTCTTTAAACTGGTTTAGAAGGCTCTGTGGAGTCTATATGCAATCAGTTTCTTGAGATGTGGTTAACCGATGTGCGAGTCCATCTTAATAGATTCAAACACTAGTGCAAAGTAGACCCACAACCTGTTAGGTGCCATCTATGCTGCTCTTAACCTAACCATGGCCGATGTTATGCCATGACACAGTTAGTCACCTCTTACGACATGCTCTCTGTGAGGCAGTGGTGCTATTCTTGTCATACACAAAGATCCTGGCAGACCACTCAGGACTAAGTTCTTGAGTTCGAGTGTGCATTTGAAAAATTGCAATATCTTCTTCTTCTGCGTTCGTTCTCAATCTCCCGCTACCAAGTCCTAAACAGGGCCTTGCAAATAGCAGAATGTAGTCCGGAGAACGGAATGCGTTGTCGCTAGTTTACAGTTTGACTGCGATATTTGCACCTTTCGGTCTGACACATCCGTCTTCGTCAGCTGCAATATCTAATAATTTAGCCATCAACTTCACCTTCATCATTCAACTATAGTGTGTCCAATAACCGCACACACATTTGCTTTTTTTAATCAATTTTGCACTCCTCATTCATGAATTATGCCTCCTGAATGTATAAATGTATACTGCTCCTTCCTTATGTATTCTGCATCTGTCTCTTCTACATCCAATATATCATTATTCATATCACTGACTCCTGAGATTAGATTGTCCAGCTTTCCTAACCCATTGAAAATATCAGATATTTAAAAACAGTCATCAGTTTCAACATGTTATAGAAACCACAACTGCAATGAATAAAGTGGTGCAGGCTTCCCACAAGGAGGCCAACCAAAATTTGACTCTGAAGCAAAGAAAATTCAGATAACTATTTTTTTTCAATGAAACAGTCCTTTACCTGCTTGTCGAATAAGTGCAGCTACTTCAGGATCCTTGGTCAAGTCAATTGGAAGTTTAGCTTCATTATTCGGAATGTCTATTCTCGCTCCTGTTAAGTATGTATAAATTTGTATACATACACAAAGAAATAGCAGAAGTGGATATATTAAGGTCGGATTTAGATACAATTCTAGACTGGTCTGTGAGATGGCAAATGGAGTTTAATGTAGATAAATATGCAGTCAACCACATGGGTAGATCCAATATGGAACATAATTACAGAATGGGCAAGAACAATATTAGAATGATAGATAAGGAAGGGACCTAAGGGTTATAATAGAGCACACAGGTAAATTGAGTGAGCAAGTCCAGGTAGCAGTGAATAAGGCAAATGCAATGTTAGGTATGATAAAAAGAAATATTAAACATAGAAGTAGGGAGGTGATTGTTAAACTGTATAAATCATTGGTTAGACCTAGATTGGAGTACTGTGTACAGTCCTTATCTCTATGTTAAGGACTTATCTCTATGTTAAGGACTTATCTCTATGTTAAGGACTTATCTCTATGTTAAGGACTTATCTCTATGTTATAGATGAGCAAATACGAAAGAGAATTACAACAGCAAAAAGGCCTTTTGAAAACCTCTTGGCAACGGTCAAAAGATGGAAACTCACTTGGCATGGTCACATATTGGAATCAAACGATCTTTCAAATACAATCCTGCATGAAAAGGTGCAAGGAGGACGACAAAACGGTTGCTGTTATTTCCAATGCCCACAATGAGTAGGTTTACACTTTTGTGCACCTTGAAAAGGATGTTTAGTGGTGGGTTGCAGTAGCTTTCCTTACATTCCGAGCGTGCTGATGAAGATGGATCAGGATCCTCCCAAGTGGTTGTGCTTTACTTGGCTTCATCTGCGTGTCGCTCATTACTATGGGGATCACATCGGTCCGTCACCCCGTTAGTCAGGCTGCCACGAATACAGCCCGTTTCCGATGAAGCCGAGGTGAGGTGTCTTGGCCAATATGTTTTGCCTGACACTGACTAACATGTTTGATCAGTATATTTTGCCTGACCAGATGTTAGTCTTCCTCCCCCAACAAAGCGGCAGTCAAAAAGTTTCCGGTTTCAATATGTGACATCTTTGCATGTCCCATCCATAAGACAGGTGTAATTATCTATTACTGCTCTCATATGAAACTCCATTTTAAGCTGTGTGTTTGTTAGTCATTAGTGAAAAATGAAATACAAGCCAATAGCTCCATAAATATAACAATATAATTATATTACTATTAGGTAGGAAGCATAAAGATATTCAGCCTGCTGAAGACGGATGTGTTGGATCGAAAGGTGCAAATATTGCAGTCAAGCTGTAAACTAGCGACATACTTTCTGTTCTTCGAACTACATCCTGCTACTTGCAAGGCCCTGTTTAGGCCTTGGTAGCGGGAGATTTAGATAGAGAGATTGAGATCAGCTGCCAAAAAGCAAATGCGATTGCATACCAGCTGTCACCATTATTGAAACACCCTAACATAAACATGTCCACAACAAGAATGCTAATTATATTCATGCCAACTCTCTGTTACCAGTGACAAACTTAGACCTTAACAAAAAACTCTAGAGAGAAAGCTCACGACATGTGAGATGAAATGTTTCCGGGAAAACAATCAGCGTAACTAGGAGAGACAATGAAGATGTGAGAAGAATAGTTGAAGCAAGATCTTGCTCTGAATATATTGATGAAGTGAGAATCAATCGGTTCGGCCACCTAATGAGAATGCACCCTGACCAACTACCCCTGTGCGCCAATAACACACGACGTTAGGGTTTTCGCAACCGTGGCAGACCAAGAACTAGATGGATAGGAAATGTTGCAGATATTCTAAATCGCCATGGGATGATGACCACTTCAGCGACACGCCTGGCCCTGGACAGAAAACTACGGCTCCCCACGACGCCTCACGACATAAGTAAATAAGATAAGACAAGACAAGCAGGAGATTGAGAACGAACGCAGAAGAAGATATTTAGCACCGCCAGATAACTCAGCAACAACTAAATTCTTTTTTCTTCTTCTTCGGCGTATGTCCTGAAAAGGATGTTGTGTCATAGATTATAGAGACACTGCGATATCTGCACCTTACGGCCCAACACATTCTATTTCAGCTGGCCTTTTCTTAGTACCAGGTTTACCGTCCCACTGTGCGATCCCTATCTCTTGGCCATACTACACTAGTGACTAGCACAGCCTGTTTCCAGACTATCCATGTGGAGATGGAATAGGGTCTTGGTCAGCTATGGTTCGTTGACTCTGATATAAGTAGTCAGCTATGAGTCACTGGCTACTGTCAGCTCATTCACTGCTGCATCTTGGCCTCATCTATGTTTCTTTAACATAAAATTACTTTTTCACTCTAAAATAACAAAAATGTTTTTTTTTAAATCTACTTTTACATTAACCATTTATGATCTTAATCATTGACAACTTTTACTTAGAAGCGTAATGGTTCAACTTTTATCTAAGCTGCAAAAATCAAAAGAAAGGAAGGCTATAGGATCTATCTCTGTCACTATCCTGCCATGAATCATATAAAGGTCAGATCATTGTAAATCAATTCCCTTCACTACCATCTGTATTCTTTTTCTTATTCTCCGTCAACCGGTTTGACGCAGCCGTTAGTGATCATCACATCTAATTGTGTCTTTCAGGATAGCAACAACCACCATCCAGTTCGCTTGGTCTGAGGTTTGAACCAGTTTTTGTGCATGATATTCATATTTGCTTCAATGGTTTTTCTACAAAAATTCTTATTAGGTCAGTTACTCTTTCATCTTACTTCTGGAGCTCGTGAGATTGCATGCATAAAATGGCCGCTCTGGTTGTTGTATCATGTCAGCTGCCTGTCCTTTAAAATTTAGTATACACTTCTCTGAAAGTCAATAAGCATAAGATATACCAGTTACGTTGCACGGCTCACAATCTGAAGGTGCTGGATTCGCTCCCCAATCACAGCACTGACCGTTATCCCAGGGAAGCAAACCCTTAGAAAATGCAGACCTTTACTTGAAATGCATGCCGAAATCGGATGCATTGGGCCACTGGGCGCAAAATAAAAACATAGTGTAACGCACACCACCTTGTGCAATAGAGAAATAAGGCGAACACAAATAAAAATAAAATGCAAATGTAGGGCAGCATATCTAGCAGTGAATGAGTTGAGAGCAGTCAGTGACTTATAACAGTCTGCTTGTACCAGTGTCAGTGAATCATACCTTTACTTACTTTCTGTGTACAAGCAACACGTCATACAGCATGCAGCCAGTATTTAGCAATATGGATTGCCTTGTCATTTGCCTCTAGCATATCACACTTATTGCATGTTTCCTGGAGGTTGGGGCAGGTCATTAGGTGGTCTGGGTCCTGTATTGCGGCACAGTCACATATGTTATCATCTGTGTATCCCCATCGTTTCATATTCCTCTTGCACCGTGATACACCAATTCAGTCTGTTCAGTAACTTCCATGTTGTGTATGGTAGATGATGTCCGTGGGCAGGTTCCTTCGGCCTGACATTCCTCTCAAAGATACATCTCTGGGTCTTGCATCAATTCGTGCCATCTCTCAATATGGCAGCTTTCAGGGCTTTTCTGTATCAGCTATGTTGATTATATGTTGATATTGAATCATAGCTGACCAATTTCTTATTTTGCCTTCAAGTGATGGCGCTGGAAGCAGAGTGCACCTGTGCAGTCTAGCTTAGAGAAAATGGATTTAAGAAAGGAGGCAAACCTGATCCCTACAATGTCATGTTGAAATTGGATATTAGGTCGACGGTACAACTTTGCTGCAAACAATGACATGATGCAACGAACGCCGAAGAAGAAAATATGAAAATGTGTACCTAATAAAGTAAGTAGCATTTCCTGTGCACAGTGCCGCTTCACAACTGAAATCTATTTGGCAGTTATAAAGTTTCTTTACAAGTGTGTAGTATGGTAGATTGTCATTACTGTCCGAACGCAGAAGAGTGATTGCACAGAGACAAATATCCTATGTCTGCTAAACTGGACATGGCAGTATTCGAGCGTGGCGTGTTGGGATTTGCTGTCCTCCTATATGTATTATAGATCCAATATATTACAAAACATAATCCTTGATTTATGTACCTTTTTCTAGTAACATTTTAACAGCCTCTGAATGCCCTTTCCAAGCTGCTGAGTGTAGAGGTGTGTCTCCTAACTTATTCTAAAACAAATAAAAAGAAATTATTAAATAAAAGTAACCAGAAACATCATTCATCAAAGAACAAACAAACATACAAAGAGACAACAAAAATTAAATGTGTAAAATATTCACTATAAAAGTCTGACATATTCGATTACTCTGGCATGGCCACGGTTATTTGAAATAGTTTTTCGGTTCCCCTTTGTCATATTTCCACAATGCTGCGCACATGACTGAACTTCATGAGATTGGCGATGTTCATCTTATTTGCTGACAGTGCCAGTTTTGGTGTAGCTGGGAAATGTACAAACAGGCCAATAAGGGGCTAACACATCACCCAGGAGAGATTAGGCCCTGCCTGGTTAGCAACATGCCCATGACATATCACTCTCAGGTGAGTGATGCCCCTACGACCTCTTGGTGGTTACAAAGAAAGACAAGACACGGAGTAGAGAAACTGGTTGTCTACAGACTCTGCATCATCTTCTAAATCAGTATAAGGAAGTTGAGTTAATTTTCGAAACAATTGCGGCATTAGAAATAAGAAACTTGAACTAGCCAAACTATTTGACACCCACAAGATACATGTAGCTCTCCTTTAGGAAACTATACATAAAGACAGTGAACTACATTTGTCAGGATACACCAGGTATGTATGTAAGTGCAATGATTGCCATGCCATTGCTACATACATATTACGTACAGTATTAGAAAATATGTAGAATCTCAGAAGAATTCAATTTCTACAGAAAAAAAAGTAGAGAAATTATGAAACACACAGGGAGTAACAAAACCTTCAGACTGAATAAGAAAGATGTAGACTAGAAGTTTTCAAGATGCTGATCAGTGCATGAGCTGCAGTGGTAATTGACTCATAGCTGACTGCTAGTGTCAGGGCCAGCGAAACAGGGCTGCCAAGACCCTTCTATACCTCCACGTGGTGATCCTGGATAACAGGCTGCAACAGAGCAGACTGGCAAAGGGGAAGGGATCCAAGAGGGAATACTAACCCGGCAATAAAAAAATGCCTGCTGAAGTTGAATAAGTTGGACTGAACGGTGCAAATATCGCAGTCAAGCTGTAAATTACGACACAATGCGGTCTGTCCTCCGGACAACATCGTGCTACTTACAAAGCCCTTTTCAGGGATTGGTAGCGGGAGATTGAGAGCAAACGAAGAACAGAAGCTCCCAACCTATATGGGTCTCTGCTCCCCCTTGTCTTCAGTAAACTTCCTCATATTCCTTTGGTATTTAGTATGTTTTCCTATACGTCATTGACAAGCTTCTTGTATGCTTTTGGTACATGTAAACCAGGTTGAGACCACCGCCCCCGTCGTTGATTAGAAGAACTTCAGAGAGGAAGCAAACAGAAGTGAACAAATCTAGAATAAAGGAAGGTGACTTGTACAAAACAGTTCTAAATGATGAGGATGTATCAGTGTCATATGTTCATGAAGAAATACAAATACAATAATTGATTACAAGTATTACGCAAATGGGATCTGCAGCATTCTTCTATGAAAGCACATCTCTGCTGCTTCCAAAGATCTATATGCTTGCGAGTCGGTTAAACCTATCAGAAATGACTGTTGAGATTGGATGCACTGGAAGACTAGATCATGCACCTAGTCAATTTTGTAGCAAGAGAGCAAACACTCTAACCTCTCTCTTATTTAAACATACTTCACGAGGGTTCTCAAACACATGGACATGAGTCACATGTGAACCACCAAGTCATTTGCTGTGGCCTGCAATTAAGTAGCATCAAATGCAAGTGACACAGGCCTCTTTCTCTCTCTCTCTCTCTCTCTCTCTCTCTCTCTCTCTCTCTCTCTCTCTCTCTCTCTCTCGAGAGAGAGAGAGAGAGAGAGAGAGAGAGAGAGAGAGAGATGCATTGCCAGGTCTTACCCTTTGCAATCAATGTATGCAGAAACTCTCTACTTTTGACCCACAGCAATTACCATTGATGAGTGAGTGATGCAGTTGTTCACCCAAACAATCACAACAGAGGTGGGCAGAAGAAAGGATGAACATTGCAGTATGTCAACAGTAGTTTGGAACCTAAAGGCAGAAAAAGACAGTGCAGTAGACTTCTAACATGTTGGTCAGACTCTCTGGCACTCCACTATAAGTCAGAAGGAAATCTTATTGCCTACTGGATCTCCACAGTCCAAGATAGAGACAAAGTTGGGTACTGTAGTGGAATGAGTCATCAAGTATTTATAAGGAGTCAAAGATTTGAACTTTGCAGAATTTACTGCACTCTTTATATCAGTGCTAGCATAGCTACAAACAAGTTGAAAGGTAAGGGTCAGATCCAGACAGTCATAAATCTGCAGATAGGCTAGGTACAGTCAAGAGTTAATGAAGGCAAACGATGTCAGAAATGTCGGTTGAGATTGCATGTAATGGACCACATGCTTGAAGAAAGAGTGCAACGTAATTTGGCTGGATTTAAGATAAATAACAGTGAACCGCTTCAAGTATCTGAGCTCAACAGATGAGATGAGATGTTCTAGAAGACTCCCAAATGTCACCTACAAAGACCGTATCACAAATGGACTTTACGATGACCTCTTCACAACTTCCAAATGACAAAAACTGACTTGGCATGGCCCACATTTCAAGTTCCACAGACCTTGCAAATACAGTACTACAGGGCACAATACAGGGCAAGTAAGGACAGAAACCTCCATTACAAACAATGGAAAGACAACATACATGAATGGATTAACTTCCGACTTGAGGAGGCACAAAAAGCAACCGCAGACAGAGATATTGTGACGCAGGTGTGTCCCAGTGATCTCAAGGGTCATAGGATTAACTGAACTGAAGATAAATATGAAGAAAAAAAAAGTACCTGCACATTAACCTCGCAGTTCTGAATGTCCAGTAAAGTCTTGAGACAATCAATGTGGCCTCCATGGGCAGACCAATGAAGAGGAGTTGACCCAGCCTTGTCCAACCCATTCACTGACACCTAGAACCAGTTGAAAAGAAAGTAAATTAAACTGAATTAATCCTCAAATACCTGGAATTCAATTAGGCATGTGTGTCTGATGCCAGGTAGCCAAATGTTGAGTAAACTCATTTCACTCTTTGGCCTTGGTGTACCATGTCGGGCCCAGGGCCTCCATTATTTCACCTCGGCCTTGGTCGCCTGTAAGGGTGGATAAAGTTGTTAAGCCCGCCAAGACGTCACTCTACTTGTTCATTTTTTATCTAGCATGCACACCACATGGCAGGCCCATCTGTATTTTCGTAACAGTGCAACATCTATGATGTCAGAGAAGGAAGTTCGACGTCTGATCTCTGTGTTGCAGATTTGGTCTCGGATGGAGATCTTCAATGTTCTTCGCTCCATCGCTTGTTGGGCAACGTGTAGTCTATCTGCATCAGCTTTCCATAGGTTCTACACCTTGCAGCCTTATATCACGGCTGGAATAACCACACTGTTGAAGATTTGAGCCCTAGTGTTGTCGTTTTGCATCTGTCGCAGTATGGGTTTAATACAGTTGAAGATGAGCCAGCCCGCTGTTATCATTCATGAGAATCTCTTAATTTATTAAATGGAAGTTCGTATTCTTTTGGCCCAAGTAGATATACGAATTTACGTTTTCGACGAGGAAATCTTCAAGACGCATATCTCCGTTTGGGCGAAAGATGTTGATCATGAACTGGGTTTTCTTTCTATTGATTTGTAGGCCAACTGCAACACTTGCTCTGCTGAGCTCATTCAGGCTTTTCTTCGTTTCCTAGATATCATAGCTGAGGATGACTATGTTCTTAGCAAACCTCAGATGAGTAAGAATTTCCCTGTTCGTGTTTATCCTCCCGGTCAATGTTTTTAAAGACCTCCTGATTAATCCTATCAACACAATTCAACACCTTTACACTTTAAAGTCTTCACTTTCTTTACCATAGCATAAAAAAAGGTTGGTTTTATAGCAGGAGCTGCCTGGGGGAATGAAGTGCTAGAGACTTACAATTTTATTTGTTATGTTAAGCAACGCGTACCTCAGAAGGTATGGCCGAGTTACGAGTGGATAGCAGCTGTTGAGGCCTCACACCTCCAGGGATTGACATGGATCTACTATTATGGTCATGCTGGGGTTCAGGGCAATGAAAGAGCTGATATTTTGGCTTCACAAGATCCCATCATGGGTACATTAATAATGGATAGGAGTGACATTTTTAAATTAATAAGCGATCGTCTGTTGGGTGAGAACACCAAAGTAGATGAAACGGCAAGACACAGACTGCAAAGTTTTGACATCAAATGAAGTTCGAGTAGAGTGGGGCGAATGAGAGGATGGAGGAGGAAAGTGTACAACCGGCAAGCTACAGGGACCATCAGCATCTAGACCTTGCACCATTTGCTGAGAGAGAGACTGAGCACCTATGGGTATGTCCGGAGTGCAGTGACGGTGATTCTTAGAAACAGAACTGAAATCATGGCACTGTTGGCTGACCCATAAGAGCTTATCTCTTTCAGTAGATGGCAAAAAGTTTGTCACGATGAATCATGTTGCATTTTGGTTGTATCAATTTTTGATCCACAGTTACAAAAGCCCCTTACTGCTCAATCTATGTTTGATTGTAAACTCTTGCAGTCCCTGCGCTGCTTCTTCTTGTGTTCATTCATTGATTTTTACACCGTCAATCGAGTTCCTGTCTTGAGTTCACTGATTCCTAAACTGTCAGGCGAATTCCTGTAATAAAATTGACCATTGACTAGAGCTCATTGATTTTTACATTGCCAGATGAGTTCCTGTGATGAACTTGACTGTTATCTAGGGCTAATTGATTCTTACACTGCCAGGCAAGTAAAGTTAACGTCTTTATACTGGTTTAGAAGACTGCAGAAACTATACAACCAGTTTATTTTACATTTCCTTAATCTAAAAACTATGCACATCCAATATATTTTTGAATGCATTAATTGACCCTGCCTCCACTATTTCCTGTGGCAATGCATTCCAAGCATTCACCACTTTCTGACTAACAAATATTTCCTAATATCTAATTTGGACCGTTCTTTCATTAATTTATAGATGCGCACTATTGTTATTGTAGGTGGTTGTATTTTGAAGAAAAAAAATTGTTACAGTCTAATGTATCCTTTCCTTTGATTATCTTATAAACCTGTATTGTCACCTAAAATTCTTCTAGTTTCTAGACACTAGGCCAGTTTTTCTGAGTCTTTCCACTAAGGCAATATAGAGGAAACTCAAGCCATTTGTCAATAAATGTCTTCAAAGGATAATGGGCATAGGCTTGTAAAACATGGTAAAGACTGAAGTCCTATGGGAAAGAAGCCAACAACACCCAGTGAAGCAACAGATCAAATGTAGGCAATGGGGTTGGATAGGACACACGTTACGAAAAGCACCATCAAATGTGGGCTGACCAAACAGACTGTGACATAGAATCCACAGAGAAAGAGTAAGAGAGATAGACCAAGAAAAACACATGAAGAAGAGACAGTGAAAATTAAATTTAGTCCCTGGACCTCAACTGGAGATAGGCAGAAAGGCATTTCAAGATTGAACTTGCTGTAGGAGGATTGTTAATGACCAAAGCTCAGAAACGACATTGATTGATAAACCCTACCTACTACTGATAAATGACTCACAGCAATTGTGTTTTTTTGGTTTTTTTTGTTGTGTATGCCTTATTTCTTTATTTCCCAAGGCAGTGTGCGTGGAATTGCACTTCAGTTTTTAGTTTGCACCTGTCAGCCGAGTGCATCCGACTTCGGCATGTATTTTGTGTAAGGGTCTGCTTCTTCCTGCATTTTCTAAGGGTTTGCTTCATGAGGTAACGGCCGGTGCAGTGATGGGGATGTAACCCAGTAACTTCGAGTTATGAGCCGTGTCACTTTACCACTAGCCGACGCCATACCCAATCACTCACAGCAATGAGTGTATACTACCAAACAATAACGTATATCAGTACAACAAAATAATTACCAACAGCACTAGAGACAGGTAAACATATTCTTCTGGCCTTTTTCTCTATATTTGACTTCCCAAGGAACATGGTGTCAATATGTTAGGTGGTTCCCTTGGATAGTTCATTTCGGCATACATTTATTGATAACTGTTAGGTTAAAAGGACTCAAAAAAGTGAAGCAGTGAATAAATACACTGTTACCTGCCAAGCATGTTGTAAGGGCAACTATCTTTTACAAACTATAAGCCAAATTAAGAGAGGACATTCATATCCCAGTGTAGAAGAGGAGTGGCCAAGTAAGTAAGTATCAATTTGTTGTATGTGATGAGGTTGCAATTCACACCTTTTCCGTCACCTATTATGGCATGCTTCGTACGGAACATTGATTCTATTATTTGCAAGTATTGAGAAAAGTGAATAATTCGTAAAGGTGAATATGATATTTGTGTATCCTACCCGATTGTGAAGACATTCTTGCATGAAATCCATGTTGCCTCTTTTGGCTGCATCGTGTAAAGGGTGGTCAATAGATTCTGTGTTTTCTTCAACTTTGCATGAAATGATTCAAGAATTTATTTAATACAGAACACAGTGAACTGATGAAATAACAAGGCTAATTGTATTATCTATTAATAAATATGCTGGCTACATAGATTTAACATTATAAAAGCACTACAGTATTGATTAATTAGAAAACTACAAAAAAAATGGTCATTCTAACAGATTCCAGGAGTGTATTCCAAGTCATCTCATGCCCCAAATAAGACTCTCACACACAATAAAAATACAACATCGGATTGCTGTCCCAAAAAAAACCGATCTAATCCTACAGTGGATTCCGGCCCACTGTGGGATCCTTGGAAATGAGAAAGCAGATGAGATCATAAAAATCTAAAGTTGCGGCACGCAGACTCGTCATTCACAGAGCTATAAAGAAGCAAAGACATGATGGTGAAATGGAGAAACCAGCACAAAGAATACAAGCCAGAAAATGACAGCGTAGACAAACTTGGCAGAGATTAGCAGACAAAGATCTTCAGACTCAAAACAGGACATTGTAAACTCAAGGCCCACCTCCACAGAATTGGTCTCAGAGACACTGCCACGTGTGATTGTGGAGCACCCAGCAAACATCAGAACATATCCTGCAGGGCTGCCCTACTTATGGAGACCAGAGGGAGGCAGCCTGGTCTGGGGAAGTGACCATGCTCAAAAAACTATTGGGGACCAGTGAAGGCCTGAAACGCAGTCTCTTTCGTGAACCCATCGGGCTAGAAGCATTGCATCAGTTAATTGAAGAAGAATAAGATTCGTATGAAATACATTACTGGTAATTAGAGTGAGAATGAAACACAGCAGATGCATAGATATATTGTCATCAGATTAACAATCTGACAAACAAACAATAGAACATGTTCTCCGGGTCTGTAAATTCCAAGAACAGCGGAGTTAGAACATGACTTTCCCCAACTCATTTGAGGATAAACTGTATGACAATTAGAGGAGCCTGAGATTGATTGTATATTTTTGTGAGAAATAGATATGATTATTTAACTGATTCAGTCCCCCGAACCGATGTGTCAGCTTCTGGTCTTTTCTAGAAAACCCAAAAGCCGACATGTCGGCTATGTTCACTGTGCTCACTAAATCACATATTTCCCCATTCCTAGTTTTTGTAAATCTTTTATTTCGGTTTTTAACGGAAGTCCAGATTTTGTACTTTTCATTTCCGGAAGCGATAGTACACACAACGTGGGTTTCGCATTGAAGACATGTTGTATTTCGAATCTGGATTTTGGAAAAAAATTTTGTTGCAGCCATGAATCAATCACAAACCTCTTCAACCAAACCAAAGCGAGTTTGTGCTGTTAAAGCTAGGGAATGGTTAGATTCTATGATTGCTAGAGGTAGTGATGACGAAGATATTGATCTACCTGATAGCGACACTTCTGTTTCTTCGTCTAGCAATAGGTCTAGGTCGAGCAGTGAAAGTGATTCTGAATGTGTTGACAAGGGGGCGGTGCCCTTTTTTGTCTCAAGCAATGGTAATGGCAGTAAAAGAGCTAGACATGATGCTACCAACTGGAGAGAAGTTCAGAATGGGGCAACAAGTAGCCAGTTTGTCTTGACTCCTCCATCAAGAGACAAAACTCCAGGTGTCCTTCATGCTTCTCTTGATGAAAATTCAACCCCTTTGGACTGTTTTCAGAGCTTGATTACAGATAATATTATGGATTATTTGGTTGACGCTATAAACAGTTATGCCCAAGCAAAGATTGTCATGAATACACCAGCAAGAAAGCAATCATTTGTGACAACATGGACACCCTTGTCAAAATATGAGCTTCATAAATTTCTTGCTGTGTTGATATGCATGGGAATTGATCGCCGTCCCAGTATACGTGACTACTGGTCCCAGAGTGAACTTATGTATCAACAATTTTATCATACAATGTTCTCAAGAAATAGATTTCAGATAATATTTCACACGATGCTGCACTGTTCTGATTCTACTAGTGAAAACAAAGATAAAATAGAGCCTTTCATGAACCTACTGATTGAAAGTTTTAATAAGGCATTTTATCCTTATGAAAATTTATCGATCGATGAAATGGTTGTTGGTTTCACTGGCGGCTGGAAGTACAAACAGTACAACCCATCCAAGCCCAAAAAGTACCATATAAAGACATTTGGTTTGGTGGACTCTTCAACAGGATATGTTTTAAATATACTAACATATTTTGGTGCAAATGCATCATATGATCCAGTTGTGGATGTGAAGGTTTTCGATACATTACTAAAATACGTAGGGACTGGCCATCATATTTTTGCCGACCGCTATTATACAACCAATGTTCTTGTTCGACACCTGCTGCAAAGAGAACTGTATTATACAGGCACTCTGAACATGAATCGAAAGGATTCACAATTGAAAAACCTTCAAATAAAACACATGGAAATCAAGAATTTCCTTGACACAGGTGACAATGTATTGGTAACTGCTTTTAAGGACAAAAAAGCTAAGAAGCATTGCGTCTTAGTGTCCACTAAAGCAACAATTGCTACATTCACTCACCCTGTCAAGAAGAAGACTAAACCTCTGGTCGTTAACGATTACAACCATTCGATGAGTGGTTGTGATCGGGTTGATCAGATGGTTACTTACTATTCCATTGTCGGAAGAAAGTCATACAAGTGGTGGAAAAAACTGTTTCATTGGCTATTGGAAATATGCCAGCACAACTCATACATATTGTTCATGCTGACCAGGCCAATGGGAACAAAGAAAATGTCCTTTAAAGAATTCAAAGTGATTTTAAAGGACCAGTTAATAAAAAGAGCGGCAGAAATCATGCCATCCGAGGAATTGGACAAAGGGCCAGGCACAAGTGGAAGGCCAAGAATCTCCAATCCTGTTGAGCGATTGCAAGGCTCAAAGCACCTGATAAGATGGGTTAGAACAGATAGGAATTGTGTGTTCTGCAGTACAACAACTAAGAGAAAGCGCACAACTTTCATCTGCTCTGGTTGCTCGGACAAACCATTCCTTTGTGCAAAAAACCTGTTTCGAGTTATATCATACGAAGTCGCAAGATGCTCCACATGGATACTAACTAGTATATACATATGTATATATATTATGTTTTAGATGCAGTTCGCACATTTTTTTGAACTCTGGTCTACTTACATTGTATGAGTGGATGTTGATTGTGGTTTTTGTTTCTAATCACATTTTTGGAATATAAATATACCTTTTTTGAAATTCATATGCCTTTAGTAAAATATTGATACTTTGAAAACTAATACACCTAATTAGGTAAAACTTTTAGAGCATCTTCCCATTTGGATTACCTTCATTTAAAAGTCATTGCTATATTCATGAATTGGAGTACAGCTGAATAATTGATTGGTGAGTACCAATTATTTTTTCTGAATATTTGTTTTTAACAAAATCTTGTACAACTATAATCTTTCTAACATAAAAATTCATCCCAATATGTTGAATGTCTGTATTCTATTACATTCGGCATTCTTCTTCTTCTTCGTACGCAGTCAGACAGTAACCATTATTTTTTCGAAAAAAGCGGCGGTCATCCTGAGGCTGTCGCCACTGCCATAGAGCTTGTCTTGCAGTTCCACTGGTGATGGCCACATCTGTTCTCTCTGATCCTCGTATGTCGGGCAGTTCTGCAGCAGATGTTCAGCGGTCATTTTACCAGTACCGCACGGGCATTCGTCGGTACCACCTATCTTCAATTTGTTGAATAGGTGGTACCTCAGTCTATTGTGGCCAGTGCGAAGTCTGAAGACAACGACCTGCTCTCTTCAGTTCAACTGGTAATAGGCATCGTTTTTGGTGTAACCAGTATGTTCGGTTTCCCATTTGGTCATGTCTCTGGCTTTGATAAGCCGTTTTGACTCTTCGTACGTCATACTAGTATCTGTTTGCAGATGGCAGACAAATAACACTGTCAGCCATTTGGTAGGTTCAGGAATGCTCCTGCCCCTCCGTTCTGTGTAGTGTTTGTTACAGAACCGTCGGTGTATGCATGGGTCCAGTCCATGCTTGGGTAGCTTTTCGATATGAAGCTTAGGGTAGTATCTCTCCTTTCTTTTTCAGTCTGACAGTTTTTGTTTCCAATACCTGGTATATTTTCTACCACCTCTGGAAATATATCCTGCCTCCAGGTAGGTTTTCGTACTGTAGTGATGGGTTTTGGTGTTGTTAGTGCGTTTATGGGATCTTCGTGCATCTTTGCTTTGGCTATTTCTGCAAAGTTTCTCCGCTTTAGTTTCCCATTTCCCAAATTGTTTAGTCTCTGGTGCATTGGATGGTCAGTCAGTCTTCGGAGTTTCTCTGACTGCAGCTGGGCTCTGCAGTCTCTTCTATCGGTCATGGATTGCAGTTTTGTAATCTTTTCAAGTTCTACAATTGGCGTTGACTTCATGCCTCCTGTTATAACTCTCATGGCTTGGTTTTGAAGTTTGCTAACTTTATCGAAGTTCGCCTTTGCTGCTGTTGTCCATGCCGCAATGCCATACTCGAGAACTGGTCTCACTCTTCCAGTGTACAGTTTCTTTAGTATGCCTTCGTCTGCTCCCCAGCTTGTGCCAGCAAGTTTCCTCATGATTGCCATTCTTTCTCTGGCTCTCATTCGGTTTCTCTCGATCTGACTTTTCCATGTCATGCGCCGATCAAATGTGACTCCCAGATAGGTTGGGTTGTCATTTGGCTGCAGGAATTTGCCATTTAAACTTAATTTGGTATTTTGGGGTTTTATTGAAAGCGAGAATATTGTGCATGTTGTTTTCTCCTCGTTTATTTTGACCAGCCATGAGTTCGCCCACTCTTCCAGCGATGTTAGGGCCTGCTGCATCCGATTTCTTGCTATGGTGAGATTCTTTTCAGAGGTCCACATAGCCAGATCGTCTGCAAACATTGAGCTATGGACTCTCCTTGGTATATTCTCTGTAATGTTGTTTATATATACCAGGAAGAGTGTGGGTGACAGTACTCCCCCTTGGGGTACTCCCTGCTCGAGTGTCACCTTTTTGCTCATCTGCCCTTGTACTTGGACTCTGGCCATTCTTTGTTTGAGGTAGTGGTTGATCCACTTGTACATTTTCCTCGATGTGGTTTGCTCTGGCATAGTGATCGACAAAAGCGTTTGCGGCTTTCTTACCTGTGAGCAAGTTTTCGCCCTGCTTGATGGTAATTTGTTTGTTTGACGGGGTTTCGTCGTTCATGGCTCTGACTAGCTTCCATAGCTTGTTCCCGTCTTTGTCCAGGTTTAGGCTTTCCGTTTTGTTTTTCCAGCTTTCTCTTGCTGTTTGCTTGAGAGTGTATTTGTATTTCGCCGTGGCGGCTTTGAGGGCGATGTTTGCCTCCATAGATTGTTCTCGCTCTGCCATGTTCCTAGCATTTGTTACTGCATCTTCCGCTTTCTGCAACTCATCATTCCAGTAGGGCTTATAGTTTTTCCTAGCTCCTCTTGGGATGGTTTCAGTGGCGGCTTGCATTATTGCCTTGCTTAGGCTTTCCACCATGGGCTTCATTTTGTTGTTTCGTGTGTTGATGGTTTCACACAGCCCATCTGTCAGGATTGCAAATCTGTCCCAGTCGGCTCGTTTGTAATTCCAACGTGGGAGCGGTTTTGTTTCCTGTGGGCCTACTTCCATATCGATGTCTAGCCTGATCGGCCTGTGGTCGCTACCTGCCAGTTGGTTTAGCACCTGGCGGTCTATTTTATGGTGTATGTCCTGTGTGGAGAAGGCCAAATCTGGAGTCGAGGTGGTATGCCATGTTCTTGAATAGAAGCTAGGGCTATCCTCCGGCCTATTGATTAGGGAGAGATTTGTATCTATCTCCCAATCTTCCACTTCGTCACCTCTGCTGGCTGTTGAAATCTCCAACTACTATGCAGTTGGAGTATCTGACCTCCATACTCGAGAGCGATAGGTCTCTATTTGGTGATCCGTACAGATTGAAAATGCGGAGCTTCGTCTCTTGAGCCATTATGTCAACTACATTCGGCATTCAATTATGAACAATTTGATATATAATATGTGGTATTTCAGTGATCTTTTAGTGAAGATGAAACAGTCACAGCTAAGTGATGCTGTGCAGGAGATTTATTTTTTTTTAAAATTGTGTCCAGAGGTCGAAAATATTCGGGAGCAAATGAGTTAAGAGTGTGATATATATTTATATATATATATATATATATATATATATACGTATGCATAGTTGATGTTATTATTTAGGCAAAAATTGTAGATGCTGTACACTCATTCTTACCATAATTACTAGGAATGAGGCCAATGTTTGTTCCACATTTGGCTTTCCACCATCCTGAGTCTTTCATGTCAAGGATATATAATGTGTCACCTTCATCAAAGGTTAGTTCGTCTGGCTGTGGATGAGAAATACTGCACACTTAACAACAGGTCTTGTCACAATGAATAATACAGTGACACTATAGTATAGAACTTTATAAAAGAATGATGTACAGGTACACAATCTCTTATCCGGAATCCCTGGAACGAGACAACTTTCGTAATACAGATTTTTTTCAGATATGAGAATGGAATTCAGAGGAAGAAGATCATAAAATGGAAAATGAGATGGTTGAGAATAGTGGTCAGGCTCAGTAGAAGAGACAGGGTGAGAAATGAAGACATCTGATCGAAAATGTGAAGAATGACAGAATTAAACTATTTTAACACATAACAAGAACATCTCCATACACCTACCTGTCTTATGAGACTATAAGACCAGCCAGCAGGTCTTCAGAGCAAAAAAGTGGTCAGAAAAATATGGACAGAATGTGTTAAATATACACTACAGCCATAGGGAGTGAAAAAACATGCACAAAATGCAAACAAATTATTAAATAATTCAATTTGGAAATTAATGCAACCTAAAGCAACTTTTGTCTCTGTAGAAAAAGATTGGAAATAGCGTCATATGATGCAGTTACTATTTATAATGAAGGAGAGCTTAAAAGATAAGACATTTTCAAGTTACTTGGATTAGGTTGCACCAGAAAAATGTTGAATGCCCTCACTCATTCTGACAAAAGGCGATTCACATCATCCAAGATTGGATAGCTGAAAGGAAGAGAAAATCCATTGCAAATGCAGAAGAAGGTGAATTTTATGAAGCAGGAAGTTTTTTAGGGATAGGTCAATAATTCTTGTGTCACATTTTTGTTGTTTTCTTGCATTTTCTCAAAACTCTCATTTTTGCTCCACCTCAGCTCTCTGTGTCAAAATATTTCAAAAAGTTCTTGATTGATTGGCTTAAAATTTTACATGAATAATTCCCAATCTATAGTTAACAAAACAGACTACAATCATGATGTTTGAACTAAAAATATTGAGGTAAGGAGTATGAAGCTATACCCACACTCCATAAAATTCGACATTGCAATTTTCATCAAGCAATTGGCGGGCTAAAATGGCTATTATGATAGGCTGGGAGCAGCCCTTAATCAGTTATGTTTCTTTATACATATGCATCTTTCTGTAGTGCAATTTTGAAATTAAAATCACGTACCAAACGGGCAGCCAATTTACAAGTAAACAAAGAGTAACTGAGAGAGAGAGATCGATGTAGCAGCCAAACAAAAGTAATGAAATTAACGATCCTGCTCAAGATTGGCCTGCTGATGAGGAAAAAGAAGGCAAATGACAAACCCAGAACCAACAGACGCCTACAACGTCAGCATGATGGCGACTTCAGGGAGCATGAACAATTCAATCGTCTACTGGTCACTTTGTGACAAAACAAACAACTTGAGACAGGGTTGGAACCCTCACACGCTTAACTACCTTGACGAGGCTGCTGAAGGCGGATGTGTTGGACAGAAAGGTGGAAATATCGCAGTCAAAGTATAAACTAGCGTTCTCATTGAATGCAGTACTAGGGGCAGCAAGACTGTAATTCTCCCTGACCTCCATGCAGGTCTTCTTCTAAGGTAATTGATAGTCAGCGTCTCAAGCTTGGCAATTGATGGTAATGATATCTAAATTGTTGAATTAAGGATTTAAAAGTAAAATATGTTCCTTTTAAATATTTGATTATATTAAACAGGTTCACATTATGACAATTTTGTACCAATGTTTAACTGTTTGATGTAACTGTGGGTTTATGTCTTGGATGATCACAATTTTACTGAATTCCACACATTTTACGTACTTGTTGAGCTTCATATCTGTACAAGGCCCGAACAACTTTCACTTGCCCTGTAAGCAAATGTACAATATTTATAACATAGTATAACAGTCTTTCTCAAAGTTTAGTATGTGACATAATTGTTAGTAGGAAAAAAGGTGATTAGTTGAATAGATTCTTGTGAAGAAAACACTGACCTTACTTACTACTGCTTTAGTACATGTTCAAAGACATGAGGCAACAAGAATAAACGAGGCTATCCAGACCATACTCTATACAGTGATAATCGCTTTGCAAGTCTGTTCACATCAACCCTTCTTCAACTGCGGTGGTAGGAGGTGTCCCATTTCCTTGCATTAAATGCGACAGACAATTCTGGGCCCCGATTGCCTTATTTAACCATCTTCGAGCTAATGCGTACAGTGAATGTTGACAAAGTGGTCCAGGTCCTCATCGATGGACGAACAACAAACAGTATTGACTGTCTACACCATATTTTATACATACAATTGGACAGCTGGTTCAACAGACAATTATCATAAGCTGAAAGGTATGCAAACCTTACTAGAGAATAACAACAGAACTTGTCAGTGTAAATAAATATTAATATTTCAAATCAAGACAACAAGAGTCTGTAAACTCGTGTCACTAACCTGGCTTAGGAATAGGTGGTGGTGGTCGCACTGGTCTCAGTGGGTTTGACATATCACTGCCACGCAAATATTAAGTAAATAACTTTTATTGTAAAGGAATTTATGTCAAAATAGTAAATCTGACAAATAAATCCGTTCACTGTAACAAAGCATTTGTTGTCCAATGTTACTGATACAACCAGTTATTTATTACTCAGGCTGGAGTACAGGATTGGAAGATTCTGCTAGACTTCCTGAGTTAAAAGTTAAAAACATGGAAGTCAAAATAAACAAGGGGTAATTTCAATGAAAGCCAGATAAAGATTTTAAACATTAACAGCACGTAGCACGCCTTCTATATATTCCATAATTATTGTTTTCTTAGAGTGGTATAAATCTTGCTGTTGCCAAGTATTGTAATTAAATCCTTTTTATTTTAAATCGTGGTTCGTTTTCTGGGATTTTTGGGTTTTTTTTTCCGGAAGATTATAATTTTTTCGGTAGTGAAGAGCGAGTCTCGCGCGACTGGTCCAAACATGTAAACAGTTAAAACAGGTACTTCAAGGCTTTAAACTTCAAGAGTCTGTTTATTAGATTACGATGTAGATGTGTTTATAGAAGTATTTTCATCTGCCACAAATGACATATACTAGATAGCATATTGTAGCTAATGTGTTTTGAGTAATTAGTAACTTTGATATTGATATATCGTTGTTCTAAAACAAACGGAAAAATCACTTATTGACAAAAAAGTAGTAAACATTACTGATTACAATAGTAAACATAATTAAATATACGCATCGTCGTACGTACGTCATATTACTAACGAGTAATTAGAAATCGTATCCTGTCAGAAAGAAAGTATATTAAAATATAATGCCCAATACACTAGTTAATATCAAGTAAAGTTGGTAAATATATATAATATTATGTAGTGCGGCTCGTGAATTTATTCTGGAGGGGCTCAACCATAGAAATGAAATGTAAACAAAGAGCACTGATACATTATTAAATAGCAAAGTATGTTACTCGCCTTGGCACTCATTTGTAGTGGAACTCCATCCTTCAGTGCTTGTCACTTGCAAACTTCTCAATCTTTCTCAAAGTCCTCAATGGATAATATTCCTAATGGTGTTAAGCCTGTCCTCCCCCACAGTTAAATCACTTAAATGTGATTTTATCAGCTTAAAAAATTAAAATCTTGTTTCATATGGTTATAGAAGTGCCTTTGAAAATCTTAGCATTTTAAAAATATCAATGATTGCGATATTTGCTGTATTCTATTGCTTCTAAAAATACATCATTGTTACTTGAGGAAGTTGATGCATCATGACCTCGAAGAGGCAGGTTGCATGCTCCACATAATTTCAAAACATCATTTATTTTGGACACATTATCCCAATCTTTTTGTCACTACATCATTGTGAACACACGAGCAGATTCTTTGTAAGCACTAGTAAAATTTTTGATGCACCTTGTTTTAATTTGCGAACATTTCAAACTGATAAATACACGTATGAATAGCAAAGCAACAGACCAGGTATCTGGTTTGTGAGTCCAGGTATCTAGCTCATGAGTACAATGTGGCTATAAGGCCGGAAATTTAGCCCAGGCTGCATAGTCTTTGTTGTCATGGCAACCTATCCTTAACGAGGGCGAGTGAACTGTGTCCTGGCCTGTCTATAATGCAGAAACAGATATTGCAGAAGTCTTTCAGGGTTCGCCAATAATTGGGCATCTATTCAAAGTAAATAATTAATTATTACTTATTAAGGTTTCAGAAACATATCACTTAGTAAAAACAAGAGAGAGAGGGGGAGGGTAGTGCCTGTGAGTCCATAGACACCAGCCTCCAGAGAAAATATGTTAAACTGCACCAAAGCATACGATTTCATACAACATCAACAATTATGGATGATCATGGATAACATGGGTTGAAACACATGACACACCTCATCTCACAGCTGTCATGTTTCCCCTCCCCTTTATCTTTTCAATATATATGCAGAAAATATGCTGAACGTCAGAAATGATCAGGAATATGCTAAATGTGATGTTTTCAGCATAGGTGGATATCAGATCCCATAAATCATGATGCTGAACAGTGCATGAGCTGCAGCAGTCAACGACCTAAAGCTGACTGCTAGTGTCAGGGCCAGTGAACCAGAGCTGCCAAGACCCTTCTACACCTCCACATGATTATCCTGGATAACAGGCTGCAACAGAGCAGACTGGCTAAGGGGAAGGGATCGAAGAGGGAAGACTAACCCAGTACTAAAAGATTGCTGCTGAAGTCGAATGTGTCGGACCAAAAGGTGCAAATATCGCGGTCAAGCTGTAAACTTTGACACAGCTCATTCCATTCTCAGGACAACATCCTGCTACTTGCAAAACCCCGTTCATGGTTTGGTAGCACTGGATTGAGAATGAGTGAAGAAGACAATCTCATAAATTAGACATGCTGGCGACACAGTTCTTATATCAGTGACCCCAGTGGGGCTAGAAAAACTAACTGTATCAACAAAAAAAACACAGCGAGGCCCATAATCTATATTTAAATGAAAAAGAAAACCACAATTTTGACAACAGACAAAGTGAAGAACAAATTGGTATTCTCAATTGATAATGTAGAAATAGACGATCTAAAGGATTTTGGATCTGTGATCAACAATTCTGGCGGCTGCGAAATTGAAATCCAATGAAGGCTTGCAGTTGCTACACACAAACTAATGGAGATGTAAAACGTGGGACATGTCACATGTTAGCAGACAAAGATCCAACTTAGGATGTGCATTTTTCCAGTTGCGACATATGGTTGTGAGACAGGAACATTAAGCAAATCAATTGTAAAAGAAATCCCAGCTTTTATAAAAGGGTTCAGAAGGACGCTAGAAAAAGTATAATGGACAGAAAAAAAAAAGAAATAGAGAAATTTTACAATCAATGCATATTACAGAAAATTTACTCCAATACAACATTGCAAGAATAGAGCTTTGATATTTTAACAAAGTGAAGAGACATAGCAGTCTGGAGAGAGCGATAATGGAGGACATTGTTCCTGGGAGGAGGAAAAGAGGTTGACCCCAACAAAGATGGCATCAGGATCTCAGAAACAGTCTGGGAATGTCTTTGCATGATGCAGGCTGTCTTAACTTAAACCGAGATGTATACAGAGCTGCCATGATGGGACTACTTTTTGGAAAGAATATGTCACATGATGATAATTACTTGAGTCCTGGTATTCAATCAGACAAGGTTGCCTGATGCTACTTGAATCTGTGTCTGTCCTTCGCCCTGTAGTACCATGATGGTCCAAAGGCATGATGCAGATCATCTCTCCATCTTGTTGATGGACATGTGCGTCGGCAGTTGTGGTTGCATGGTCACCAGAAAAACACTCTCCTTGTCCATCTGTCGGCAGTTGTGGTTGCATGGTCACCAGAAAAACACTCTCCTTGTCCATCTATCGTCAGTCATGTGGACCACATGGCCGACCCATCTGTTCTTTTGCCTTGATGCAGAGTTGAAAGTATTTCAGATGTGGTCTCTTAGGAAAATATTTAGGACTCTACATTTCATTGCTCTTTCAGTAATGTGTAATTTCTCTGCGTCTGATTTGCTTAGACTACAAACCTTACTCCAATACACCATTGCTGGGATAACCATGCTATTGAAGGTGTAAGCCCTAACCTTAATGTCAGTCATCGGCTGGAGTAAAGGTTTAATGCAGTTGAAGCTGAGCCAACCCGTCGCTTTCCTGTGTGAGATCTCCTGATAAATGTTATAGCCTAGGTAGACATACACATTGGCATTTTGGATGGCTCATTTTCCAATTGCAGTTTCACCATAGGTATCGTAGGACAGAAAGTGTCCAGTAGAAATTGAGTCTTCTTTCTGAGTCTTCTGAGAATTTAATTAGTTCATTCCATTAGAACTTTTCAATCAATAAATTCTGTTCAGACTGCTTTAAGTAGAAGCTCTCTGTCTAGACTAAAATATGTGAGACATTTGCGTTATACCTTATCTCTGGACCATTCTATCTTTTGTAATGTATCCCCTTCCTTTATGTCTACTGTAATATATCCTCTCCAAGTGTTACATAACCTTCCTCTTATAATGAATAATGTTGTCTTATATAATATTTCCAGAATCAACTATCTGCACCTTGTGAATCATTCAGTTCAAACTTTGATACAGAGATCCAAGCAATATCAGAAACCCTGTTTGCTATATTTTTCAAAATATAGAATATGACAATACACCGAACAAACCCGGTCATCTTCACAGATTCCCTTTCCATCCTCCAGGCCTTTGAAAGCTGGATCCCAGTATCCAAGAAAACCATAACAAATATTCTTAAATCTGTAACAGCGCTTGGATTCTATGGCATCAGAACTATCGGCCGTTGAACAAACATCTACACAGAGTGACTGGAGACCGTACTGCAAACGCAGTGCCAGACAAGAGGAAACTAAAACACCATTTCTGGATTGTCCATCATTGTCAGAATTGTGGACGCAAATATCACCAACCACCATCAACACTATGGGATATAAAACAATTGAAGAAAACATGTACATTCCACTATGTGGAACAGGGCAAAGAATAGTTAAAAATCGTAATCACAGTGATTGGGGAAAGTAAAAAAGTCACTTTTTTCTTGCAACATGGGTTCATTATTATGCAGTATTCTGCTTCAATGTTATTTTAGAGACATGTTTGGTAACTATATTTTTAATCCATCTCTATTTTAATTGTTGTTAAACCAATTTCTTGTTTTTATGTTCTCAAAAATTATTTTTAATTGTCTGCTGCTGCACAATTTACAGGCTTAATTTTGACACCAGTTTCTAAATATTTGTACTCTAGTTTTAATTGATTCCATGTTTCTGTTGTTTCTTTTTTTAAAACAAAAACCAGGTAGCACTACAGGATGTTGCAAATGAAGACTTCCTTGTATGAGGTCTCAGCTTTTGTGAAGTGGGGTGATCCCATTTCATTCCTTACCACCTTGCCTTCCCTAACTGCAGGTCAGGTACCAATTTACAGCAAACCAGACTTGAGTGTCCCTATTAGACGCACATTTTTGTGGTAGTAGTGGCAGTAGAGAAATAGTTTAATGACATTTCATAATGTGGACTGTAACGGTGGATTCAAACATGCCAGTGACAGCTGTAACATCGTCTGCCTCAGAGCACATCATTTCTGACAAGTATCTCAAAGCGTATGAGAAAGATGGTGATGTAGAAAAGCTTCTTGGATCTCCATCCCCAATCAGAGCTAGATCATCTAGTGTAAAAGGTCGCCCTCCATCATCAGCACACTCCTTTATTAGTAGGTCAAGGTCACCAAGTTCCATCAGTAGAAGACAAGCATATTCAGTAGAAGATATCTTCTCAAAGTTCTCAAAAGACCAACAGCAACACTTGAAACCAAATCCAGCAAATACTTCTCATGAAATAGTGAGTTATTTGTTTCTTTTCTGTTGCTGTTTAAAATTGTTTTATTTTATTTTTGCCCAATGCATCTAAAAGGTTTGAATATTTTAATGTTTTTTTATCTTTCTCTGTCCTTTTAAAAAAATGTTTAAATAATTATTTTTAACAACCTATTCCAAGCTGCATTGCACAAGATGGTGATGTTAAATATAGAAAAGTGCTTCTATTACCTGCTAGTATTATTTGGGTAAAGTATGGACAAATAAAACTAGAATGTCGAATTAATGGAAATGGCGTCAAAAGTATCTTTATTATCTTGATCTTGATGACCTGTTCCTCGGCTTCATCTCCAACAGACCCTGTCCTGGACCACGGAAGTCCAGTGTATGATAAGCATTCCACCAGAGGTTTATCGGATCTTGACATGATGACACCAGACCAGACTTAATTCACTGTAGAGCAAATTGCGTCCAAATAATTCCTATGGATTTAAAGTGATAAAAAAAATTACTAAATATGACGCGATACATCCCAACTGACTTGATGAGGTCAATATGCATAGCATTGCTAAAGAAACCTCGAGCCATTGAATGCAAAGACCACCGCACTATTTATCTTATGAGTCACATGACAAATCTTCATGAGAAGGGTGAGGAATAGAATAAAACCAGAAATCGACGATGAGCAACGCAGGTTTATGGAAGGCAAGGACACACAACGCCATTTATATATGAACAATAATCGAGAGAGCTGTAGAGGTGAAAACAAATTTATATCTGTGCTTCATAGACTATACCAAAGCATTCAACAGGGTGAAGCATAGGGAAATGATCCATATACTGGAAGAGCTGTATGTCGATAGCAAGGACCTGAGAATTATTCAGACCATATATTGGGGACAGACTGCATCTATTTGAAGGGATAACTCGGAACCTTAAAGCAGATTAAAAAAAGGGAGTGAGGCAGGGGTGTGTACCCTCATTTGTTCTCTTTGTACAGCGAACTTATATTGCGATCTCTACATGCAATGCCTGGAATATAAATTGGTGAACAGAACATAAACTTGTGTTTGCGGACACTGTGTTGATATCGCGAAATGTGTAAGATTTGCAAGAACTGGTCAACATGGTAGTTCTTCAAAGCAAAAATAAAGGTCTCAGCTTAAATCAAAAGAAATCAGAAGTAATTGTGGTAACTAAGAAGCACAAATCTCCAAAATGTTGAAAAAAGGTGAACAAAACGGAACTAAAACAAGTACACACATTTCAATACTTGGGCACCCACATCAGTTCTAACGGGAGATGCACATGAAATAAAGAACAAAATAGTCTAGGTAAAATCTGTCTTCCAGAGTAGGAGGGGAATCTTGTGCAACAAAAGCCTATCACTGGATTTAAGGAAGAGAGTTCTTGGATGCTGCATGGAACCAGTACTAACATACGGCGGCAAGTCATGGACAATCATCAGGCAAGTACAGAGATCAATTGAGGCAATGAAAATGTGGTTTTACAGAATAATTGTGAATATTCCATAGAAATAGAGGTCCATGATCGCCAACTAGCAGGGCACCTGATGATGATATACGGGGACAATTTGGAAAGTTTTGCCTCCAGTCTAAAACTATGACAACAGTTCTCAGAGCCATGTGACACCTTTGTAAAAATAATCTCTAATTAAGTTATCAAGGGGCATGTAGTGGCATGTGCCTGGAACGTGACGCTTGCACACAGCAGACAGTAACATGACGACCAACATAGAAATACTGTTGAAGAAACGTGTTGTAATTGAATTCCTGACGGACGAAGGTTGTATGCCCACCAACATGCATCAAAGAATCACTGCAGTATATGGTGACACCTGTGTGAATGTCAGAACTGTCAGGAGGTGGGCACGGACTGTAAAAGGTGACAATCCAGCCACAACAAGGCATGCAGTGGAGGACCAATCACAGTTGTGGATGCACATCAAGATCGCATGGATGAACTGATTCGTATTAATCGATGTGTCAAGCAGAAAGATTTTGCAGCAATGCTTATTTCGATTGAGCGAGTCCATCACATTATGTATGCCCTGCTTTGGTATAGGAAAGTGTGTGCGGGTTGGGTTCCTGGCATGCTGACACTGGATAGGAAACAGTGTCCTCAGCAAGTGTGTTAGGAACTTCTAACACAACATGAACAGGAAAACGATGCCATTATCCACTGAATTGTCATTGGAGATGAGTTTTAGGCACATCATTATGACACAGAAAACAAGCGCCAGTCTATGGAGTACAGGTATAAGAATTCACTTACCCCAACAAAATTCAAAGTTGTCGCCTCGGCAGGAAAAGTAAAGATGACCATCTTTTGGGACTGCGATGGAGTAGTCCACTCTGAATTTTGTAAGCACAGCAATACCGTCAACTTCGATCTATATGTGAAAACTTTGCAGAAACTTCTAGCACCATTGCAGCTTGTTAATGTAGGCAAGCATGCAATTCTTCAGCACGACAATGCTCACCCACACACAAGTCGACAACCAGTGGCTGCATTGGAGCTTTTCAAGTTTGACGCTATTTAACCGCACCCATCATACAGCCCCGATCTGGCACCTTGTGACTTCTTCCTCTTCCTGAAGCTGAAGGAACACATCAAGGGACACTGTTACGCTTCTGACTAGGCGGTAGAAGCAGCTGTTCGTACCTGGTTTAGAGAGAAGACATCAAATTTTTTTTTTGATGGGATGCAATAACTTGTCCAACATTGGCATTTGTGTGTGGGGACCAGGATGGTGACCACTTTGAAAAATAATGACACATCACCTAAACAGCATTCCAAGCTTCAAGAAAATGTATAGCTTATGTGTAAATCTTGAAGATTCATGAAAAGCAAAACTTTTCAAAATCGCTCCGGTAAATTAAGAAAACGTGTTGCTATTGGTAGAAACCTGGCATCCTAATATTGCAGTTATCATCAGGAGCATTAACCTGTTCAATGATGTTGACCATTTTAGTACATTTTGAATAAACGTAAATAAAAAGTAACCGAGGATAGGGTTTTAAGTAAAGAATAAATACATTTCTAAAAGTGCATGAGTTCGGTGCCTGGCCAGGTCGTGAACAGTCTGTCTCATAAATCATGCCGTTCTGGAACTTCCTGCTCCACTCCACTGGACCTTCATTCGCCTATGAATTTTAATAGGTTTCACCCCTTCTCTGTTCAAAAAAGGAAAAATAGAATGCTACTTCTCTTTTGTGCAAGTCAACAGTGGGTGCTGCCATCTTTTAACTGCAATTAAGACGGTTGTTCATCTGCCCGTGGTAGCATATGCAAGATACTCTTGACATCTTTAGCAACCAAATTAACAGGTTACAATACAAAGGCATGGTTTTTCTCATTTCTATCCCACTTAAAAGGTTTTTATTTGAAGCCCCCTCGTATATATATATATATATATATATATATATGTATATATCAATCATGTGGTCTAATGTATACACTATACTTTCTGAATTTTATCCTTTCATATGTATGTAGAGGGGCAACATTAGACACAGACCTAACAACAGCCGTGAAATTGTGATACGCCAGGCTACTAACCATGGCACATTTGGTATCTCAGGAAGCCAGAGAGTGCCTTTGAAAGCTGACTATAACATGTCAGCATCAGTTGGTGAATCATATAATGGTATCAGGTAAGGAGTTATATGTGTCCAGATGTATAGAGCTAAGAACCTGAATTCTTATTTTATCACATTAAATACTTAATGGAAAAACATGCTTTGGCATAATACATTTTTGTTTATGTATTTTACACCAAGGTGAGTCTACAAATTAAACTTTAGTAAATTCAAATCTTTGAATTTATCTGGGAATTTGTTGGGAATTTCTCTGTGCTACAATTGATAAACTTCTCTGACACTGTGTAGTTCTTGTGATAGATAATGTATTATGTGTTGAAAGTTGCTTATATATGATCACAACAATGTATTAAACAAATTGTGATAGATGATCGGAAGCAGGACCATTAGATCTCTCTTTGAAGTTGAACAGGAGTGGAGAGAAAAGGAGGTGGCAACAAAGGAGTGGCAGAAAGTCAGAAAGAGATCACGGTCTAATGTCGACAAGGTGAATGAGAAGAAAAAGGTAAAACACAAAACCACCAATTCTTTGAAAGCTTTGGCTAGGGGGTCCAAAAGCAAGAGGTAGGAGGAGTTTATTGCAGGTGTGGGTAATGATAATACCCTCCAGTAGTTCTGGCACATGTGAGAGGGCAGGTCGTGGCTGAGCAGAGTGAGGCACACATGTCAATAACCTCGAGTTTGAGAATGGAGGTGGAAACAGTGACCTCAGCGCTAATATGGATATCTGAGACCCCTTTTATAAGGACATTCATCGTAACATGCAAGCTGTGCTTTAGAAGGTACAGAAAGGATGGATTAGGTACAAGTGGATAGCAGCTGTTGAGGCCTCAGACCTCCAGGGGTTGACATGGATATACTATCCTGGTCATGCTGAGGTTCAGGGCAATGAAAGAGTTGATATCTTGGTTCCACAAGCTCCTATCAAGGGCACATTAGTGATGGATAGAAGTGACATTTTGAAATCAATCTATGACTGCCTGTTGAATGAGGACACTGCAAAAGATGAATCAGCAATCCACAGACTGAAGTTTTCACATTGAGCGAGGTTCAAGTTTAGAAGGGTGCATGAGAGAATGGAGCAGGAGAGTACAACCAGCGACCTACATGGACCATCAGCTTCCAGACCGCTTACTGGGAGAGACTGGGCACCTATGGGTATGCCCGGAGTGCGGTGACTTTGGTTCTCAGAAACAGAAGTTGCTTTTTTTATCATTAGATGAAATTGTTTTTTTTTAGACACTCAGATACATCAATGTGTACCAGATGGCATCCAGTACACCAGACTAATTAAAACTACTAAACTGTGCTATTCAATGTTATTCTTGAATGTATCATGTTTGAAGCTCTAGAGGATCACGTGGGTACTGTCATGATAAGTGGTTGTACACTCACCAATCTCTGGTTTGCTGATGACATTACCAGTGCTGAGATTCTATGAAAAAATATGGAGAAGAATATAGAGCACTTATGGGTTAAACTGTGTGCAGTGACATTGATTCTTCAACTAAATTAAGGACGTGAAGTTAAATGTTTTTTCTTGGTTGGTGAAACAATGTGCAGAAATGTATAAGTCTTAACAAGTAATTTTGATTCTAACTATAAAACATTAATCGCAACGAAATATAAGCAATTATATAGTATTACACGATATCTGGAAATTTGTAACCTGATCGAGTATGCTAACAATTTTTATAGCGGCATTCAATTAATCAAAGCCAGTTGCTCTTGTTCATGCATAGATAATTGACAACATTTTGCCAGCATTCACGGTTCTGGTCTACTCTTTCTACCTCTCTCCAGGTATAACTAATAAATTTTGGGTCTCCCTCTCTTTCTCTTCCCCCACAGATTTCATGTGAGACCCTGCATGGTTAAGTTGGATGGTGCCTTCCACAGCATATGTCCTAAACAGCCACATTTCTTTTCTCTTAATTTGTTGTTCCAGTGGTTGTTGGTGGCTCTTTTTCCATAAGTCTTCACGCTTCACCATATTATGACCATTATCCTGTGGTCTTTGTTGTTTCCGCACCATACAACAGCACTGACTTGACACTGAATATTCTAAATTTAGTACGCATCTTAATTTCTATAGATCTCAATATATTGTTTAGTGTCAGAAATGATCTTCTTGCCTTTCAATTTCTGGTCATTATATTTGCATATATATCTCGTGAAATTTAAATTGTGCTACCCAAATATGGCATCCACCGCTTCCAATGGCTTTCCCTCCAGTGGTATTACAACAACCATTTCTGATGGCTGTAAAAAAGTAGACTATCAGGATTGATTTGATTGATTGCTTTAGGCACCTCAATAGTTGAAAAATGCTGGTGTTCCTAGGTTGTAAAAAATGGTCTTCATTCTTGGATAAGATATAACTGCCAAGTGGAGTGAAAGTGGCAATGTATGCAGATGACCTGGTGATATGGTGCACAGATGAGTATGCAACAATCGCCACCAAAGGCCTTTGATAGAGTACCTCATCAAAGATTATTTAGAAAGTTAAAATCACATGGAATAGGTGAAGAAGTTGCCAAATGGATTGAAAATTGGTAAACGGGAAGAAGACAGAGAGTGGGCATAACTCAAACACAGCATCACTTAGTTGTGATCTATTTATCTTCAATAAAAGTTCCCTGAAATAACACATATTATATACAAAACTGTTCCCAATTGCGGACATAATATAATGGAATACATATTTTACAAATGGAGGTGAACATTTGTGTATGAAGGATTATAGTTGAAAAATCGTTTTTATTAAAAGAAATTATGAACAAAAATGTTTTCTTCATCAACACATTATTTAGCTCTAAACCAATACACAGCGTAATTACTTTCTATTGATGGTAATCCACAAGAGAAGATGTTCTGAAAGTTACACCTGATTTGGTGCAGTTGTTTTCACAGTATTTACATTTTACTGAAGGCACGTGAAGATGAAAACGTGATAAAAAATAAACACACCAATCAACATCAAAGAATGTTCCTGATGTATTAAATATATATGAATACACATTTATGTGGCTGTCCATGATCTTGAACCATTACTGAATTTGTGAACTGTTACTAATATTGCTTGACAAAAAAAAGAGAGATTTAGTTTCACTTTCATCGCTTGATTTAGAACTAAGACTAGATAAATAGATTGAAATATTGCTGTCATAACTATCGATATCTTCATTATCATTCCTGTTAGCAATAATATAATCTGACTATTACTGAGCTTGTACTGTAAAAACTATTTGGTCTGGCTGAAGGTGCATGGGCTAGATTCAAGGCTGCCCTCCAACCAACAACAAAATTTGGTTTTCAAGTACGAAAATAAACATTTGTTTCAATTAAACACACGCTAACTCTTCCGGAAATGAAAAGTACAAAATCTGGACTTCCACCAATAACCAAAATAAAACATTTAGCAGAACTAAGAATAGGAAAATGTGTAATTTTTGTGAAGGCAGTCGCAAAAGCCAATATATCGACTCCTGGGTTTTCTGGAAAATCCAAAAGCCGATGTATCGGCCTGCGGGAGTGAATGAGTGAAATTTTTAATAAGAATTAGTCGTGTAATAAATAAACAATGTGAGTTTGACTATTGCAGTCCCCCCAATACTCGAAGCAACCATCAGACATTTGATGAAGACAATCCTGGTACAACACACAAGATAACTAGGTCAAGTTCATTGTCACGTTTAGACAGATCATTTCATGGAGAGTCCACGCTACTTACAGACAGTCATCTTGCAGCAGATGTTTTTCATCGAGATGCACGGGACATACAAAGTGCCTTAGGTCTGACAGTTATTGGAGATTTGTATTGTACACTTTTAATCCTAGACTTCATAATAATTTATTCCTCTGCAAGAACATTACAGAAAATAACTAAAAGTAGTGTATAGAAAATGTTAAGTCATGCATCTTTTTCACCATATCACTTCATAAAGGAAACATCTGTCAAAGCACGTTATGTGTGCTTTTACAATAGTGGTTTCTGTAGCAATTTGTTTTTCATTATGAGGTTAGTAATCACAAGCAAAACCCCATTTAGTTGCTTTTAACAACATGCAAAGTGGCGACTGCGTGGGCTATAAGTTAAATGACACGGCTCACAAACTGAAGGTGCTAGGTTCACTCCCCATCACAGCACCGGATGTTACCCCGGGGATGCAAAACCTTAGAAAATGCTGGAGGAAGCAGACACTTACATAACATGCATGACGAAGTTGGATGAACTGGGCTGACAGGCGCAAAATAAAAACCTAGAGAATAGCCTTAAAGAATAGAGAAATAAAAATATATAAAAAAACATACATAGTTAACAGATCGACAAAAGTAATACTCTTTAGAGCATATATTTTTCCTTGGGAGGGGGGGGGGGGGGGCATAGATCCCAGCAGGTGTGGTAGAGGTCAACCTAGACAAAAGTGGGCACATGACATCAAAGATTCCCTGAAAATAACTTTGTGAGGTGAGTGAACTGACGCAGGATCAAGTATCTTTCAGGTGGGCTGTAATGAATGCAACATTTTGCAAAGGCCATGCTACATGGTGATGATAGAGGTACACTGGGCCTGTTCTTCCCACCCCAGTAAAGGATTCTCCATAACAGTCAGTTGGTGTTATGTTACACAGTTTTTCTAACATAACAATACCTTGAATTTCATCTGTTTGCTTTCATTTATAACCATGTTTCAAATTTCATCATTTGTTTTGTTCTATCGTATTTATTCTTTGGCATTCACCATGATAAGGACAGTGTGTCGTAGTTTACAGCAAAGCTGCGATAACTGTTCTGGTTTCAGCTAGCATTTTTGGGCACCAGTTCAGCTGTTTTCAGTTCTCTTGGAGATGGAATAGGTTCTTGGTCAGATCTGGCTTGCTGACCCTGATGCAAGCAACCAACTATGAGTTACTATTTGACATTTTACATGCCTTGATTCAGACCATTCGCCATCTTTTTAGTTCAGGGAGATTTTTAAATAGTTGTACTTATTTATTCTTATGTTTATTTTTCATATATTTCTGTTTATTTAGGTTTCGCACACATTTGCAGGTGCTATATAGTAAGTTATTTATGTTTTTCCTAAGTCAAGGTCTAATTGCAAGCTAAATAATATCTATGGTTTGTCATTCATCCATTTTTGACTTTTGCCGCTCTCTGGTCTTGATCTGGATGAATGTGTAAGGTACTTCTGTATGTTTGTTTATTGCTCAGTGATGATAATGGTGGAGTATTTAAAAAATTAAAAAATAACTTTCAATCAATATCAATGATGTTGGGATCAAGCAGCGCATGAGCTGCAGCTGTCAGCGACCCTTAGCTGACTGCTAGAGTCAGGGCCAGCGAACAAGAGCTGCCAAGACCCTTCTACACCTCCATGCGGTGATCCTGGATAACAGGCTGCAACAGAGCAGACTGGCTATGGAGAAGGGATCGAAGAGGGAAGGCTAACCCGGTACTCAAAAAATGTCTGCTGAAGTCGGACCAAAAGGTGCAAATGTCGCAGTAAAGCTGTAAACTACGACACAACGCATTCCATTCTCTGGACTACATTCTGCTACTTGAGCAAGACATGGTAGTGCAGATTGAGAATGAACCAAGTCACGTTAGTCAATGGCGTTGAAGAAAACAATTTGATGTAAATATATGATAAATCGTTGAAATATTTTAAAATAATTTTGTTGTTTCTAGTTCTTCTTCTCTCCCATAACCTAATATATTTTTAGGACATCACTTCTTGTTGAATTATGAATTGTCTATTTCCACTGCTATCTGTCCATCACCAAGGCTGCTGTAAGTCTATCGCCAGGGTTGCTGTTTGTTCATCGTCAGGGCTGCTGGCACTTTCAAGGTGTTTCTATGTCTGAACATTATTTTTCTGGGTCTTCCTCTTTTTCTTGTGCTCAGGGCTGTTTTTTTTTTAGCAAAATGTTGAGCAGCCCTTTAGATCTTGACAGATGACTGTACTCATTTGAGTTTGCAGTTTTTCAGTCAGTAGATTTTTATATTGTCTCTCATTCTGATTGATTTTAATTCATATTTTGGCATTGGAGATTTGTTTTTTGGATGTTATTCTACGAATCTGTCTAAAGGATCTCATCTCTTTTGCTTGGATTTTTGTGGTTCTTATTCAGTATTTTATATCCCACTCGCATACAAGTGTCCACATAGAGTCAATATCTGCATAAAATGTATCCAAGTTTTTAACATAATCTTTTTATTTTTTTCCAATTGGCCTCAGTGTTGTGAGAATTTTAGTCGCTTAGATGTCCCCTGCTCTTAGTTCTATTTTGTTTCTAAGAACCAACTTTACTGCATTCTGGGCATGTCCATATGTGCTCAGTCTTTTTCATTAGATGGTGAAGAGTGTGGATACTGATGGTTCTTGCATCTCCTTGGCTAAACACATTTCAGTTCCGTCCTCTTTTGTGACCAGTCCGCTCAAACCTCTTCAATATCTAAGATCTACAGTCTGTGAATTGCTGGTTCATCTATTGCATTGTCATCATCTAATAGGTGGTCATTAATAGATGTCAAAATGTCACTCCTATTCAAATCTAGTGTACCCGTAATTGGTGCTTGTGAAGCCAAAATGTCAGTCCCTACTTCACCTGAACCCAAAAATGACCAGGGTAGTAGATCCACACTAGCCCCTGCAAGTTCGATGCCTTTACAGCTACCATCCACTCATGTTTAATTATCATTATGCACCTTCTGAAGCTATTACAGGGAGACTGCCCTTTAAAGATGTTTCAGATAGCCATCTCAGAGCTGCAGCTACTGCTCCCATCTCCATTCACTTACTGGCTGTTCTATATGCTTGACTCTGTTCAGCAACAACCTCCCCTCTCACCCTAGCCAAGAAACCCTAACCAGATATCTCGCTGCATCTGTATATTTGGTGGCATCACTATACTGCATGTTATCATTTATCAGCTGGCTAACCTCAAGCTCTACCCTTCTGTTGCACCACTCTCTTCATTCCCTGTCTAGGTATACAATGGGCTACAGTGAAATCACTTAATTACTTCACTAATACAATTTTTAATGAGAGCACATTAGCAGAACTGTTAGAGCATGCCTCTCACTTCAAATATCACTGATTACACAAACCAATCTTTCATCATGATTCAGTCTACTTAGTCTGAAATGGGTATCTGACTGATAGTTTAGGCTAGGCAGTGAGAAAGACAACTGTCACTCAACCTCACACATACTGAGACCTGGTGCAACAAAGAGAATAACATACTATGTGACTGCATATTGTTACTTTTGAAGCATATTCCGTTCTTTAGTTGTCTAATGTGGGGGGAGGATAATAACATCTGGTCAGACAGAACATACTGATCGGACTATATTAGTCAGGATCAGGAGCAAAATACTGATCGAGAACCTACTTAACTTCCATGAAGTTCTCCTTGGAAACAAGCTGTTTCTGACTAATAAGGTGGGAATTGATCCCTGTGGTAGTGAGCGTCACATAGATGAAGCCAAGCATAGCACAACAGCTTGAAGAACCTCGGCCCATCTTCATCAGCACACTTGCGATGTGAGAAAAGTTACTACAACTTAATACCCTTTTCAGGGCGCACAAAAGAGTAATTATACTCATCATGGGCATTAAACAACAACAACATAGTTGTCTAATATAATTTCACATTTTTAATTAAAACAGAAGACAGTGAATCACAACGAAGGAACTTGATGTTTAAACTAAAAGAAGCACAAGCCACTTTGGAATTGCAAAGTGAACGGCTAAGTAAAATTGAATCCTCTGCCAAAGACAACAGTGTGCTTGTGGAGAATTTAAAATTGAAAGAAAAGGTAAGATCTCAATATCATAGATCATCAGATAAGTGCCTTGACCCTTGTGGGTAAGTCATAACTATAAAATATATCCCTTAGTTTATTTTGCTTGGAATACTTGGAATCCTGGTATTCAAACAGGAATGTTAATATCTGTTGTCAGGTAGCCGAATGCTTACTAGGCCCAGGGTAAGATACAAATAGTTTGGGGTAGATTTTTAACTTGAATTTTTGAATTTTTGTCCGGGCAGCGGCTGTTAAGCCTACTCATTTTGATTTCTAAATGTAGAGGGATTTTTAACGTGCACGACACTGAACACAGGAGACCGATATCACTTCCCCTGAGATCAGGGGAATTTTTACCAGAAGATTCACGTAAAAAAATCTTGGTCTCCACTGTGATTCAAACCCGCAACCTAGGTGGACACCTTACCTCGAGACCACTGAGCGAAATTTGAAAACCCACTGAGGACTGGTTAGACTAGACCCATTTTCTGACCAGAACCCCATTATCCAGATTTTCAAGATGACCCAAATCTCAACATTTTAAATAATGTTCAGTGTTGCTATAAAATACAAAATAAAGAAATGAGAAATGAATAAATTCTACAGAAATTGCAAGCAACATCATGCTTACTTGCTAACAGTGCATCAAAGCTAGAGAAAGACCAAGAACAAGATGGATTGACATTGTTAATAAGCATAGATTCAAAATAATGGCCACAGTGAGGGTACACAAAATTTGATTGCAACTCTTCACCATGTTTAACAGCTTGAGTGAACACCAGAGATGATAAAACATGTCTAACCAAGAGGATACCTATAACAAATCAAAAGTGAATCCAAGTTATCTCATGAAGGCAAAATTATGATATCACATTTGCCATGCATCATCAAGAATGACGACTGGGCCGCAAGTCTGTAGAGCTGTAGTGAGGAGATCTTTTGTCTGAGAAGAATCTTCTATATCCTTATTAAATTCAATAGCTCTAGTGTACCGGGCCCAGTGGTCTCGAGGTGAGGTGTCCACCTTGGGTGCAGGAGGCAGCGGGTTCAAATCACAGTGGACACCATGATTTTTTTCACGTGGATCTTCTGGTAAAAATTCTTTCGATCTCTGGATAATGAAATGAGACTCCTGTGATCAGCGTTGGGCATGTTAAAAATTCCTTGGCAGTTAAAAATAGAAAAAAGAGTAGGCTTATCGGCTGCTGCCCGGACAAAATTAAAAATTTATAGTTAAAAATCTACCCTGATTATTTTAACCTTCCCCCAGAACTAGCAAGCTGCAAGAAGTTTTAAGATACCTACTACGTATACCAAAGTCTTTGGCTACCTCCTGGCAACATGCCTGTTTGAATAACCAGATTCCAAGTATTTCAAGTAGTCACATAATTGACTTGACTTTGTTGTTTTTTTTTGTTGCAGTTTGGTCCGGTTTCATTTGAACACGCCTCGTAGTTTCTACAGCTGACCCCATGTCCAACCTTCCTAAGTTACATAATATGATATGCCTGGCTGTAAACCTTGTAACTTTTCATTATCTCCCAAGTAGCCACATCATTGACTCGGCTTGATTTGGCTTGGCTTGGCTTCGTTTGTTCTCAATCTCCCGCTACCAAACCCTGAAAGGGCTTAAGTAGCAGAATGTAGTCCAAAGAACGGAATGCGTTGTGTCATAGTTTACAGCTTGACTGTGATATTTGCACCTTTCGGTCCAACACATCCGACTTCAGCAAGCATTTTTTGAGTACCAGGTTAGCATTCCCTCTTCGATCCCTTCTCCTTAGCCAGTCTGCCCTGATGCAGCCTGTTATCCATGATCACCGCGTGGAGGTGTAGAAGGGTCTTGGCAGCCCTGGTTCACTGACCCTGACACTATGGATAGCTAACCGCTGCAGCTCATGCGCTGCTCAGCATCCGACTCGATTTAATGATGATGTCTCCTGGGATATGCATCTCAAGCCGATCAAGGATTTAGTCCATGACACCGCAGAACAATGCCGGGACAAGGACACATACCTGCTGGACACCAGATGATATAGAGAACCTGTCTGAGAGATTGTACTCCAATCTCTTGCTCCAGTGTAGCAGCTTGAATAGTTGTTGTAGTGTGCTGTTTTAAGGTGTTTCACAAGACAGATCTGTCAAAGGCAGCCTTGAGGTCAACATAACTGAGGGGGGGGGGGGTAGTTGAATTGCCGGTGTATCTCCTCGAGTAGGCAATGAGTACGAATGGCATCAATGGTTTAAAAGGCAGGCAGTTGGGGGTGCTGATTGTATGTGGGCAAAGTCTTTTCCAGGGACATACAATAAGATGGTAGGCCTGTAGCTACTACATTCAGAGCGAGATCCTTTTGCTTTGTAATAGGCAGATGGTGATTCCGTCACATCGTGTAATAGGAGCCCGATCGGTGGATCAAACTGTTGTGAACTGTTGGTGCAGTATGGCGTTCATGGGGAGGGGGGGGGGGGGGATATTTCAGCAGCTTGGGAGTAATGCCATTAAGACCTGCGGCCTCAGCTTCTATAGAGCAGGCTTGCACCTCTGCAATGGTAGGGATGTCAGAATCCAGATCGTTAATGAGGATTTGTAAGATGAGGTTTCTCACTGACTCCTGGAATGAAGCAGCTGCGGACATTTGATGATGTCTTTATAGTTATTGGTCCACCTGGTGATTATCTCTTCAATTGAGCAACATGGTATGCTATCCAATTTTTTTATCTGTTGCGGTATGCAGTTTGATTAGGATAAGAAATTGGCCCTCAGGGTTTTCATTATACCATAAGCTGGCTACAAGTTATTGTGCTTCATCCCTTCCTCTGAGTCATTGGCTACAGTGCTATAGTAATGCTCCCCGAATCAAATAGTTGTGTTTCATCCCTTTCTCTGCTTCATTGGCAACAGTGCTGTAGTAATGCTCCTGAAGAATATTCTTTTGTGGCAACACAAAACATATTCTGGGGGCGTCTGCATTCCACCTTAACTTAACCTCTTTATACTGGTTTAGAAGATTGCAGTCTGTATACAACTAGTGTCATTTACATTTCCTTGCTCTAAAAGATATGCGAATCCAATCTATTCTTAAATGCATTAATTGTCCCTGGCTCCACTTCCTGTAGCAATGCAATCCAAGTATTCACCACTCTTAAATATTTCCTAATATCTAATCTAGACCTTTCTTTAGTTAATTTCTAGTTATACGCTCTTGTTCTTGTAGGTGATTGTATTTTGAAAATCTTGTTATAGTCTAATTTATCCATTTCTTTGATTATCTTATAAACCTGTATTAAGTCACCTCGAATTCTTCTCATTTCTAGACACTGTAGGCTGATTTTTCTGAGTCTTTCCTCATAACTGTAATTCAGGAATCCCACTATCAGCTTTGTCGTTTTCTTTTTTGTATCCTGTTTTCCATTACATCATTTCTGCTCATGACTCCCCCTTTCTCTACCAGGATAGATAATGTTGATGGAGTAAGCCATGATTTACTCATTGTTTTCCTAAGCTCCAGAAGGCCCTTCTTGTCACCTCATGTATAAACAACACATATTTTTATTTTGTTCATCAGCAATACCGAAGCACAATCACACAGCTGGAATTATCAGAGGGGGAGAAGAAGATGTTGCAGATGGACAATTTGCGGCTTCAAGAAGGGATGCAGAATAGGTATTGTATTTTACATTGTATTACTTAACTTAATTAATGTATTTATACTGGTTTAGAACTCTAATAATAATAATAGCTGTCCATCGTTGTCGATGAAGGCCGCCGACATCATCCTTATCATAGATTTTCATGTTGGGTGTGGGTGCGCATGTGGCTGAACAGGCCAATGCGGGCACGGAAACATCTGCTACATAACGAGCACACAAGGTTTGTAGAAGGTGATGGTGTTCCCGCTGTTCAGGATTTCCGGGTCTTGTGTCTGCTCTGGGCTTTTACAACACGGTGGTCTTCGCTGGTAGCTACACCTGGTATGACTGCGCTTCTCCAGTCAGATCTGTTTTGCGCAAGACATTCCCAGGTGTCGATGTCTATCTGGCAACTTTTCAGTGAGTCCCTCAGACCGTCTTTAAAATATTTCTTTGGCCGCCCTCTCTCGCGCCATCCCTCTCTCAGCTCGCTGTAGAGAAGTTTCTTTGAGAGCGGCTCGTCTGACATACGGACAAGGTGTTCGGCCCATTCTAGTCATGCTTTTTTTAACAGTGCATGGATGCTGGGCATGTTAGCCCTCGAAAGAACCTAGATGTCAGTGACAGGATCTTGCCATCGGTTGTGGAATATTCACCTAAGGCAACCTGTGTGGAAGTGGTTTAACTTCCTTGCATTTTCAGAGTATACAGTCCAGCTTTCGTAAGCGTATAGTAGGGTTGGAATGATGGTTGCATGGTAGACTTTGAGTTTGGTCTTGATGCTGATGCCACGATGTTCCAACACCATTTAGCGCATTCTACCAAAGGCTGTGCTGGCCCTTGCTATTCTGCTTGCCACCTCATCGTCTAGGTTGACAGATCTCGACAGCATGCTGCCCAGATACGTGAATTTATCTACGACATTCAGCGTCTGCCCTCTGACTGTAGTCTCTGGTTTTGTGTACAGCATGCCTGGTGCTGGTTGGTACATGACCTCTGTATTCTTGACATTTATGGTTAGGCCAAAGCTTTTGCATGCGTCCGAGAACTGGTCCACTCCAACCTGTATGTTCAGTTCTGAGTTACTGATCAGAGCGCAGTCGTCAGCTAATACAAGTTCCCTAATTATGTCGCCAGCCACCTTGGTTTTGGCCTTCATTCTTCTGGGATTGAGTAGCTTGCCATTTGTGCGGTACTTTATGGGTATTCCAAGCTCCATTGATCTGAAGGCGCCTGTCATCGTGGCCGTGAACATCATGCTGAACAGGGTCGGGGCGAGTACACATCCTTGTTTTATTTCGTTTGATACTAGAAATATTTTAGAGATTGCTCTGCTTTCCAGTACAAGAGCACACATGCCTTCGTGTAGCTGTTTCACCATAGTTATGAACTTGTTGGGAGACTTGAGAAGACTACAGAGTCTGTATAAAACCAGTTTCTTGGAGGATGGTTTAACCGATGTGCAAGTCCATTTTAATAGACTCAAATACTAGAGCTAAGTAGACCTGCAGCCAGTTAAACACCATCTATAGCTGCTCTTAGCAAACCACCTGGGGAAAGGTACAAATAACTTGGGTAGATTTTTAGCTTAAATTTTTTCCGGACAGCGGCCGTTAAGCCTACTTTTTTCAATTTCCAACTGCCAAGGAATTTTTAACATGCTCCGCAATGAACACAAGACTCCGATCTCACTACCCAGAGATATGGGGAATTTTTACCAGAAGATCCATGTGAAAAAAAATCCTGGCCTTCACTGTGATTCAAACCAGGGACCTCCGGCACCCGATCTGTTGTGAGATGCAGAATAGGTCTATGGCAGATATACAGTTTCTTATAATCTTTTCATGTGTTTCATTTTTATTTCATCAGAACCTGATAGTTGTTAAATCCTAAAAAAACATAAGACTATGAAAGTGTGAAGGCCAGAGCTGTCAGTCTTGTATTTGGTCACAGTGCCAACTTTGCATTTTGTAGACTATATGGATTTTTGCTGACTTCCTGTAGTAGTCTCAAGATCCTTTAGGAGAGAAATCATAGACCCACTGCACCCTACTATACATACCATAAATGGTGACTAAATAGAATAGTGTATTAGCTGGCAACTCATCATTAGTTCAGTTCATCCTATGACCTCTTGAGATTGTTGGGACACCCCTTCTGACACCTCCACAATCCTGTGCCATCCCTCTCAGTCTGAGGTTGCTTTTTGTATCTCCTGGAGTCGTAAGTTAAGAATCAAGTCCTTCAAGTCAAAATGCTATAACAATGTCATCAGAATACCATTGACCGAAACAAAGAATGCAGATATTTAACAAGAGTTTGGCATAGAGAAGAACTGGTTCATAAATTCCACCATGAACAGAAAATTGAAATACTTTGCCACACCAAAAGACACAACGGTCTTGAGAGAACGGTAATGGAAGATATGATGCCGAGAAGCGAGGCAGAGGCAGACCAAGAAGGTGATGGCACCACGATGTAAAAGAATGCTTGGGCATGACTCTGGAGATTTGGCAAGATATCAAGTTTCTTTCAGACAGGCTGTGATGAGAGCGACATTCTGCGAAGAACATGCTACATGATGATGACAGCTGCACCACAGCATACAGGTCAAGTTTATATTTGATTCAATGATAGAAAAAGCCTAACCCTTACCAGAGTTAATAACAGCTCCATTCAAAGTTTATAAAATAATATGTATTATTATGAATGTGTAGGATAAATGCACTAGATTATCAACTAAGGAGTCTCAAGTCACAACATCAAAGTTCAGAAAGCAAAAACAACAAAAACATCACTCTGCTAGATCACACAACAACTGCCTTGTCATTGCTGGAGGAAGAGAGCTTACAATTACAGCAGGTGAGTACAGTTTCTGTTTTTCTTGTGCAATAGACTCTTCAAGTGACTTTATTATTGGCGTCCTGCTGTCATGATATACTACTTTAATGAACTCATTACTCTTGTCTATCCATCTTCTGCTGAGTTATAATTTTTCTGGGGCCGAAGATGCAGCAGTGAATGAGCTGACAGCCGTCAGCAACTCATAGCTAGCAGTATGCATCATGGCCATTGAACTATAAATAATCAAGACCCTATTCCACCTCCAAGTCGCGACCCTGAAAACATACTGCAGCAATGCAACCTGGCTAAGAGATTATGGACTAAAGAGGCAAGGCAATCCTGGTCCCAAAAATGCAGTGCTGAAATCTGACGTTGTCAGGCTAAGAAAAAGGCATAGATATCGCAGCCTCACTGTAAGCTACAACACAATGTCACAAATGTCATTTTCAGGACAAATTCAGAGAAAGATCATTTTACTCCTGTGCAACCTGTTTATCTTTCTTTAATTTCCTTTTATTTTCTCCCTCCACCCCTCCCAATCCATCGTCTAATATCTACGACCTTCAGCCAAACATAACCTGTTTCAGCACATTTTTGGGACCAGATTTGCTAGCCTTCTTTAATCCTTATTCTCTCTGCAAAATTTGTTAACAGGCCCACCAGTTGAAGGTGGAATGGTATCTTGATTAGCTATAATTCACATACCCTAATGCAAGCAGCCAGCTATGACTCACTGGCTGCTGTCATCTCATTCACTGTGTTCAGCCCTGAATTCTCATTTGATCAGCAGCATTATTCCCTGACGTCCATGGTAATTCTAATATCTTCAAGTTGATCACTGGCTTCTTTAAATGTGTTTAAGTTGATGTCTGAAAATGTATATGGGGAACAGGTAAAACTGAATGAATTCTCATGAAAACTGCACCCATTCTACAATTCATAAATATCTTAGTCTTCTAATTTCCATGATCTCAAATTAGTTCATGTAATGGTGGGTAATCAGTTTTCATTCTGAATAGATGTCCAAACTGTTTAATGAATTATTGTTATCTGTATATGCCAGACAAACTCATTAAGCATCAGATCCAGGTTGTCAGCATTGCATCTTATTTCAGATCTACTATCTCCAATACTCTTTCCTATCATCACAAACTTGGTGATTTGGCAGGAAAACAATGATGAAAACATCTATGGATATTTTTCATTCAATTTTAGCAATTTGACCTAGTTGGAAAGTGAAATATACAAAAATGAAAAAGCTAAAACTTCAACTACATAACTAATGATGTTTAATTTAGTTTATGTTCTGTTCTTGAGAATCAACTTCACTGCACTACGGACATACCCATAGATGCTAAGTTTCTCAGCAAATGGTGAAGGGTGTGGATACTGATGGTTCCTGTAGTTCATTGGTTAAACACACTTCTATAAACTGAAGATAGGTGGCACTGATGAATGCACCTGTGGTACAGGGAAAATGACCGCTGAACATCTGCTGCAAAATTGCCCGACATACGAGGACCAGAGCAAGCACATGTGGCCATCACCAGTGCCAACACTAGACAAGTGTCGACAGCCTCAGGATGACAGCTGCTTTCTTCGAACAAATTCAAGTTGACGTCTGACAGCGTACGAAGAAGAAGAAACACACTTCTGCTTCATCCTCTCATGTGCCCAACTCTGCTTGACCCTTGATTGATTTCAAAGTTCTGCATTCTGTATTTTGCTAATTCATCTATTGCAGTGTCATCATCAAACAGGTAATCATTTATAGACTTCAAAATGTCATATCTATCCATATCTCATAATGGATGCTTATGTAGACAGGATGTCAGCTCTTTCGTTGGCTGGAACCCCATTATGACAAGAACAGTATATCTTCTTCTTCGACACGAATAGGACATTGTATCGTTTACAGCAAGGCTACGACATGTGCACCTTTCGACCTGACATCTGGTTTCATTTGGCTTTTCTGGGTGCCGGTTTACCCTCCAACTGCGATCCCTATTATCTTAGCTAGATTAAACTAGTGCAGCCTGTTTCAAGGGGGCCGCAGCTTGAAGACAGAAGAGGGTCTTGGTAAACTCTGGTCTACTGACCCCGATGCAAGCAGCCAGCTATGAGTTTCTCCCTGCTGACAGCTCATTCACTGTGTTTCATCTTCAGCCCCAGACAGTATATCCACACCAGCACCTGGAAGTTTGAGGCCTCTACAGGTGCTATCCACTAATGTCTTAATCAGCCCTTCTGGGAGTCTGGCATGATAGCTGTCCTTGTTAAAGGTCTCAGATGGCCATCCCAGATCCGATGCAGTCAGATAGCCATCCAGGAAACGCACCTCAACAATAATCATAAATTCTCAATCAGAGGATACCAGACCTTCCGTCTAGATAGAGAAGGCCACAAAGGAGGGGTCCTGATACTGACCAGAAACTGCATACCGAGTAGCGCGGTATCTGTCAATCACACCGGACAAGCAGAAATTGTAGGAGTTGACATAATGGCTCAAGAGACGAAGCTCCGCATTTTAAATCTGTACGGACCACCAAATAGAGACCTATCGCTCTCGAGTATGGAGGTCAGAGACTCCAACTGCATAGTAGTTGGAGATTTCAACAGCCACTCGGAGAGATGGGGATACTCTGACACAGACAGCAGAGGTGACGAAGTGGAAGATTGGGAGATAGATGCAAATCTCTCCCTAATCAATAGGCCGGAGGATAGCCCTAGCTTCTATTCAAGAACATGGCATACCACCTCGACTCCAGATTTGGCCTTCTCCACACAGGACATACACCATAAAATAGACCGCCAGGTGCTAAACCAACTGGCAGGTAGCGACCACAGGCCGATCAGGCTAACCATTGACATGGAAGTAGGCCCACAGGAAACAAAACCGCTCCCACGTTGGAATTACAAACGAGCCGACTGGGACAGATTTGCAATCCTGACAGATGGGCTGTGTGAAACCATCAACACACGAAACAACAAAATGAAGCCCATGGTAGAGAGCCTAAGCAAGGCAATAATGCAAGCCGCCACTGAAACCATCCCAAGAGGAGCTAGGAAAAACTATAAGCCCTACTGGAATGATGAGTTGCAGAAAGTGGAAGATGCAGTAACAAATGCTAGGAACATGGCAGAGCGAGAAAAATCCATGGAGGCAAACATCGCCCTCAAAGCCGCCGCGGCGAAGTACAAACACACTCTCAAGCAAACAGCAAGAGAAAGCTGGAAAAATAAAACGGAAAGTCCAAACCTGGACAAAGATGGGAACAAGCCATGGAAGCTAGTCAGAGCCATGAACGACGAAACCCCGTCAAATAAACAAATTACTATCAAGCAGGGCGAGAACTTGATCACAGGTAAGAAAGCCGCAAACGCCTTTGTCGATCACTATGCCAGAGCAAACCACATCGAGGTCCCTGCAGATAAACATACAGACATTAGCGAAGAGCTAAAGGGGCACGAAAACATGAATACGGCACCTGAAGAGCACATGATGGCCAAATTAACAATGCGCGAAATGGAAGAGGCTATGAGAACACTAAAGAAAAGGAAATCTCCCGGAAAAGACGGGATAACAAACGAAATGCTGATGGGGCTGGGCCAAACAGCGAAGAGGAAACTGCTATCGGTCCTGAACCAAAGCTGGAAAAGGGGAATTGTACCACAGGCATGGAAAGACTCAATACTGGTACCAGTACCAAAAACAGGAAAGGACAAAACAGATCCAAATGGATACAGGCCCATAAGCCTACTGAGCTGTGTCAGCAAGCTGATGGAACGGATGATAAACACCAGACTGATGTGGCATCTGGAAGAAAAACGAATACTAATTCCACAGCAAGCCGGCTTTAGACAGCACAGATCCACTGAGGACCAGGTCATCCTCATAGCCCAGAATGCGTTTAAGAATAAACTGGATGCGCATAGATTTTAGAGCAAGGTGATGTAAATGTAACTGGTTGTATACAGACTCTGCAGGGTCTTCTAAACCAGTATAAAGACGTTAAGTTAAGTTAAGTTAAGGAGATAGAAGATGCCTACCAGGCACAGAAACACACAGTAGCTGTTTGGGTGGATCTGGAAAAGGCATTTGACAAAGTCTGGAAGGATGGACTTAGAGTCAAGCTAAGAAGAAGTGATGTCTGTGGGAAGATGTACAAGTGGATCAACCACTACCTCAAACAAAGAACGGCCAGAGTCCAAGTACAAAGGCAGATGAGCAAAAAGGTGACACTCGAGCAGGGAGTACCCCAAGGGGGAGTATTGTCACCCACACTCTTCCTGGTATATATAAACGATATTACAGAGAATATACCAAGAAGAGTCCATAGCTCAATGTTTGCAGACGATCTGGCTATGTGGACCTCTGAAAAGAATCTCACCATAGCAAGAAATCGGATGCAGACGGCCCTAACATCGCTGGAAGAGTGGGCGAACTCATGGCTGGTCAAAATAATCGAGGAGAAAACCACATGCACAATATTCTCGCTTTCATTAAAACCCCAAAGTACCAAATTAAGTCTAAATGGCAAAATCCTGCAGCCAAACGACAACCCAACCTATCTGGGAGTCACATTTGATCGGCGCATGACATGGAAAAGTCAGATTGAGAGAAACCGAATGAAAGCCAGAGAAAGAATGGCAATCATGAGGAAACTTGCTGGCACTAGCTGGGGAGCAGACGAAGGCATACTAAAGAAACTGTACACTGGAAGAGTGAGACCAGTTCTCGAGTATGGCATTGCGGCATGGACAACAGCAGCGAAGGCGAACTTCGATAAAGTTAACAAACTTCAAAACCAAGCCATGAGAATTATAACAGGTGGCATGAAGTCAACGCCAATTGTAGAACTTGAAAAGATTACAAAACTGCAATCCATGACCGATAGAAGAGACTGCAGAGCCCAGCTGCAGTCAGAGAAACTCCGAAGACTGACCGACCATCCAATGCACCAGAGACTAAACAATTTGGGAAATGGGAAACTAAAGTGGAGAAACTTTGCAGAAATAGCCAAAGCAAAGATGCACGAAGATCCCATAAACGCACTAACAACACCAAAACCCATCACTACTGTACGAAAACCTACCTGGAGGCAGGATATATTTCCGGAGGTGGTAGAAAATATACCAGGTATTGCAAACAAAAACTGCCAGACTGAAAAAGAAAGGAGAGATACTACCCTAAGCTTCATAACGAAAAGCTACCCAAGCATGGACTGGACCCATGCATACACCGACGGCTCTGTAACAAACCCAACACAGAATAGAGAGGCAGGAGCATTCCTGAACCTACCAAATGGCAGAAAAATAACACTGTCATTCGCTACTGGTAAGTACACAAGCAATTTCAGAGCGGAGGCAGAGGCACTGAGGGCGGCAGTGGAAGAATTTACATTTTGTCCAGACAGCAGCCGTTAAACCTACTCTTTTAGATTTTTAACTGTCAAGGAGTTTTTAACGTGATCGACACTGAACACGGGAATCTGATCTCACTACCCAGAGATCAGGGGAATTTTTAACAGAAGAAACAAATTCTGGTCTCCACCGTGATTCTAATACGTGACCTCCAGCACCCCAGGGGGACACCTTACTTCGCGACCACTGTAAGATATAGTGCACAAACTTCCTGATAGGTTACAAATAATACAAAAATACAAATATTTGCTTTTCTCTGGTGCAGCCTGAGTCTATTCAGTTTGTTCTGGTGCGACCATCGACTTGGTTTGAGTTTAAGACTTCTGGTTTGATGCATTCTTATTTACATTTTTATTTGTGTCTGAATCTAATGCAAGGGGCTGTTCTCACTTTCTGTTAAACTTCTTCATTTTTCACATTCTTCTGGGAGTAATCATTCGTTATAATCAAACTGATTTTTCATGTAATACTAATTTCTTTTTCAGGACAAAGAGAAGTTGCAGTCAGAGATATTGTTACTGAGAGAGTCTTTTGAATTAGCAAAAGCAAGATGTGGTTCTGTGGAAGAGGAGAATAGAAATATGAGAAATGAGTCTGTGAAGTTAAAAGAGGTTAGTGCTGATAAACAAGAACCTAAAACCTTCATATGAGCTAGCAGGCATGAGAAAGTAACGATTTGTGAATGTGTTTGTTCTAGTTTTTAATATCTTTATTTCTTACACTTTAACTTGACATAATACTTTTAGTTCTCCTAGGAGCAATGGATGCTCTCCATCAATTTCTTGTGTGTGCCATCTTCTTAAGCTCCTCTCATTCAATGAAGTCTCTGACATCTCATCCCTATTGTCAGTAGCTGCTCAAGAACTGCCTTTACTTTATTAAACTCATTCACTCTGGAATTATTTTTTCCCTTCATAAAACTATAACACAATATCACTGACTTGAGACCAATTTATCTTCAGTAATATGCCTTTAACATGTCACATGTTAAATACTAACCTATTCACAATTAAATGATGAATAGAATGGAATATAGATTTTGTATATGTGGGAATGTAGATTTGTGTAAATGAGATTTGCAGTTTAGTTTTTCAACACACACACACACACACACACAACAAATGAAAATTGTTTACTCACAACTCAATTATTTGATGAGGGCACAATGTGGGCTAGTGGTTAAGTGGCACGGCTCACAATCCGATTGCGCTGGGTTTGCTCTCCAATCACAGCACCGGCCGTTATCCCGGGAAAGAAACTCTTAGAAAATGCAGAAGAAGCAGACCCTTACATAAAATACATGACGAAGTTGGATGCACTGGGATGCTGGGATGACAGGCGCAAAATAAAAACAATGCAACACATACCACCTTAAGGAATAGAGAAATAAGGCGACCGCAAGAAAAGTAGAATTATTTGGTGGCTCGTCTTCTTGAATCAGTTAAGTATTCTTCTGCCTTTATCACCTTAGGGTAATTGTCTCCTTGCAGTACGGTCCTGTGTCATTTTCTGGTTTGTTTCCAAGCTTGTTGACACAAAGGACGTCAGTAAACAAATTGCCTTACCGGTTTTGCCGCTTCGCATCACCGACCAATATCGATGGGCTATACTCCTTCAAGTATGGCTCATTTAATAATTTGGCTAATGTTTTTATAGCAAAATATTTGTATGGGGTGGTCTCATGCACAACTCTCTAATACTAGCTTGTGGCAGATCATGGTTGAGTTTTATATAATATATATATATATATATATATACACACCCATTAATTCTTACATCCTGCTATTCAATCAGGCAGATCTTCTTCTTCTTCTTCTTTCGCTGTCAGACGTGAACCTTTATTTTTTTAAAAATAGCAGCGGCCATCCTGAGGCTGTCAACACTGCCATAGAGCTTGTCTAGTGTTGCCACTGGTGATGGCCACATTTGCTTTCTCTGATCCTCGTATGTCGGGCAGTTTTGCAGCAAATGTTCAGCAGTCATTTTCCCGGTACCACACGAGCATTCATCAGTGCCACCTATCTTCAATTTGTTGAATAGGTGGTACCTAAGTCTATTGTGGCCAGTGTGAAGTCTGAAGACCACGACCTGCTCTCTTCTGTTCAACTGGTAATAGGCATCGTTTTTTGTGTAGCCAGTATGTTCTGTTTCCCATTTGGTCATGTATCTAGCTCTAATAAGCCGTTTTGTCTCTTCGTATGTCACACTAGTATCTGGTTGTGGTAGTCTTGCACCTTCTTTTGCCAGTCTGTCTGCCTCCTCGTTGCCTTGGATGTTAAAGTGGGATGGAACCCACTATACCACTACTCTTTTTGGTGCGGACTGCTGGCATAGTTGACAGAGTACTGCTCTTAAATCATTAAGTTCAGTATTTTTCTGGCTTTTTAGTGCTGTGACTATGGCCAGAGCATCTGTAAGCAGGACTATCTGGATTTCATTCCTTTTATCTGTCACCATTTCTTCTACTGCCGCCATCAGTGCCTCTGCTCTGAAATTACTTGTGTATTTTCCAGTTGCCAATGACAGTGTTATTTTCCTGCCATTTGGTAGGCTCAGGGATGTCCCTGCCCCTCCGTTCTGTGTTGTGTTTGTTACAGAACCGTCGGTGTATGCATGGGTCCAGTCCATGCTTGGGTAGTTTTTCGTTATGTACCTCAGGGTTGTATCTCTTCTTTCTTTTTCAGTCTGACAGTTTTTGTTTCCAATACCTGGTATATTTTCTACCACCTCTGGAAATATATGGTGCCTCCAGGTAGGTTTTCGTACAGTAGGGATGGGCTTTGGTGTTGTTAGTGCATTCATAGGGTCTTCGTGCATCTTTGCTTTGGCTATTTCTGCAAAGTTTCTCCGCTTTAGTTTCCCATTTCTAAAATTGTTTAGTCTCTGATGCATTGGATGGTCAGTCAGTCTTATGAGTTTCTCTGCTTGCTGCTGGGCTCTGCAGTCTCTTCTGTCGATCATGGATTGCAGTTTTGTAATATTTTCAAGTTCTACAATTGGTGTTGACTTTATGCCTCCTGTTATAACTCTCATGGCTTGGTTTTGGAGTTTGCCAATTTTATCGAAGTTCGCCTTTGCTGCTGTTGACCATGCCACAATGCCATACTCGAGAACCCGTCTCACTCTTCCAGTGTACAGTTTCTTTAGTATACTTTCGTCTGCTCCCTAGCTTGTGCCAGCAAGTTTCCTCATGATTGCCATTCTTTCTCTGGCTCTCATTCGGTTTCTCTCGATCTGACTTTTCCATGTCATGCGCTAATCAAATGTGACTCCCAGGTAGTTTGGGTTGTCGTTTGGCTGCAGGTATTTGCCGTTAAGACTTATTTTGGTGTTTTGGGGTTTGTTTGAAAGCGAGAATATCGTACATGTTGTTTTTTTCTCGTTTATTTTGACCGGCCATGAGTTCGCCCACTCTTCCAGCGATGTTTGGGCCTGCTGCATCCGATTACTTGCTATGGTGAGATTCTTTTCAGAGGTCCACATAGCCAGATCGTCTGCAAACATTGAGCTATGGACTCTTCTTGGTATATTCTCTGTTATGTTATTTATATACACCAGGAAGAGTGTGGGTGACAGTACTCCCCCTTGGGGTACTCCCTGCTCAAGTGTCACCTTTTTGCTCATCTGCCCTTGTACTTGAACTCTGGCTGTTCTGTTTTTGAGGAAGTGACTGATCCATTTGTACATTTTCCCACAGACTTCACTTCTTCGTAGCTTGACTTTAAGTCCCTCTTTCCAGACTTTGTCAAATGCCTTTTCTAGGTCCACCCAAACCGCTACTGTGTGTTTTTGCTCCTGGTAGGCATCTTCTATTTCCTGGGCTATGATGGTGACCTGATCCTCAGTGGATCTGTGCTGTCTAAAGCCTGCTTGCTGTGGAATTAGTATGTGTTTTTCTTCCAGATGCCACATCAGTCTGGTGTTTATCATACGTTCCATCAGTTTACCTACACAGCTCAGTAGGCTGATAGGCCTGTATCCATTTGGATCTGTTTTATCTTTTCCTTTCTTTGGTACTGGTACAAGTACTGCGTCTTTCCATGCCTGGGGTACAATACCCCTTTTCCAACTTTGGTTCAGGACTGATAGTAACTTCCTCTTTGCTGTTTGGCCCAGCCCCATCAGCATTTTGTTTGTTACCCCATCTTTTCCGGGAGATTTCCTTTTGTTTAACGTTCTCATGGCCTCTTCCATTTCATTCATTGTTAGTTTTACCATCATGTGCTCTTCTGGTGCCGTATTGATGTTGTCGTGCCCCTTTTGCTCTTCACTAATGTCTGTATGCCTATCTGCAGGGACATCAATGTGGTTTGCTCTGGCATAATGTTCAATAAAGGCGTTTGCTGCTTTTTTTCCAGTGAGCATGTTGTCGCCCTGCTTGATGGTAATTTGTTTGTTTGTTTGATGGAGTTTCGTCATTCATGGCTCTGACTAACTTCCATAGTTTGTTCCCATCTTTATCTAAATTGAGGCTTTCTGTTTTGTTTTTCCAGCTTTCTCTTGTTATTTGGTTTAGAGTGTATTTGTATTTCGCCGTGGTGGCTTTGAGGGCGATATTTGCCTCCATAGATTGTTCTCTCTCTGCCATGTTCCTAGCATTTGTGACTTCGTCTTCCACTTTCTGCAATTCATCATTCCAATAATGCTTATAATTTTTCCTTGCCCCTCTTGGGATGGTTTCAGTAGCAGCTTGCATTATTGCTTTGCTTAGGCTTTCCACCATGGGCTTCATTTTGTTGTTCCGTATGTTGATGGTTTCACACAGCCCATCTGTCAGGATTGCAAATCTGTCCCAGTCGGCTCGTTTGTAATTCCAATGTGGGAGCGATTTTATTTCCTGTGGGCCTACTTCCATATCAACTTCTAGCCTAATTGGCCTGTGGTCGCTACCTGCCAATTGGTTTAGCACCTGGCAGTCTATTTTGTGTTGAATGTCCACCATGGAAAAGGCCAAGTCTAGAGTAGAGGTGGTATGCCATGTTCTAGAATAGAAGCTAGGGCTATCCTCCGGCCTATTGATTAGACAGAGATTTGTGTCTATCTCCCAATCCTCCACTTCGTCACCTCTGCTGTCTGTGTCCGAGTATCCCCATCTCTCCGAGTGGCTGTTGAAGTCTCCAGCTACTATGCAGTTGGAGTCTCTGACTTCCATGCTCGAGAGCGACAGGTCTTTGGTGGTCCGTACAGGTTGAAGATGCGGATCTTCGTCTCTTGTGCCATTATGTCAACTTCTACAATTTCTGCTTATCCGGTGTGATTGACAGCTACCGCGCTACTCGATATGCAGTTACATGTCAGTATCAGAACCCCTCCTTTGTGACCTTCTCTATCCAGATGGAAGGTCTGGTATCCTCTGATTGAGAATTTATGGTTGTTGTTGAGGTGTGTTTCTTGGATACATGCCACGTCAATCTTACCTTCATGCAAGTGATGTGTTAGGGAAAGCTTTTTGTTAATGACAATCAGGCAGATCAATATATAATGCCAGGTAGCCAAAAACTATCCTGTTCTGCAAATCCACCTAATCTGTCCTTAGTAGGTACCTTCAAGTGTCTTCCCTGATTTGCTTATTAGGCTTTCATTTGGTTATAAGTGTAGGTTTGTGAGTGGTCTCTTCTTGTGGCCTGTTAAGCCATCAATCTCCTGAAAAGGACAGATCAAATAACTGTTTTCCGTCTTCGCACACAACAAATACAACTTAATAGTCACTTGTACAGAATCCAGCCACAACAGACTCCAGAGTGCTGGCTGTGCACATATTTCTGCGAAACTGTTTTGCTCTCATCTTTTTTGATTTTCCGACGCTTGACTGTGTTAGGAAAGAGCTTCCTTCCTCAGAGGTCAGACAAATAGAACACTCTGTATGAAATTAAGCAATAGCACACAAACACTTGCAGAACCACTTTATGGCATTTGGCTAAAGGACAGGAGTCCACATGCTGCTGGGTCAATAACCAACCAACCAACTTAGGCATTTCCATAAATACATTACAAATAGTGAATCTATATGAAGTGACAGATGCGCAAGCCATACTTCAGAAGGTACAGAAGGGATAGCTTAGGTACGAGTGGATAGCAGCTGTTGAGGCCTTAAACCTCCAGAGGCTGACATGGATCTACTGTCCTACTCATGCTGAGATTCAGGGCAATGAAAGAGCTGATGGATAGAAGTGACATTTTGAAATCAATCAATGACCACCTGCTAGATGAGGACACCGCAATTGATGAAGCAGGATATCCACAGACTGCAAAGTTTCTACATTAAACAAGTTTTGAGCGGAGTATGGCGCATGAGAGGATGGAGCAGGAGAGTGTACAACCAGTGAGCTACAGGGACCATTAGCATCCATACCTTACGCCATTTGATGAGAGAGACTGAGCACCAATGGGTATGCCGGAGTGCAGTGATGTCGATTCTTAGAAACAGAAACAGAATCTATACAGCAGGACATTCATATTATGATGAATGATTCCCTGTGTCCAAAACTGTGTGCAATATTAAGTTTGATTATAGCTTCTCTGCCCATGTATTGATTATCTCTTAGTAGCTAATTAACAAAGCTGTCATTACCGTGGTTTTCCCATTTCTTAGTTCCATCAGGGAGATTTGTAGAGTTAAGGAACAAAGGTCATTTGCCCTTTCAGCCACAATACAGTGTGCAGCTAGGTTTTTATTTAATTCCATTAGAAAAAATCAAGCCGAGGTTTGCTTACCTGTTTCTCCAGATCAAGAAGCCATTATTTGTAACCAAATGTTCATCCACTCCTTTGTATTAATGGTGAATAACCATGTATTAATGACCAATTCCCTGTATTAATGACCAATACAATACATCATGTATTAATAACCAATTCCCTGTATTAATGACAAATACAATAATAGCTGTCCATCGTTGTCGATGAGGACCGCCGACATCATCCTTGTCACAGATTTCCGTGTTGGGTGTGGGTGCGCATGTGGCTGAACAGGCCAATGCGGGCACGAAAACATCTGCTACATATCGGGCACACGAGGTTTGTAGAAGGGGATTGTGTTCCCGCTGTTCAGGATTTCCGGTTCTCGCGTCTGCTCTGGGCTTTCAAAACATGGTCGTCTTCACCGGCAGCAACACCCAATTTGACTGCGCTTCTCCAGTCAGATGTGTTTTGCGCAAGATATTCCCAGGTGTCGATGTCTATCTGGCAACTTTTTAGTGAGTCCTTCAGACCGTCTTTAAAACGTTTCTTTGGGCGCCCTCTCTCAGCTCGCCGTAGAGAAACTTCTTTGGGAGCCGCTCGTCTGACATACGGACGAGGTGTCCGGCCCATCCTAGTCGTGCTTTTTCTAGCAGTGCATGGATGCTGGGCATGTTAGCCCTCGAGAGAACCTCGATGTCAGTGACACGATCTTGCCATCGGATTTGGAATATTCGCCTCAGGCAACCTGTGTGGAAGTGGTTTAACCTCCTTGCATGTCCAGAGTATACATTCCAGCTTTCGCAAGCGTATAGTAGGGTTGGAATGATGGTTGCACGGTAGACTTTGAGTTTGGTTTTGACGCTGATGCCACGACGTGCCCAAACCATCGAGCGCATTCTACCAAAGACTGTGCTGGCCTTTGCTATTCTGCTTGCCACCTCATCGTCTAGGCTGACAGATCTCGACAGCGTGCTGCCCAGATATGTGAATTTGTCTACGGCATTCAACGTCTGCCCGCAGACCAATACAATACATTATGTATTAATGACCAGTTCTCTGTTAAGGACCAATACATCATGTATTAATGACCAATTCTCTATTAATGACCAATTCTCTGTAATAATGACCAATACAATACATCGTGTATTAATGTTGAAATTCATTGTCTATTCTTTCTTCTTTGCATTCAGGATCTTTTGGTCATACTATATCTGCAGGCCAGTTGCCATGAAGTCTGTAGTCTATTAATTACTAATACATTGTGTTTTAGTTTTAGTATTAGTGGACCTGTGCATCTACAAGTGTGTTAGCCCATGTGCAGGTCCCAACTCTTGTGTCAGTTTGTAGTAGCCGGGTGCTTTTCTCCGCTAAGTGGGTTGGGCTCAAGCAGTGCTATGTTTTTTGGTTTTGTGCTGTCTCATCTCGGTTTCCAGTTGATTCTGTGGATGACTAACTTGTTTGTTTCAGGATCGTAAGTGTTGTGCTAGCTCAAACGAATCTTGCTATCTAGAGGGGGGGGGGGGGGGGGGGGGGGGGGGTCTGCCAGGCAGTCTTTTTTTGCCACAGTACCACAGAGTGGTTGCTGTGCTTCAGCATTCGTCTTTCCTTCTGACTACATGGCCAGCCAGCAGTGCTTAGAGTTGTTGACATGATAGATGACATCCTTGACTTTTGACAATGCCCGGATCTCACTGTTGTGCAAGCCCATTTGGCGCTGTTGCCTAAGTGATAGGCCCACAAGACGGCGCTCGAGCGAGGCATGTGCTGTCCTTATCTGGTTCTCCATGGCTTTTGTCAGAGACCAGGTTTTACATCCATAACATAGAGTCGAATGTGTCAGCTCACAGTCTGGTGTCTCTGTTGCAGCCTTTATCGAGTTGAAGGCGGCCCATCCTTCTCGACGTCGCCTGGCAATCTCGGGCTTCAAGTTATTTTCCATGTTGAGGAGGCGGCCGAGGTAGATGTATTCATCAATATCCTCCAATGGTATATCATTTAGGGATACGGGGTTGGGCTCCGCAAAACAGTTACGCGTAGCTTTTTTCTATATTTATTGTGACACCTGCTTTCTTGCCCTCCGCTTCCAGCGATGCTAGCATCTGTGTCGCTTCGACGGGTGTCTCTGTGATAAGTGTGATATCGTCTGCAAATAGGTGGTTGAGTAGTCGCCCATTTATGTTGATGCTATACTCGCTCCAGTCGCAATGTCTCATCGTCAACTCCAGACATGCAGAGAAAAGCTTGGGCGAGATGGGGTCACCCTGTTGTACACCTTTCACCGTGGCGATTGCTATCAGTCGTGAGAATAAACGAATGATGGTCGTGCATACAACATAGCACCGTTTCAACATGTCTATGTAGCCAGCTTCTACTCCCTGCTCTTACAGGGCTTTCCACACATATTCCGGTTCGACCGAGTCAAACGCCTTTTTGTAATCAATGAATGTCAATACTAGCTGTGTATGGTGCTCTCTTGCTGCCTCTATCAAACTCAAAATATATGATCCAGTGTGCTGTAGGTGTACCTAAACCCAGCCTGCTTTATGGGTTGGGCTTCCTCAAGGGTGTTGTGGATCCTCGCTAGGAGGCATCTGGTGAATACTTTGTACAGTACTGAGAGGAGGGTGATAGGACGGTAGTTAGCCAGATCTTCTTTGTCTCCTTTCTTGTATATTTATTCAGATGTGACCGGATATGACTATACAGTCCGATCTGAGCGTGGCAAACTCTACCGCATGCAGGGCACACGTGAACAGCATTTGTAGTTGGGTAGTCTTGCATTCTTTTCTTTCGTGCAGCTACTTTTCCAGCACCTCCATGATCATCCTCAGCTCAGCAGTGCAAGCACCATGTGTGGCGGCAGTGCTCCAGGCTGAATGGTTCGGAGCAAGCAGCTCCCAGTCAGCAACATCAATGGAGAAACTCTTCAAAGAAACAGAGTATCTATATCTTTTCTTTTGTCCCCCCTGCGAGCGCTGTCTTGTCATGAGCTCACCGTACAACAGTTGTTTAGGGAGGCGCTCATCTGACATATGAACAACATGCCCTGTCCATCTGATCTGAGCTCTCTGTAGCAGCGTATGGATGCCAGAGAGTCTAGCCCTGCTGAGGACTTCAGAGTTGGGCACTCTGTCCTGCCAACCGATCCTGGGCAATCAGCAGAGACAGTTTACATGGAAACGATTAAGTTTTCTGACATGCCTGCTATAGACTGTCAATGTTTTGCATGCGTACAAAAGGGTGGTTAACACAACAGCATGATACACACCAACCTTGGTGGCAACACTGATTCCCTGCCGGTCCCAAACATTTTCTCGTAGTCTTCCGAAAGCAGTACTTGCCTTGGAAATCATGTTGTGGACCTCGGAGTCAATATTTCCTTCTCTGGTGAGGGTACTACCAAGGTAAGTGAAGCTATCAACTGCTTTTAGGTGATGTCCCTGAACAGTGATGTTTTGTTCGTGGTAGGGCTTCCCGGGTGCAGGTAGAAACATTACCTCCGTTTTCTTGGTGTTTACAGTAAGACCAAAATTAGTGCACGCAGTTGAGAACTCATTTATGATTGCCTGCATGTCCTGTTCTGAACACGTGTTAATTGCGCTGTCGTCGGCAAAGAGGACTAAGATAGTTACTTCTTTCACCTTTGTGAGGGCCATTAGGCGCCTCAGAGTGAACAGCTGCCCATCCGTCCGGTATCTGATCTGTATTGATCATTGACCCTAATTATTTTTGTCTTATCCTCATTGATCTTCAAACCAACTTGTTTAGAGGTATAATCCAGTCTATCCAGTTTCCTTTGCATTTGGCTGTGGCTGTGGGACAAAAGGGCTATATCATCCGCAAAATCCAGGACCACCCTCTGTTTATTCAAGGTCCACTGGATTCCATTTCTCTCATTTGTTGTTACTTTCATAATCCAGTCGACTGTCAGGATTTAATTTTGAATGGCCTCTGTGAGTTGTCCTTTGTGTATAACTCTACATTGCATATATTCATACGTCTGTCTAATTATGTTTGTGAGCTTTTGAGGAATTCCATAGTGTCTCTAGTTCCCAGAGTATATCTCTGACCAAACTGTCGAAAGCCTTTTCATAATCAACTAAATTGATGTACAAACTCGAATTCAATTCCAATGATTGCTCCACAATTATCCGTAATGTGGTTATCTGGTCAATGCATGATCTATTCTGTCTGAAGCCCGCTTGTTCATCTCTTATCTTGTTTTCCACTGCCTTTTTCAACCTTTCTAGTATTCTCTATTTAACACCTTTCCCGGCACTGATAATAACAACATTATTCCTCTATGGTTTTTGCATTCCTGTAAATCTCCGTTCTTTGACAATTTCATCAGGTAGCTTTCTCTCCAATCTTTTGGTAAGCTTTCTTGCTCCCAGATGGAGCCTATTAAGTTGTGGAGCATGTTAGTAGATGTTTCAACATCTACTTTTATGGCTTCCGGTGGTACCCAATCAGGTCCTGCTGCTTTTCTGTTGCTTAGTAACTCTATTGCCCTTCTAATATCTTCCTTACTTGGATTATCACAGTTGATGTGGCAGGTCCACCTTTGCTGGTGAGATGTCTGTTCAAAAGTTCTTCAAAGTATTCTACCCATCTTTTCTTCTGTTCTTCAAGGTTAGTTATTTTTTTTCCCCAAGTTTATTTTTTATTGGTCTACCTTGTTGTTGATACTTTCCCGATAGTTGACTCCTATAGATCTTTCATAATTCCCTTTCCTGCAGCCTCTTCCACTTCCTCGGCCAGACTATCAATGTAACGTCTTTTGTCCGCCTTGATGCTCTATTTAACCTCCTTGTTGCTCTCTACATAGTCTTTCGGGTCTGTGCTTTTTGGGGCTCTTGTTTTACTATTTAGTAAGGTCATTTTCTTATTTCGCCTCTTCTCGATTTTATTGATTGTTTCTGCTGTTATCCATTCTTTAAACTGCTGTTTTTCATTCCTCGTACTTCCTCGAATGCAGTTTTCCATGTACTTTGTACTTGTTCCCATTTATCCTCAATGCTGGCCCCTTCATCTAGCTGCTCTAGTGCTTGATTTTTATTCCTGAGTGTTATACGGAACTCATCTTTCTTATTAATTTCTTTCAGGTATTGTACGCAGTACTGTGGCCTGCTGACTTGCATCGTTCTGTTTATCCTTAAAATCGGCTGTACTTTTGCAATCACTAAAAAGTGGTCTGTGGCTACATTTGCGCCTCCCCTCCCCCCCCCCCCCCCCCCCCCCCCCCCCCCCCCTCCTCCTCCTGTAGACCCTGACATCTAATAATAATCGTCTAAATTTTGAGTTTACACAGATGGGGTCAATCTGATACTTTGTTTTCTGGTCTGGGGATACCCATGTTGCCTTATGAATGGCTCTGTGTGCAAACATACTTCCTTCTATGACCAATTTGTCTCCTGCACAAAAATCTACAAACCGCTCTCCATTTTAATTTAGGACTCCTAGTGCCTCCCTGCCCATGATCTCCTCATATATCACGTCATGTCCTATTTTTGCGTTGAAGTCTCCCATCAGTATGGTAATATCACTCCCCAACTGTCTCCTCCACTAGTCTCTGTAATCTGCTGTAGAAAACCTATTTAACTATGTCTTCCTTTTCATTTGTTGGGGCATATCCCTGAACCATATTTAGTTTAACCTTCTTGTTCTAAATGTAATAATCAACAGTCATGATCCGACTGCTCTCCACTCTATGAGCGCACTTTGGGCCTCTGCTGAGAGCCTTAGGGCTACTCTCTGTGTGTAGTGCATTTTTCTCTTCCTAATGTCCTATCACAGTCTCCCCTGTTGCCAATAGTACCTTTCCTGACTGAGTCCGTCTCACTCAGCCCAAGGATACTAATGCTATATCGCTCCCTCTCTTTTGCAATCTGCGCTGTCTTCCCCTTCTCCCACATGGTTCTAACGTACCAGGTACTGTGTCTGGAAGGCTTCCTTGTCGAAAGAAAGGTAGTCTACAGTACAGCTTCCTTTTGCGTTAGGCTGTGCCGCGTCATAGGCCTTGCTGAGGGGACCTTTCCCTTCAAGGACGGCTTTTGGTTTGTTTTGGTTGTCGTTTTTGTAACAATTGTTTTTTGATGAGGTGGGGTAGCTGGCTCAACCTTCCTCCTTTCTCATCCTGCTTTGGACTGGCCATGGCAGAGATAATAATGACCAATACATTGTGTATTAGTGATCAACACTTTGTAAAATAACCTGGAAGATTTTTAGTGCATGTATTTTGTATTTTTTAAATTTGGGAAATATATTAAAAATGATATTTTATTTTTATCAATCAATAATTTTAATATTTCATATTCATTATAAAAATAATGTTTACATACTTTCGTCTAGGTAAACACTACATTGTCCAGAAAATTACAGGAAATGGCTGGCCAGATGATTGAGCTGCACGAGTTGTTGAAAGCAGTTAGAGATGAGAATGAGCGACTCATTTCTACATTGAAAACTTCCACAGAGGTTTGTTTTAAAGAGTCACGTTGAAAAATATCTTCTTTGCGTTCAGGATCTATGGTCATGCTATATCTGCAGTGGCCATGATGAAGCCTGTTGTCTTCACCAGATCGGAGCAGTTCCCCCCCCCCATAGTTGTCTCTGCACCGTCTGGCATCTTATTTCTCTATAGAGTGGCATTCCTGTAGATTGTGCTCTGGGTTTTGGCCCCCTGTTCCACATGGGCATTCTTCGGTGTAATATGACAAATATTAAATTGTTGATCATTTCATTTGAACCTGTGGTGCATTCATCTCCTTCCTCTTCTGGAATCCTCTTTGCTCTATATAAAGTATAGGATGGCTACTGAAGCCTACTGGAAATATGTATCAAAGTAAAGCACTGATGGATATTTTTGCAATGATGGGTCAGCAACAGATGCTATCAAGAATGAACTTGTATGAAAACTTACCGAGGACAAGGAAGGAAACACAGAGCCTATAATAAATGCTGAATGGGAATGTATAAAAATCAGTATCCAAGTAGCAAATAAATCGTTACCAGATAAAGAACTTGGGAAATACCAAGAATGGATGACAGATGACATCTTAACTAAAATGGCAGATAGAAGGTTAAAAATGCACCTGCATATTCATCACTAGACATAGAGACATGTGCAATGTGCAGTGGTTGGAAGAAAAATACAAAATAATAGAAGACATGGGACTAAAACACAGTACCAGAGAAATGCTAATGGAAATAAAGAAAACAGCAAACAAGACACAGTTAATCCAAAGTGGGGGATGCATCTGAGATAAGCTTTTTAAGGACAGCCGCTGAGCCAAATCAGCAACATTTAATAATGAAGGACCTAGCATCCTCAGATCAGAAGTGGAAAATGTGATAACTACTATGAGAAAAAGGAAAGCAGCAGGACTGGACTCCATAAATATAGAAATGATAGAGACTGGAGGAATTTGGATTAGATATCCTTACTGATCTGTATAATGACATATACAATACTGGATGCATACTGACGAACCTGAAAAGATCTACTTTTATAACACTTCTGAAAAAACCTCATGCAACAGAATGTTTAGACTTTAGAACAATAAATCACACAATTAAAATACTACTCAAAATCATACAAGAGATAATAAGAGGTCAAATAGGATTTATAAGGTTAGGAATAAAGGCAGCTTACCCCTACAGTTTCAATGCACTGTACAGACTAACTTGTTATTGTACCTCTGATAGAAATGAAACTAGTGATTTACCAAGGTTTTGTCCACATATCCTTGTGATCAGAAGATTAACATTCAAACCACTCAACCAGCCACTCCCTTCCTCTCTATTATTAATCATTACTTTCCAGGTCTATCTTACTAGCTCATGCAGTCTGGTTTAGTTTAATGCATTCTATCCATGTTCTATGTCATCATTTCTTGACCCAACAATACCTTTTGTTTGTTGCATGTACTGTATATGTTTCTTCTGGCTTCCATAATTTTTAAATAGTCAAACCATTGCATCCAGTTTGCTTTCAATGTATTTGTTTATTTATATATATAAACAGTGACGCACACCATTCACTCCAGCAAGTGTATCAGTGGAGTAGGAAGCTCCAAAACGATATGAGTTCCGTAACAAATTGTTCACGACCGAGTCGGGCACGCCGAGCAGTGACCCCAGAGTCAATTGCAGCCGTTGACCACCTCGTAAAGAAGCATCGCAAATTGGCTGTGAATTATGCTTGCTAGAGTGAAAGGCATGCATCACCATACTGGACCTTCATTCACCAATAAATTTGTATAGGTTTACCTATTCGCTGCTCAATAAACAGATAACAAAACGCTGCTCCTCTTTGGTATATGTCAATACTGGGGCAGCCATCTGTTAGTTGCAATTATAACGTCATGTTGTTCGTCTGCACTGTGATGGCGCATGCAGGATACACTTGATATCCCTAGCAACCATATTAACAAGTTACAATACATACACGCACGCATACATACATGCACGCATACATACATACATACATACATACATACACACACGCTCACATGCACACACACATGAGGGGACTTCAAATGAAAACCTTAAAAGTTGGATAGAAATGACAAAAACAAAACCATCCCTTTGTATTGTAACTTGTAAATATATATATATATAAATCAATTAAAGTCCATTTCTTCTGCTTCTCTCGGTGCATGGACCAGTGACCACATCTCGTCAGCATACACAGTTCTGGGCTACTCTTTCTGTCTCTCTCCGGGAGTAGACATTTAATCGTAGTCTCCTCTCACATTCTCTTCAGCATGTATTTTTGGGTCTATCTCACTTTCTCTTCCTTTGAGGAGTCAATGTGATATCCTTTCTGGCTCCCTACAGAGCATAGGTCTTCAAAAAATACATGCCAAGTAATCAAACATTGACCTGCCTTTATCTATTGCATTTGTTTCTTGCTTAAAGTTTCAACAGGGTGGAGTAGCCAACCCATGCCCAACCCTCCTTAGTCACCTCTTATCTAGGTTACACTATTACTTTTCTTTGCTCCCCACTGTAACACATGTGCACCTTATCAGTGTTTCTAATCAAATAATAATCTTTGTTTTTTTTGGTTTTTTATATTAGGATAAGTCCTGGATAGTTCAGCAAATACAAGGGTACCAGGACACAATCTCGCATTTGAAGCTTCGACTTTCCACAACCAGTACTGATCGTGATCGCTTGTTTAAGGAAAAGCTGGATATGATCAGCTCACTACAGCAGATGATGTTTGACAAAGAGCAGCTAGCGAAGGTCATTTTTTTTTTTGCCCTGTGGTTTTGCTCACCTAGATTGCCTGCTGTTTACATATAAAATATTTACTTTTGTTAGTACTTACTAACTTACTTTCTGTTGCACATGAGTGTAGTAGATTTGGGCATGTCATGAGCTTATTCTCTGTATGCCCATCTCTTCAAGTTTTTTTCCTTATCGGGTCACCCCAATCAAAGTCTATTTAAAGTTCTCATATTTGATATAACTTAACCTTTACCACTCTACATACAAAATGTACACAATTTCCCTTGCAGTTGAATTATTTTTCAGGACGTCACGTCATCTAACTTTGGTTGCTACTTTGAGAGCCTGTAATATTTTTATTTGATGGCCTATTGATATGATTTGTTTGTGAGTAGAAAAATAAAGAATTTGTTGGTGTTATTGTTTTTGTTGTGTGTGTGTTAGTTTCTGAGATAAAAACAAATTAATTTGTTGTTTGTTGTTCGCGAATGCCCACAATGAGTAGGTTAGTTACCTTTTTGTGCGTCCTGAAAAGGACGTTAAGTGGCAGGTTGCAGTAGCTTTCCTCACATCCTGAGCGTGCTGATGAAGGTGGACTGGTGTCCTACAGGTGGTTGTGTTATACTTGGCTTCATCTGTGTGTTGCACTGCACACTACTACGAGGATCAGGTCGAACCTCACTTTGTTAGCCAGACTGTTGTCATCGACAACAGCCTGTTTTCAGGATGACCAACAAGGAGGTCAGGTGAGGGTCTTGGGCAGTAGATTTCTCCTGAACCTGGCTAACATTGTCTGATCAATGTGTTTTGCCTGACCAAATGTTAGCCTCATCATCCAAAATTAAGGTGATAGTGTTGAAAACAGCACACTTAGACTCTCCTGCTTTCAGCGCACCTTGGTTGAAAAAAAATAACATTTTTCAACTTCACTAACACCTGATTACCGATGTTTACCATAATGGCTATGTCTTTCACTTCAACTGTAGACGTCATTAATGTATCTAAATAAATAATCTAAACAGATCTGTCTCAGAAAAATCCTTTGCAGAAACTTCTCCCCCATTCTCAACAATTGGTGAATCTACAAATCCAAGTGAAAAACATCAGAAATCATTTCACAAATACCTAAAACTAATTTCACGATTCCCATTGTTGGTATCTAACCGTACATTACGTAAGTTGGAACTCTTTACAATTAAAAGATCAGTAGCCATTCATTTTTAAGTTTGTTTATGCAACAGCAACGTAAGTCAACCACTGGCAACCTGTATGCCTCGATGTTCATGACGTCAGTCGCTTTGCACTGACTCCCAAGCCGTAAAGGTTAACTTAACGTCTTCATACTGGTTTCGAAGACTCTCTGTATACAACCAGTTTCTTGGAGAGTGGTTTTTACCGATGTGCGAGTCTATCTTAATAGACTCAAACACTCGAGCTAAGTAGACCTGCAGCCAGTTAGGTGCCATCTATAGCTGTTCTTAAAAACCACATGGTGAAAGGTACAAATAACTTTGGTAGATTTTTTGTTTGAATTTTTTCCGGGCAGCGGCTGTTAAGCCTACTCTTTTCAACTTCCATTTGCCAAGGAATTTTGAACGGGCTCAACACTGAACACGAGTCCGATTTCACTACCCTGAGATTAGGGGAATTTTTACCAGAAGATCTATGTGGAAAAAAAAAAAGGATTCCACCGTGATTCTAACACGTGACCTCCGGCATCCAAGGCAGACACCTTATCTTGAGAACACTGCTCTAGGTGTGCTCCGGGTGCAGCCTTCTCCTGCAGCTTTATCTATGAATATCTGATGTTGGTCGTGCCATTTCACGATGTGCCGTTTTCTGGGGCTTCCTTGGAGAGATTGTGTTTTTTGTAGGAAACTTCGTAGAGACTTTAGTATCTTTTTCTGCAATTGATGTCTGTACATATCTTGGATCGTTGGTCCGTTTGTCTCTTAACTTCTGCTGCAATGCTTCTTCTGCACCAGGGGGATGCTCTATCAAGCATGAGGTATATTTTTCTTATGCAGGTCAATTGGTCAGACACCCAGTCACAAACCAGTCTCATTAATTGCAGTATTAACATGCTTAGCTTGTTTAGACTTTTCCCATACCATTGCTGCATATTCTGCTTTGGAAAAACATAGGGAAAGTATGAATTAGCAGATTAGTTATTGACAACATAGAAATATTTACTTATATTAATTATTGGCAATATAGAAATATTTACTTATATTAATTATTGGCAATATAGAAATATTTACTTAAAGATCAGTTATTGACAACATAAAAATATTTAATTAAAGATTAGTTATTGACAACATAGAAATATTTACTGAAAGATTAGTTATTGATGACATAGAAATATTTATATATATTAATTATTTACAACATATACATATACATACAGAAGAAATCAAATAGAGAAACTACTAAAACTATAGGTATAGAATAAAACTGGCTTTTAACTAACACCACATGGAAGCAGTTAGATTATTTTGGTTATATGAAAATATACAGTGGCTTGGAAAGACAGATAGTAGAAGGTACAGGGCCTGGCAAAAGGTTAAGGAGGTCCCAGAAGAAGATGGTATCCGGACATCACTGACATTCTGAAGATGTTTGTATGTGAAGTGGGTCGTCTTGACAGAAACTGAAATATGTTCAGGGTTGCGGCGAAGGAAACCATTCTGGAAAGAATATGTCACAGGACATGACATTATGAAACTATCATTGTGCCATTTTCCCCATTCTTGAGGTCAACCTGGGCTGTAGAATAAACACTACTTGCCCCGACAGTTACAGCGCAGTGTTACTAAGTTTTTATTTCATCCCAGTAGAACAAACTGGAATTTGAACTCATACCCACCTGATAAGCTCTAGTGGTCTGCCGGGGTTTATGTGTATGACAAGGACAAGAGTAGTACCACTGCCTCACAGAAAGAATGTTGTAAGAGGCGGCTAACCGTGTGACATGGCTTAACACCGGCCATGGGTAGGTGGTTTGTTTAGAGCAGCATAGATGGCACCTAACAGGCTGCGGGTCTACTTTTCTCAAGTGTTTGAGTCTATTAAGATGGACTTGCACATTGGTTAACCACCCTCTGTAAGCACTTGTCCCAATGAATCGGAGTATTTAGCTGCTCAAGCCTAGCCAGCTAAGCAGTAAATCCTTCTCTTGGCTACATACAGTTCGTACCAGAGCTGAGACCTGCACAGGGGCATCTGCATAGGTCGACTAAGAACAAAAAACCTTTCTGATTAGGAGACCAATAGAGTATACGCTCAGTTTAAGAGCATAACAGAAACATTCAAAAAACAATTTTGAATTTTTGCAGATGTGTTTTTTTTCCCAGAAGTTTCTCCTGCATTTTATTTACATGATACAGCATTTTGCTAGAGATAACAGTAGATTAAAAAAAAAACTTTCTTGAAAATAGAAACCCATAAAGGTCTACCATCCATATTTGACACTATTTTCCCACTAAAAATTCAAGCAGACGCAGAACTCACATATCCTTGAGCGTGAGCTCAGCGAGCAGCTGTCACATCACTCTTACTCAAAAGCTGCAGGATTCAAACAGAACGTAAAGGAAACAGAACTTGCACAAGAACTTGCTAGTGTGATGAAGGTAATGTCACTTTTGTAGCTAACCTTTACACATTCAAAAATTACGTAGTTTTCCCTGTAACCGCATTATTTTTCAGAGCATTATGTCATGTCATAGTTGTTGTCTTTGAGAAACTCCAACCTGTTTTTGTTTTGTTTTTTCAAATAAATGATTTTGTTGTGTGTAGAGACATATATTAATAAAAATCTTATTGGTGTTATTGTGTGTGTGTTAGTTTCTGAGATAGAAGAAGATGAAGGTGATAATGGTGACAAATAGCACAAACATATAGACTCACCCGCTATTGGCATCCATTTTGTTGGAAGAAAACAAAACAAACTCTGAAAACGAACTATCTATGTAATGGACATATCTGTCACTTTTGACTACAAACTTAATTATTGTATCTACATAAACAAACTAGATCTCCCTCAGAAAAATTTATTGCAGACACTTAACTTCCCCATTCTCAATAATGGGTGAATTTTCAAATCCAAGTGAAAAATATAAGAAATCCTTTCCAAAAGTCTAAAACAAATTTCAAAATCCCCATTGTTTTTATCTAACAGTACAGGACGGAAGTCAGAACTCTCTACAATCAAACAAGCAGTATGTTCAGTCATTTCTATGACATTAACCTGGTAGTTTATATAGGATAAACCAACAACACTTTTGCGCGTTTGCACGTCGTTGGTGTTGTTAAGGTTAAATAAGTCCCAATAAGTGTCAACAAAATTAATTTCTATTCAACCCTGATCTTAAAGGTTTGCTACTTGAATTGAGATAAATATATTTGTCAATGGGATCAAGATTATTGTGTTAATAATATTATCTCTTTTTAACTCAACAACTCCCACGTGCCAATGTATCGGCTTCCTGAGTTTTTTCAGAAAACCAAAGTGCAGATGTATCGGCTATAGCTACTATGTGTTCACAAAATCACATATTTCCTAGTTCTTCTAAATGTTTTATTTTAGTTCTTGACGGAAGTCAAAATTTTGTACTTTTCATTTCTAGAAGAGCTATTACACATAGCGTTGGTTTCATTGAAAACATGTTTTTTTTTTCGTACTTGGGGGGGGGGGTGCAGGTGTCATGATTCTAGCTCACGCCCCTTTAGCCAGACCAAAGAGAGCTTCTACAACTCGAGCTTGGTAATAAATATATTATATTATTGCTCACGGTAGTGATGATGAAGATATTGATAATTCCGATAGCGACATTTCAATTTATTTATCTGGTCTTAGTTCTAAGACGAGCAATGAAAGTAAAACTAAATCTGCTAGGTGATGCCATCTTTTTTTTCTCATTAGTAGCAGTAGTAACAGTTCACAAATTCAGTAATGGTTCAAGATCCTGTGCAGTCATTCTAGTGTGTATAATATAAATATATAATATATTTTGAATATATAGCAGGGATCAAGATGCTGAGCAGCGCATGCGCTGCAGTGGTCAGCGACCCATAGCTGACTACTAGCGTCAGGGCCAGCAAACCATAGCTGCCAAGACCCTTCTACACCTCCATGCGGTGATCCTGGATAACAGGCTGCAGCAGGGCAGACTGGCTAAGGAGAAGGGATCGAAGAGAGAATGCTAACCCGGTACTAAAAAAATGCTTGCTGAAGTCAGATGTGTTGGACCGAAAGGTGCAAATATCGCAGCCAAGCTGTAAACTACAACACAACGCATTCCGTTCTCTGGACTACATTCTGCTACATAAGCCCTTTCAGGGTTTGGTAGTGGGAGATTGAGAACGAACGAAAAAGAAGAAGAAGAAGAATATATAGCAGGCACTGTCTTTCTTGACATGCGTAAATTGTAAACACTCATGCTGGTGTTAATTGGGGCTTTCATTTTTGAGCACTTTTTCAACTTCACGTAACATCAGTGAAATGTCTATACTGTGAAAACAACTGCATCAAATTAGGTGTAACTCTTAGAACATCCTTCCTTGTGGATCACTGTCAATAGAAAATTATTAATTTGTTGGTTTAGAGCTGAATAATGTGTTAATGAGAACAAATTTGTTCATAATTTAAAAAAATAACAAACGAATATGCAACTATAATACCTCATACACAAATGTTCACGTCCATGTATAAAATATATGTATTCCTTTGCATTCTGAACTCAACTATGAACACTTTGGTATATAATGTGTGCTATTTCAGTGAACTTTATTGAAGATAAATACAGCACAACTAAGTGCTGCTGTGTTTGAGTTTTGCGTTTTTTTTAAAGTGCGTTTAAATGTCAAAAATATTTGGGAGTCTTCTTCTTCTTCTTACGCAGTCAGACATCAACCTTTATTTTTTCGAAAAAAGCAGCTGTCATCCTGAGGCTGTCATATTTGGGAGTGAATGAGTTAAACAATTAAATTAGTTTCAGCTTATTTTTACACTTTTAGAGTAATTGTAATTGTTTTTCTTAAAACAATAAGCAAAATTAATTTTAAATATCTTTTTCTTTGAATTTTGCGAGCTCCTGTTGAAAATGAACGTTATTTATTTGTACTAGAACATGTACTTTCAGTTCTAGTTTTTCTTGGAAAGGAGCTACATTAATTTAAACTCAAATTTGTTCTTTCAATTTTGTGTCCTGTTCTGTTAAATGAATTTAAACTGAAATTTGTACTTTCAGTTTTGTTTACTGTTCTGTTAAAATGAATTTAAACTCAAATTTGTAGTTTTAGTTTTGTATACTGTTCTGTTAAATGAATTTAAACTCAAAACATGTTTTAATAATTTTACTAGAAACTGCTTTTTTTTAAAAATAAAGTAAATTAATTTAAACAAACCTGTTTTTTTTTCAGTTTTCAGGTAAAGTTAATTTGATCCAAAATGAACCAAAATATTGTTTACACTCACCTCTGTACTTTAAACTTGTTTTTTTATCATTCTCTCATTATATAGTAATTGGTTTCCGGTCTAGAGCCTAACAGGCTGCTGGCTCTTTTAGCCCAGTTGTTTGTGCTACTCTATCTGCTTCCATCGCCTGGTGGGGTATCAAAAACTATATCTGTGGCAAGCCATCAATAGTGGACCATATTAGGATAAGTTCTGTGTACTATTTCTATCATTGTGCTGTGTTTTTTAAATAAATCGAAGCAAATATTTTGCCTCCTGTTATAAAAAAACAGATAAACATGCTTTCGCTTCTCAAGCGGGTTCACACAGTATTTTTATGTTGCTCATTACGGGGTGTGCTAGTTATTTTTAACACTAAATTTAATCCTATTCAATGCTCCACATAGTGAGTTCACCCTAAATTGTCCCAAATGTCATAACACTAAATTTCATACCAGTCTGACCATTTTTGACAGTTTTAACTAAAATATTTGAAGGTCATTCATTTATCGATTTGACCCTATGTACTTAAAGACATATTATTATTTTTACATGTTTTTTCATCAGGTGAAAGAAGAAGTGAATTCAGAATTGATACATGTGAAAGGTTTATATGATCGAACCTTAGCACAGGTAACAGTCCTGGATCAGGACAAGTGTCTATTGCAGTCTCAGTATGATCTATCAGAACAAGAAAGATATCTGCTCCAGCAAAAATTGAACAGACTTGTCCAGGTATTGCTATTGTACTCTAGTTGTCTTAGCTCCCTGTAGAGCATTGGTAACATTATGAGACAATTGTCTATACAAAGTTATAATGTTATTTGGTTTAGCATGCTACATTTTTGAAAATTTGCACAACTTTATATTTCGCTATGGCAGTTGACTTTTAAAGCTTATAACTTTTCTGTTTGTTTGTCAATAAATATGATTTTCTTGTGTGTAGAGACACAATTGATTAAAGAATGTGTGGGTATTATTGTTTTTGTTGTGTGTTTGTGTTAGTTTCTGAGATACAAAAAGATTAAAATTGATGAAAAACCAACAAAAAATTTGGACTCGACTGCTAGGCCTAGTAACTCCGATAGAAATTCATGAAAACCACAGCAACGTATTGATACTGTGTTTACAATATCGACACAACTGTTAGTTTCCAATTCAAACGTAGTTATTACATCTAAACAAATAAAATAAACAGATCTACTCGATAAAGATCTTTTGCAACAACCTACTTCACCTTTCGCAAAAAGCCAGCTTGTGCCAATCGGCGTAATAAGAAGAAAAATCGTTCAGAATCCATTTGTAATAAAACATACAATACTTTTGCCGGCAAAAAAACTTGCATTTTTCAAAATGGCTATGAGTAGGGTCTCTGTGCAAAAAAGATTTATTTTGCAATTTCAAATTTGTAGGTCGAGTCTGTCCACGGCTAGTGGACGCTAGCGTGCTAAAGGTTAAGATGCTAGTATCTTGTTTTAATGATAAATCCATTAAAAATTATACAACAACTACATTCTCTGTATACTGGTGCAATATAGATCAGTTGGCTGAAGATACAACTCAGTGAATGAGCTGTTTGCATCGGGGTCAGTAAATCAAGTAGGGGCCCTGGAAACAGGCTGCACTAGTGGCGCAGTCGTGGGTATGGTCTAATACTGTTTTTTATGGATAAGAATACCGCCCAGCCAGCGCAACACCGCCTTGCTAATTCTTGGTTTAGGCATGCTCAATAGGCAACCCAAATGTCAATGTACTCCTCAACATAAATAATTAAGTGGTAGAATAATTTTACATCCTTTCTATTTGCTTTTTGACCTGCTTGTGCCTTTCAGCGTCAGGTTATGGAGAGGTTTTTGACCTGGCTCTAGTATTTGCTTCATACACGGGGAGCTGTACTGCTTCTGTAATTTGTGCTATCCATCGTTTGCGGGGTCAGCTCTTGGCTTTGTATCCATTGTATCTTTATAGCATTGCTTTCTGAAGGATACTATTTGGTATTTGACGTATCGCGTGGTTGAACCATTTAGTTTGCTGTCTCTTTTGATGAGGTCTAGCACAGGTGTTGTACCTACTTATTTTACATATAAAGATAAAAATAATTTGCGGCCATGTTCTGGCACAATGATTTTTAGCATGTATGTTTGGTATGCAGGTTTTGCTGTAGTATCAAGTATATATATGCATGTATTAATGTTGTGTGATCTTTTGGCAGTTCAAAGCTGTGTTCTTGAACCACCAAAATGATCTCATTTAACCTATGGATCACCAAAATTGTTTCATGTGACCCTTGAACCACCAAGATTGTTCAATGTGACCCTTGAGCCACCAAAATTATTTCATATGACCCTTGAACCACCAAAATTGTTCAATGTGACCTGTGACAGATTTAGTCTGGGCAGACAAATCTTGTCTCCCCACGGACTGGTGGGACCTGACCACTCAGTCGGCGGGTACCGTGACGGATGGCGTAGTAATAGTGACGCCATCTTGCATCTTCGAAAATAGTCTCGGGTTATAAAAAGAGCAGGGTTTTTCTTACAATACACGATTGGGGAACACAGAGCGTGAGACTGCACCATTTGAGAAGACTTGAAGACGAACGTTACAGTTTTTTACTCCATTTGGAGCAGATACGCTACGGCATCTGCAGAAATACTACCTGATTTCTGAAGAGTGAATCCTTGAAGAGACAGTTGAGCGCCGCACCTGAAGAGTTCACCAGCACGAGCTACTCGATTTTTCCAGGTCTGACGTATTTACATGAGGTTTACAAGCAGCCGACACCTTGAACGAGTTGACCAGTCTACACCTGTGAGTATCCTCTCACTTAGGCTGGGGTGTGACCAGTGCCAGCTACGTGGACGATCCTCCTAGTAGTTGGCCATAATCGCCTGCTGTGTGAGTGAACATTGTCCTCGGGAACGTGTGCTGACCCGCGACACTTTATCACGTGGTCAGTTGGCTCCGGTTCAACACAGACCAATTCATACCTGCGGCTGCTGAGTCGGTTTTTTCCTGATATCGCATAACGCAATTCAAGCGAAAGGACGAAGGAACAAGACAAGGGCATTCTACCTGGGTTGAGGTCGCAACACGAGGTACAAACCGAAACTGTTACGGCCATTACTCGGACTCGCGGTGCGTCACGGCATGCCAAGCACGGGAAAGGTGACTATTGACAATAGTTCAGGTGTAGGAGTAGAGATTTGTTAGGTTAGGTAATCCCTGTATAGGAGTGAGTGAGTTGTGAATATAAAAGTGCCAGTTTAGTGAGGAATAAAGAATTTGTTTATCTGAGTTTTTTCTTTTGTTAGATCATTCAGGTTTAAGTGTGTAGTTGAAGAGCAGCCTTAGTTAGATTAGATAGAGCAAGACCCTGTCCTCTCTGCTACAGACCCTTGAACCACCAAAATTGTTCCATGTGACCCTTGAACCACCAAAATTGTTCCATGTGACCCTTGAACCACCAAAATTATTCCACGTGACCCTTGAACCACCAAAATTGTTCCATGTGACCCTTGAACCATCAAAATTGTTCCATGTGACCCTTGAACCACCAACATTTTTCCATGTGACTCTTGAACCACCAAAATTGTTCCATGTGACTCTTGAACCACCAAAATTGTTCTATGTGACCCTTGAACTACCAAAATTGTTTCATGTGACCCTTAATTCTTGAACCACCAAAATTGTTCCATGTGGCCCTTGAACCACCAAAATTGTTTCATGTGAACCTTGAACCACCAAATTGATTTCATGTGATCCTTGAACCACCAAAATTATTCCATGTGACCCTGTAACTGTGAACCACCAAAATTGTTCCATGTGACCCTTGAACCACCAAAATTGTTCCATGTGACCCTTGAACCACCAAAATTTGTCCATGTGACCCTTGAACCACCAAAATTGTTCCATGTGACTCTTGAACCTTGAACCACCAAACTTGTTCCATGTAACCCTTGAACCACCAGAATTGTTCTATGTGACCCTTGAACTACCAAAATTCTTTCATGTGACCCTCATTTCTTGAACCACCAAAATTGTTCCATGTGACCCTTGAAACACAAAAATTGTTCCATGTGTCCCTTGAACCACCAAAATTGTTTCATGTGAACCTTGAACCACCAAATTGATTTCATGTGACCCTTGAACCAGCAAAATGATTTCATGTGACCTTGAACCGCCAAAATTGTTCCATGCGACTCCTTGTCACACTAACTTGGCCTTATGTTGCCCTCACTGTAGTGTAATGTTACCCCATTTCTAATGTGTACTTATTTTAACACGATAGATTAGTCTGTATTAATTTAATGGTGTTTAACTGTTTTTTTTAGGAGAACACCAGAAAGAAGCAGTTTGTGAGTAACCAGCAGACAGCTTCAGAATCTGAGAAGTAAGTTTATACATTTATCTTCTGCAATCATCATCATTTAGCATGCCCGTCATCTTGTCAAGGTCACCAGTACTATTTGTAATAAAAATGTATTTATTTAAAAAAGCAAATGGTGCAGAATGTTGTGGCCATTATATGTTTAAGATAGATCAAAATCATTGTTTGCCCAAACACTGTCTCCAACCGAGAACTGTTTGTCTAGAGCAAACAAGAAGTCATGCAGACTAATAACAGGGCAACACTGGAATTGAATTGACTATGTCCTAAGAAGATAGCAAAAAATCCCATGGCAGTTCGAAATTAAAAAGAGTAGTCTTAACAGCCGCTGCCCGGACAAACCAAAAATTCTAGTTAAAAATCTACTCAAATTATTAGTACCTTCCGCCAGGCTTAGTAAGCCGTCGGGAGTTTAAAATATCTACTATGGATAGCCATTGGCTACCTGGCAACAGACATTAACATGCATGTTTGAATAGAAAGGACTCCAAGTCATCTTGCCCTAGATGACCTGTACTTTGTACACTTATTTCACCTGTACTTTGTACACTTATTTCACCTGTACTTTGTACACTTATTTTTACCTGTATATTGTACACTTATTTCACCTGTACTTTGTACACTTATGTCACCTGTACTTTGAATACTAGCCATTCTCTTAGTTTGGGGCCTCGGTTTCTTCTTCTTCTTCTTCGTACGCTGTCAAATGTCAACCTGTATTTTTTCGAAAAAAGCAGCGGTCATCCTGAGGCTGTCGACACTGCCATAGAGCTTGTCTAGTGTTGCCACTGATGATGGCCACATGTGCTTTCTCTGGTCCTCGTATGTCGGACAGTTTTGCAGCAGATGTTCAGCGGTCATTTTCCCTGTACCACAAGTGCATTCGTCAGTGCCACCTATCTTCAGTTTATTGAATAGGTGGTACCTCAGTCTGTTGTGGCCTGTGCGGAGTCTGAAGACCACGACCTGCTCTCTTCTGTTCAACTGGTAATAGACATCATTTTTTGTGTAGCCAGTATGTTCTGTTTCCCATTTGGCCATGTATCTGGCCCTAATAAGCCTTTTGGACTCTTCGTAGGTCACACTAGAATCTGGTTGTGGTAGTCTTGCACCTTCTTTTGCCAGTCTGTCTGCCTCCTCGTTGCCTTACTTAGTCGCTCCTTTTCTACCGTAAGGTGTAGAGGTTGTCCACTGTACCACTACTCTTTTTGGTGCGGACTGCTGGCATAGTTGACAGAGTACTGCTCTTAAATCATTAAGTTCAGTATTTTTCTGACTGTTTAGTGCTGTGACTACGGCCAGAGCATCTGTAAGCAGGACTATGTGGCTTTCATTCCTTTTACTTGTCACCATTTCTTCCACTGCCGCCCTCAGAGCCTCTGCCTTCGCTCTGAAATTGCTTGTGTATTTTCCAGTAGCGAATAACAGTGTTCTTTTTCTGCCATTTGGTAGGTTCAGAAATGCTCCTGCCCCTCTGTTCTGTGTTGTATTTGTTACGGAACAGTCGGTGTATGCATGGGTCCAGTCCATACTTGGGTAGTTTTTCGTTATGTACCTCAGGGTTATGTCTCTTCTTTCTTTTTCAGTCTGGCTGTTCTTGTTTCCAATACCTGGTATATTTTCTACCACCTCCGGATTGATATGCTGCTTCCAGGTAGGTTTGCGTACAGTAGGGACGGGCTTTGGTGTTGTTATGGTGTTCATAGGGTCTTCGCTCATCTTTGCTTTGGCTATTTCTGCAAAGTTTCTCCGCTTTAGTTTCCCATTTCCAAATCTATTTAGTCTCTGGTGCATTGGATGGTCTGTCAGTCTTCTGAGTTTCTCTGCTTGCTGCTGGGCTCTGCAGTCTCTTCTGTCGGTTATGGATTGCAGATTTGTAATCTTTTCAAGTTCTATAATTGGCGTTGACTTCATGCCTCCTGTTATAACTCTCATGGCTTGGTTTTGAAGTTTGCTAATTTTATCAAAGTTCGCCTTTGCTGCTGTTGTCCATGCCGCAATGCCATACTCGAGAACTGGTCTCACTCTTCCAGTGTACAGTTTCTTTAGTATACTTTCGTCTGCTCCCCAGCTTGTGCCAGCAAGTTTCCTCATGATTGCCATTCTTTGTCTGGCTCTCATTCGGTTTCTCTCGATCTGACTTTTCCATGTCATGCGCTGATCAAATGTGACTCCCAGGTAGTTTGGGTTGTCATTTGGCCACAGATATTTGCCGTTAAGACTTATTTTGGTGTTCTGGGGTTTATTTGAAAGCGAGAATATCGTACATGTTATTTTTTCCTCGTTTATTTTGACCAGCCATGAGGCCGCCCACTCCTCCAGCGATGTTGGGGCCTGCTGCATCCGATTGCTTGCTATGGTGAGATTTTTTTCAGAGGTCCACATAGCCAGATCATCTGCAAACATGGAGCTGTGGACTCTTCTTGGTATATTCTCTGTGATGTTGTTTATATACACCAGGAAAAGTGTGGGTGACAGTACTCTCCCTTTGGGTACTCCCTGCTCAAGTGTCACCTTTTTGCTCATCTGCCCTTGTACTTGAACTCTGGCTGTTCTGTTTTCGAGGTAGTGACTGATCCATCTGTACATTTTCCCACAAACTTCACTTCTTCGTAGCTTGACTTTAAGTCCCTCTTTTCACACCTTGTCAAATGCCTTCTCTAAATCCACCCAAACCGCTACTGTGTGTTTTTTCTCCTGGTACGCATCCTCTATTACCTGGGCTATGAAAGTGATCTGGTCCTCAGTGGATCTGTGCTGTCTAAAACCTGCTTGCTGTGGAATTAGTATGTGTTTTTCTTCCAGATGCCACATCAGTCTGGTGTTTATCATACGCTCCATCAGTTTTCCTACACAGCTCAGTAGACTGATAGGCCTGTATCCATTTGGATCCGTTCCTTCTTTTTCTTTCTTTGGTACTGGTATAAGTACAGCGTCTTTCCATGCCTGCGGTACAATTCCCCTTTTCCAGCTTTGGTTCAGGACTAATAGTAACTTCCTCTTTGCTGTTTGGCCCAACCCCATCAGCATTTCGTTTGTTACCCCATCTTTTCCGGGCGATTTCTTTTTCTTTAAAGTTCTCATGGCCTCATCCATTTCATTCATTGTTAGTTTTGTCATCATTTGCTCCTCTGGTGCCATCTTGATGTTGTCGTGGCTCTTTTGTTCTAGGGTCACAAGTTTGAACCTCTGTAAGGCCTTGATTTCTTGAATTGAGGATGAAATAAAGGCCTGCCCTACACACCAGGATTACATACTAGTTGTCATGCCATTGTTATACATTCAAGAGCTCCAAATATTTGCACAATGTTCCTAATTGTTTCTGTTTCTAAGAATCAATGTCACTGCACTCTTGGAATACCTATAGGTGCTCAGTCTCTCAGGAAATAGTGCTGGATCTGGATACTGATGGTCCCTGTAGCTCACTAGTTGTACACTCTTCAGCTCTGTCCTCTCATGCGCCCTGCTCTGCTCGAACTGTGTTTATGTCGAAACTTTGCAATCTGTGGATTGCTGATTCCTCTATTTCGGTGTCCCCATCCAACAGATGCTCGTTCATTGATTTCAAAATGTCACTTCTATCGACCACTAACGTGCCCATGATGGGAGCTTGTGAAGCTAAGATGTAAGCTCTTTTAAGGCCCTGAACCCCAACATGACCAGGACAGTAGTTCCATGTCAACCTCTGGCCTCAAAAGCTGCTATCCACTCGTACCTCAGCCATCATTTGTGTACCTTCTAAGCTCATGTGCATCAGTCACGATGATTGTCCTTGTTAAAGGGGTCTGAGATAGCTATTTTATCGCTGAGGTCACTGCTTCCATCTCCATTCTCAAACATGAGGTTATTAACGTGTATGCCCTACTCTGCTCAGCAACGACCTGTTCTCTCACTCTATCTGAGAAGCCCCAGCCTAATGTCCCGCACACAGCACTGATCCGTCAGTGTATATAACGGCATCACTATCCTGCATGTTCTCAGTTATCAGCTGATTCACCTTGTGCTCTGCTCTCCTGTTGCTCCATTCTCTGCATTCCTTGCCTAAGGTAATGATGACATTCTGGTAATCTGTCATTCTGTCACCAGTATGAACCCATTTTCCCCTTTCCTTGGCTATCTCCTTAGCTGGGATGACTTGTCTGATTGTTTTCACTGCCTGTGCAATCCAAGATGTGACGAGGGTGTCTAACTTACTTAGGTTAACCACTCGTCACTCTATTTTCCAGCTTCCAATCTATCTTCCAACTCTCACTTTATTTTCTTACTTCAACACTATTCTATAACTCAGGCAAAATGTTACTGTGGTGCCTAGTATTTCAGGACCAGTATCGCATTTACTTGCACAATTTGAACTGATAAGAAAAAAGAATGTTTGCACTAATTATGTTGAATTAATTTAATTGAGTAATATTGCATTTATTTATGGTGCCTTTCTTTGTATAGGTTGAGTGAAGAGCATGCAAAACTTCTATTGGAATATAACAACCTGAAACATGAGTACGACTCACTGGTTGCCAAACATCAGCAGCTTGTCATCAACTATGGGCAGGATGGGGAAATGGTAGAACAAGGTAAACATGGTATTTAGCCACAATAAAATCATCCATATCTCCGTATGGATCCCTGAATCCTTGACACATGTGGGTCACTGACACGAATGAAAAAAATAGGAACATCCGCACTTTATTGTGGATGTTGTTAAAGACAGGAAGTCTTGTGCATGGGATAGGTAACCTCTATCATGTAAACAAATTGCTACTGAAACCACCTTTTACAAAAACTCATAAATGACATAGTGCAGATTACTCCTTGAAGACCAGTGATCTCCATTGCTACTTTTCAAACCAAAATGGAAGAAAGAATATCATTTTAAGATTTAGCAGCAGTTATGCAGTTTAAAAACTTTATTCTGATGCATCATTAGAATTCAAATTTTCCATTCATTTATAATTGCAAAAATGGATTTATTTCACTGTGGAACAAAAATGAATCTACAACTTAAAATAAGACAGAATATATACATTTCTTTCTGAATTATAATGACTTTAAAAACAATTTGTGTTTGTGCTTTCTGAGTTTCATATTTCCACAGTCCAGTGCACATGGCTGAACTTCACTAGATTATAACTCTTCCCCCCTGTCTTTTTTTTTTGTTTTTGTTTTTTTGTTTTTACGGTCGCCTTATTTCTCTTATCCCCCAAGGCGGTGTGCGTTGCACTGTGGTTTTTATTTTGCGCCTGTCGGCCCAGTGCATCCGACTTCAGCATGCATTTTATATAAGGGTCTGCTTCCTCCTGCATTTTCTAAGGGTGTACTTCCCTGGGGTAACGGCCGGTGCTGTGATGGGGATCGAACCCAGCACCGGCCGGTTGTGAGCCGTGCCACTTAACCACTAGGCCACGCCGTCCCCTTCCCCCTGTTTAATAACATACCTATTATTTCAATGTATAACTTATTATTGACTACTTTAAAAGTTAAGTAAATGATCACAAAAATGCAAATGTAGCGGACTAGCATATTTGGATAAAATTTAAAATTGGAGGAGTGAATGACAACATAACAAATATGTAATACGATTTCTATTTAAAAAAACTAATTAGGATTCTTCACATGTTTATATTCATGTCATAAAATGTAACTAAAGAGAGGAGTTGTATATAGGGCAAGCAACATTATTGTGTAAAACAAATTTCTACAGAAACCACCACTGGAGAAGCATATTAAGCACTTTGGTACAGGCTTTGTAAAGAAGGTCAACTGTAGTGGTGGCCCTATGCTCTGTTTGGAGCGCTAAAGGGACAAGAAAAAGAAGTCAATCAGTGATGACACTGCAATAGATGAATCCACTACTTTCTGTGGTTACACGCAAACCGAATTAATCATAGTGCCTTTATCAAACCCTGAAAGTCGGCGTTTCGAGAGATGGCATGAATTGATGCAGCCCCCAGAGATGGAACTTTGGGAGGAACTTGCCCCCAGACATCATCTACCATACACAACATGGAAGTCGCTGAACAGACTCTGAACTGGTGTATCACGGTGCAAGAGGAATATGAAACGATGGGGATACACAGATTATGACAAATGTTATTACAGGACCCAGACCATCTGATGACCTGCCACAACCTCCAGGAAACATACAATAGGTGCGACATGCTGGAGGCAAATGACAAGGGAATCCATCTCGCTGAAAACTGGATGCATACTGAATAACGTGGTGCTTGGACGCGGAAACGTCAAGGGGACCTATTAGATGTTTTACCCCCTGCTGCCTTGCAGGATACTTCTTTATGGGAAAAGCTTCGAGAGTAAACCTTGAGGAAAAGTCTGCATCTTGTGTTATCTCCAGTTGTTTTGACAATGTCTTGCCACTGGTAAAATGTAGCTCAGGATGAGAGAGTGAGGTTGACATATTGCCCAAATCTTCCTCACTTCAATCCAACTCACCGGGCATCACACATTTCAGCGGACAGAGCAAAATGAAAAGATTGTCCACAGGACTGAACAGAGAGAGTGGTTTTCATCACACATAATGGACGAACATCATCATTCATAGATGAATCATTATCTACAGACTGAAGAAGTTCTAGATCAATCATGGGTCAAGTACAGATAGCGGAAGTTCGAGGCCAGTTAGCAAAATCATTAGCAATATTTTATTTTCACACTCTTGAGAGGGGGATTGTTCCAAGGGATTGGAAAGATGCAGATGTGATTCCCTTGTTTAAAAAGGGAAAAAAATCAGATGCAGCCAATTATAGACCAGTAAGTTTGACGAGCATACTCTGCAAAATTTTAGTCCATTATCAAGGTCAACATAGTACTGCACTTGGAAAATTTTAATTTAATCAAAGATAGTCAGCATGGGTTTACTAAAGAAAGATCGTGTTTAATCAATCTATTAGAATTCATGGAGGAGGTTACCAAAATGTTATCTATTTGGATTTTGCAAAGGCCTTTGATAGAGTACCTTATCAGCAATTGTTTCGAAAGTTGAAATCACATGGAATAGGTGGTAAAGTTGCCAATTGGATAGAAAATTGGTTGACGGGCAGAAGGCAGATAGTGGGCATAAATAGGGGGTACTCTGACTGGTGTGATGTAATACGTGGTGTGCCTCAGGGATCGGTATTGGAACTAATTTTGTTCTAAGTATATATCAATGATTTGGTCATTGATATCAGATCCAAGATTGCAAAGAAGAGGTGGATCTATTGAGATCGGATTTAGATACGATTCAAAAATGTCTGAACTGATAGATGGAGTTTAATGTAGAAAAATGTAGTCATATACATGGGAAGATCCAATAATGAATATAATTCCAGGATGAGAGATAGGACAATAAAAAAGGAAAGAGACCTATGAGTTATAATAGATCATATAGGAAAGGTGTGGGAGCAAGTCGAGGTGGCAGTGAAAAAGGCTAATGCATGTTAGGTAGTATGATAAAAAGAAACTTTTCACATTAGAGCAAGGAAGTAATAGGCAAGTTATAGGAATCATTAGTGAGACCTAAATTGGAGTACCGAGTTCAGGTGTGAAGTCCATATAATAGGGTGGATATAAACATAAGAATGATTGCTGGGTATCAAATTATAGTTATGAATAAAGACTGGTCTTCAATGTCTCAAACGAAGAAGTTTTTGAGGTGACAATACAAGTGTATAAATTAATAAATGAAAAGGATAGATTAGACTATACCAAGTTTTTCAAAGTACGACCGGCTACAAGAATAAGAGGGCACAGCTATAAATTGTTTAAAGACAGGTCTAGATTAGATATTAGGAAGTATTTTTTTAGTCTCTTTAATTCTTGGAATGCATTGTCGCAGGATGTAGTAGAAGCAGAGTCAGTTAATGCATTTAAAAATAGATTGGATGCTCACAGTATTTTTGGTATCCATGGAGTGAAATAAACTGGTTGTATACATACTCTGTAGAGCCTTCTAAACCAGTATAATGAAGTTGAGTTAAGTCAAGTTAAGTGCCTGTGGCGATGGAGCAGGAGTGTGTACAACCACTGATCTACAGGCAAAAATCGTCAGTGTCCATTGACATCGCTATTTGTTGGAAATACTGAGCATCTATATGTCTGCCTAGAGTACAGTGATGTTGATTCATCATAACATAACATTAGAATATGTATAGTAGGTGTAATGTGCCTTTTCTTTCCTCCTCAATAAGATACGCAAGAATTCATGCAGTTGTTGATCATCGATATAACTGTTATTTATTAGTATTTATTGGTCCTGGTATTAAAACACATGTATGCCTGTTGCCAGGTAGCTGAAGGTTATCTGTAGTAGGTTCTTTTCATGATTTTCACTTCCAGGCAGCTTATTAGGCAAAGGGAAGATCCTCATCATCTGGTAGATGTTATGTGACTAGTTGTAAGATTGTCTGAGCATGTCTCTCCATTTGACCCTATCCGCTGATTGATCAGTCCTAAGACTGGTTGTAAAGTTGTCTGAACATGTCTATCCATTTGACCCTATCCGCTGATTGATCAGTCCTAATACTGGTTGTAAAGTTGTCTGAACATGTCTATCCATTTGACCCTATCCGCTGATTGATCAGTCCTAATACTGGTTGTAAAGTTGTCTGAACATGTCTATCCATTTGACCCTATCCTCTGGTTGATCGTGGGCTGGAACTTCTATTATGGTTTGCCCAAAATATGTAAACTTCTGTACTTGTTAGCAATTTCATTATTCAATCTTTTACCAGGAAACAACTTCTGCTCTATTTGATTATCAACTGCCAAGGTTTTTTGTGTGTATGCACAGCATGTTCACAGGGCTCCTGAGTTTATCGTCCGTTACCAATAGGACGAGGTACTAGATTACAGATCTCTTGAGATTTCAACCTTGCACTGTTTGATGCTTTTGTTAGTTTCTTGAGAGGAGAGTGTCTAACCTCTGTACTATAATAGTATTAGCGTGGTTTATGCCGTATTTACTAAATAATTAAAGCGACAGCATTAAAGAAATTGTTATGGAGAAAATATTATGGAGAAAATACTATCAAGAAGTGCAGGAGGGCTAGATCAGCTAATTTTAGCTGTAAATAGACACAGTAAAGATAAAAACCTGTTTATAGAAAGAAACAAAACAAAGATAATGACCACTTACAAAACACGTCAACATAAATTTACAGTAGATGGTGAGGAAATAGATCAGGTCACATATTTTGAATATCTGGGCTCCAGAATTGACAAGAATGGCGACTGCTCGAAATAAATCAGAAGAAGAATAACCATGACAATGCAGAACTGAACAGACTGAAGAAATTATGGCAGAGCACCAACAAAACAACAAAAGTAAAAGTCTTGAGAACCTGTGTTTTTCCTGTGGTAGCTTATGGCAGCGAATCATGGACAATAACTTCTAGACAAAAAATTGAATCCTTTGAGTCAAATGTTGCAGAAAGATCCTCAGAATAGCCTGGACAGAGAAAAAGACAAATGTAGCCATTCGGCAAGAGTTGAGCATAGAGGAGAACTGGTTTATCAATTCCATTATGGCCAGAAAATTGAAATACTTTGGTCACATCAAAAGACACCACGGTCTCGAGAAAACAGTGATGGAAGGTATGGTGCCAGGCAAAAGAGGCAGGGGTAGACCAAGAAGACGATACTACCAAGATATCCAGGAATGCCTGGGTATGACTGTGGCAGAGGCTGGAGTTTTGGCAATGGAAAGAGTTTCTTTCAGACATACTGTGATGGGAGCGACGTTCTATAAAGGTCATGCTATATGATAATGATGATGGAGAAAATGTTGAATGCTTGCATATCACATTTTCTTCGGCGTCAGTCAGGCAAGTATGCCATATGCAAAGAAGCCAACAATATTCTTTATACGTTCCTATCTTTTGCCAGTCTGTACCACTATAGCCCTAGGTCTTTGATTAGTCCATCCAGCCATCACATAGGTGGGCTGCCCTGTGGATGTGTGCTGGCATAGGGCCACCAAAACAATCAACGTGTCTATCTTCTATCAGGTATGTGCACCTACATGTCCAGCCTAGTGATGTATGTTTGTGTGATATCATTGCCTCCATGACATCACGAAACAAAGTTTGATGTCGAGTTTCTTTGTTTCCAATCTTATCCCTTATCAAAATCTTTAGTACGTGTCATTCCATTTATCTCTGAGTGACTCAGAACTTCGCAGCATCTGTTTTGTACAAGTTTCATACTTCACACACATAAATCATTGCTTACATATTTTTTTATCATAACAGAAAAACAAGAAGTTATGAAACTAAAGAAAGAAAAGGATGCTGTGCAGAAGCAGGTGACCTTTCTTCAAGGTCAGATTTTGCTTATGGAAGGTAGCAAAAAGAGAGCTGATGAACAGATATACAAACTGACCTCAGAAGTTGAAGAGCTTCTAGTAAAACTGAAAGAAAGTAGCAAAAACAAAAGGTATGTTCTTTATAATAATTTGTATTAGGGTGAAATATAATTTCTGCACCACTGGTTCCCAATCCATGGTTGGTGACCCCATTAGGGGTCATGAACAGTTTTCTGTAGAGTGTCCGGCTGAAATAGTAAACTAAAGAAAAGTATTTTAAAGCTTAAAGTTTGAATAATGTCATAATTGTTAATTAAATGTAGAATATAACCGATAAAAATATGAGTAGTTTTATATTTTGTGTTCCCAATGGATACATTGAAGCGACCCATTGTCACATATATCAACATGTGGACACCTGAGTGTTTACATAAGCAGTTTATGGGAAACAAAAAAATCACATCATCATGGCATGCACAATTTGTTTATGTAAGTGTTATTCAGCGAAAAATAATTAATCGTATGTTTCAGCCACCAATCAGATGAGTCGATTGCATAATCCAGAAATATAGCGTAAGTTAAAATTATATTGCATAATATTATACTAAAAATATAATTTTGATGTTTTTTTCTTTTACCCCATTAAAAAAAATTAAAAAATGTATCGGGGTTGCGGGTCACTTTGCTTCTATAAAATGGGGTCGCGATCAAAAAAGGTAGGGAACCTGTGCTCTACACCTCTAGATGGCACCATATAATAGTGATCAGGACATTTGATCTGTTCTGTTTAGAATTGACATCATTGCACTCCAGGCAGACCCATAGGGGCTCATTCAATCTCAGCAAATGGCAAAGAGTATAGATACTGATGGTTCATGTAGTTTGCTGAATTTACACACTCCTGCTCCATCCCCTCAGGTGCTCTTCACTGCTGGACCTGCATATGATTTAGAAATCTGTGCATTGCTGTTTCTTCAACTGCAGTGTCTTCATTCAAAAGGCGGTCATTGATCAACTTCAAAATGGCACCTCTATCCATTACCAAAGTCCCCACTGCAGCTGCCTCTGATGCCAGGATGTCAGCTCTTTCATTCCTACAAGCCCCATTGGCCTGAACCATAGATCCACACAAGTTCGAGGCCTCTATATCCACTCATGCCAAAGTCAGCCCTTCAGCACCTTCCGAATCAAGGATTGAGACTCAGAGATGCTTACAGCCTCACTAAAGAGGTCTCAGATAGCCACCACAGAGTCAAAGTCATAGCCTCAATCTCCATTTTGATACTAGAATTTGGTGTCAAGTATGCACCATTCCTGTCAGTAAAACCTTGCCTCCCCTGTCTAGGAGAGAACCTCTGACCTTCTTGCCACTTAGCACAGATCCATGGGTATATATGACAGCATCAGAATCCTGGCCATTTTCATTTATTAGTTGTTTCACCCCGAGGTCTGCTTTCCCACTACACCAGTCTCTGCATTCTCTTCCCAGAGTAATAATGACCTGGTGGAAGTCTGTCATTTTATCTCCAGTGGGAATCTACTCTTCCTGTTTGTTTACGGTCTCTACTGTGGTTACTTGACCAATCGTTTACTGTGCCATCCATAACATCCCTCTCTTGATTATTTTACTCTTGATATCTGCAATGTTGATCAAATCTCAACAATGATAAACTGCCAGAGCTTAAAAAGTCTATTTCAAACTAAAAGCCCAGAGAAGGGCAGTACTGAAGTCTGCAGTGAATACCATCACACAGTGGCAAACTTCTTTGTCTTCATTAATACTCAGATCAAGGTCCTGGTTTCTCTTACAAAGGACACCATTGTTTGTAAGGCTGTTTTATCTCCATACAGCTTTTGTCTCATATCTGTCTTGTAATGCCAGTGTTGTTCGCTCTTTTCCTGCGTGAGCATGCAGCTTTGTAGGATGGGTTCCACAGTCATGGCATGCTCCCCACATGGGCACCTGTCATCTGCCCCAATTCTCATTTTGTTGTAAAGATGGCTTAAAAAAACAACAATAACATTACTCTTCTACGAACCACGAAATAGTATGGAAAGGGAACTGATATACCAGCTAACAAACTCTCAGACCACAATAAAATCACCCTCCAATGGATTCCAACTCACTGCGGCATACATGGGAATGAATGGGCGGACAGGCTAGCCAGGGAGGGAAGACAAAGAGAACAATTCACCCACCCAGTGTCATTGCCAGAAGTCAAGGCAAACATTAAAAAAAAATATAAAAAACAGTGGATAGAGAGAACAAACAGTAAATACCCACAGGACTCAATCAATAGACTGAATAGGAAACAGTATACCACAATTTTTCACCTCAGAACAGGTCATTGCAGACTAAATGCACACATGCATAAAATGAAAGCAGTACAGACTGCACAATGCACATGTCAGAGAGGACCCCGGACTCCAGAACACATCCTGCAAACATGTCCACTGCACCAAGACTCCCGTGAGAAGACCTGGCCCGAGGAGAGAAACATACAAGACAAACTGTGGGGAACCATTGAGGACCTGCGACTGACGTGTCACTTCATGGATGCAGCCCATCTGGTGGCATAAAATGAGCATACGAAACCGAACGCAAAGAAGAAGAAGATTACTCTTCTTTCGGGATGATGAGGCTAACGTCTGGTCTGGCAAAACACACTGATCAAACAATGTTAACCAGGGTCAGGAGAAATATACTGGCCAAGACCCTCACCTGACCTCCTCATTGGTCGTCCTGGAAACGGGCTGTTGTCGAGGACAACAGTCTGGCTAACAAGGTGATTCAATGTGATCCCCATAGTAGTGAGTGACACGCATATGAAGCCAAGCATTACACAACCCCCTGGCGGACCCTGGTCCACTTCATCAGCGCTCGGGATGTCAGGAGAGTTACTAAATTCTGCCACAAGTTCCATACTTTTGAGGGCCCACAAAAGGATTACCAACCCATTGTGGGCATAGCAACAAACCTATTCTTCTTTCAGTGTATTTTTTTTCAAGTGCTCAAACTTTGAACTGTTCATCTTAACATCTTTGATAATAATTGCATCTCTGTTTGTTATCAACAGTTTGTTTCCAAAAACAGAAGGGTCACTCACACAAGAGGTAGAAATGTTAAAACTACAACAGGGTAAAGCCAAGGAAGAGCAAGGATTGAAAAGTAGTTTTATAGAGAATCTCACAGAGGTTAGTTGTTATACATCAATACTGACGGGTCATTGTTGGTTGAATTTGGTTGTGTTACAAATTAGTTTAATGTTTAAATATTGTTAAACATCAATGACGGGCCATTGTTGGTTGGTTTGCGCTTACATCTAATTCTGAACAGTTTGGTATATAATGACTGGTATATCAGTGAACTTTTACTGAAGATAAATAGGTCACAATTAAGTAAGGCTGTGTTTGAGTTTTACATAATAAAAAAAGTGCTTACAGAGGTTCAGAATATTCTGGAGTGAATAAGTTAAATGGTGACCTTCTCAAATTATTATGTCTCTTATTTTACAAAGGGATGTTACTAATGTTCTGGGGCAAGTGATAATGCTTGTAGAACTGTGTGTGTCCTGTGGACTGCTTGCTTTTTAGATTCCAGACCTATATTATAATTTGCTTGAGATTGAAGTCTGTCCAGAAATTATCTTTGAATTACATTTTTTTTTAGTCCAGCGGCCAATCAGAAAGTAGAAATTCATATCTTGCACTACATCCTCTCCAGCTTGGTAGGAAGATGATTTAGCTATTATTAGAGTATCTAGTGCTTCTTCCTAAGATGAATGTTGCATGGATAGAATTATTAAACTATTTGGAAGGTCTTGAATACTTGAATCCTGGTATTCAATCAGGCAAGGCCAGGTAGCCAAAAGCTACTTGAATCTGTGTCTGTCCTGTGCCCTGGAGTACCGTGATGGTCCAAAGGGGTAGTACAGATCATCTCTCTATCTTGTTGGTGGGCGGTTGTAGTTGTGGAAAAGAGTGATTTCAGTCAAGCAGCCCTTTATCTTGTCTATACGCTGGGCGTACTTTCCGTCGATACCTTGCTTGCTCAAGGCATTTATTTTCATGCTATCAAAAGCCTGTCTTTTCATAGTTTACAAACACAATGCATAGGAGCATAGAGACTTCTGACACTCTTTCCTTCAACTGGTTGATTGTGTGGTTACTGATTGAGTAGCTCTTCCTGAAACCTGCTTGTTCTTGTGATTAGTTCTCGTTCAGTTGCCTTTCTAATCTGTGGGTAATGACTTTTGTGAAGGTCTGCATTGGCTGTCATAGACAAGCTTAAAAACTTGTCTAAGTGTAAATTTGATAACACATTGCCTACTTATTGACCTACTAATTTCTTTCTACAGAACTGTTCGGGGGATGGGAGGTCAGAGGTGCATATGAAGGACAAGCTGCATGATCTTTTTGGAGAAATAGAGCGAAAGAATCAGACCATTGAGAACCTGCAACTTGAATTGAAATCTTTAAAAGAAATGGTTCAAACAAAGTGAGAAATGAGAAATCTTGAAAATAAAATACTTTCTTTAACTGTTTGAAACAGTCAGTATTCTTCTTCTTATCTCATTTCTATACTCTCACCTAACAAAGCATAGGACTATATTGCACTTGAACTTCCTAGAGAAAGCATGCTCAAAGCACTTCATTTACTGGTGTGGTAGTTATAATAATACTGGGAGTAATGTAGTCAGCATCATGCTGGATAATCTGCCTTACTTTCTTTTAATTCATAATGAATACACTTAATGACCGTACTGTCCACGCCACATGACTAGGAATAGTCTGTAGGCAACAACACTCTTGCAAGTGAGAGATAGAGAAGTGTAAGTACATATGGATTATTCACCACAGCATAATTAAATAATGTATAAGATTGTAAAACAGCAAATCTAAGGGCATACATGCATTAAAAATAATGAAACACCTTGAGGCAGGCAGACACATGACGATGACTGGTGATTGGCTGCAGAATGACTGCCAAGCGTACGAGGATTGGTCAAACTATATTTGTTCAAATAGTACTGCCAAAATGTTAGCGTAAATATGCGGAAGTCGGTAAATGCATTAAAGGGACATGTTAATCTGTGGCGTATCCTGGTCCACGATACAATGTGTTCTACAGTCTTAGAATTAATACTCTATAAAAATCAATGTTTCTAGAATGACTTTTACACAGCATATGTTCATTTTAAATTTATGTCTCGGAAGATCTTCTAACCTACAATTATGTTCTTTCTTAATTTAATAAAATATAAGATATTTAACTTAAAAATGAATAAAATATGGTCTACAACATTATATACACTAATAAATGCTCTCCACTATAGTCGGTAAACTAGTATGTACACTTCTGTAACTATAAAACCTCTGTAAAAGGTAATACTCTTACGTTGAAATTAGCTGCGTGCGTGACTTTTAGTACATAAATCTCAATGGTTAATTAGACACTAAAACCAAGCCATGACATTCTTTGAGCCAACCCTCTGTCACCCATATTTAGCAAAGGATTGTGTGCAGTGTTTCTAGCTACTCTCAAGCTAAGGTACGGTATTCTTGAAAACTGACCAACAAAGCCATCAGCGGCTATTACGCCTATTGGCAACAATAACAATTTTAGGAAAAATTGTGAAATTATATGTCTATTTCCTGTAGCTGCATAATTTTTCAGCACGTCATACCCCGTTTGCCGTAATGGCTATGTCTGTCACTTTGACTATAAACTTAATTATTGTATCTACATTAACAAACTAAATAGATCTACTTCAGAAAAATCCATTGCCGAAACTCAACTCCCCCATTCTCAATAATGGGTGAATCTTCAAATCCAAGCAAAAAACAGAAGAAATCCTTTCCAAAATCTAAAACAAATGAAAAAGTCGCCATTGTTTTTGTCTAATTGTACATAATGGAAGTTCGAAATCTCTACAATCAAAAGAGCAGTATGTTCAGCTGTTTCTATGGCATTAACCCGATAGTTTATATTATGATAAAGCTATGACCCTAGACCTGGTGGTGTGCAACGCCAATGGAACAGAGCCAAATTGTCATAATCTCATGCCGGAATGAAAAAGGTTAATAAATAAAAATGCTCTCATAACATACTATTAAAAATAAATTGTTGAATTTTCACTTGGGCGTGCAGCACACACTCAGCACATATTGAATATGCACTACTAATTTCAGCATGTAGTTACTGGGATTCAAATAAATTAATTAAAGCCCGTCGCTTGTCTCTGGGCATAGGCCATTGACAATATCCCGCATGGTTCTGGGCTGCTCTTTCTGCCTCTCTCCAGGTGTAATAATTTAATGTTAGTTTCTTTTCACATTCTCTTCTCCAAATATTTTGGGGTTCACTTCTCTCTCTCTCTTCCCTTGAGAATTCCATTAAAGTGCCTGTCTGGCTATATTGGATGGGGCCTTCCATACCGAATGTCCTGTCCAGCCCCATTGTCTTTGCTTCATTTTGTTGTTAAAGTGGCTGTTTCAGGCTCCTTTCCCATAGGTATTCATTCCTCATCATGTCCTGCCACTTTATGCACATTATCTTTTATAGGCATCTGTTTACGAAGGACTGGAGTCTTTGTTGTATGGTCTTGTTCATTCTCCATGTCTCCACTCCATCCAGCAGCACCGATTTGACACTGGAGCTGAATATTCTAATTACTCTGGATATCCATATGTTGTTTAGTGTCAGGAATGCCCGTCTTGTCCAATTCTTATCCTTACATCTGCGATTGTACCTCTTGATGTGTCAATCTTGCTGTCAATTGAGACTTCCATAAATAGTTGTACTGTATGTGAAAATGTACATGGTAGTGAACTGACAATAGCTAATAACTTAATTCTTCCATGTTTGTCTTTCCTTTGCCAGGCAGAGCGAAGTTCTGGAACTCAATAACATTGTGGAGGAAATGAAACGAGAAAACCAGACACTTCGCCAAGATGTTAAAGAAATTAAAAACTCTGTGGGGGCAGTGTCCCAGGAACCAGAACACCAAACACTGTATGAACTAATCACTTTTCATATGTTCTTGTTGTCCCTCATAATAGAGAACTGAAAACATCAGTTTAATAGTTGTGTTCAGATTTGTAGATAAAACTATCATTATGTGTCATTCCTCATGACTTCTTCCTCTTCTTAACTTAACTTAACGTCTTTATACTGGTTTAGAAGACCCTGCAGAGTCTGTATACAACCAGTTACATTTACATCACCTTGCTCTAAAATCTATGCGCATCCAGTTTATTCTTAAACGCATTAACTGTCCCTGCCTCCACCACCTCCCCTGGCAATGCATTCCAAGCAGACACCACTCTCTGACTAAAAAAATATTTCCTAATATCTAACCTGGACCTCTCTTTAATCAGCTTGTAGCTATGCCCTCGTGTTATTGTAGGTGGCTGTATTTTAAAAAACTTGTTATAGTCTAATTTATCGATTCCTCTGATCATCTTATAAACCTGTATTAAGTCACCACGAATTCTTCTCTCTTCGAGACACTGTAGGCCCGTTTTTCTGAGTCGTTCCTCATAACTGTAATTCTGGAATCCAACTATCATCTTTGTCGCTCTTTTTTGTATTCTTTCTAGCATGTTTATGTCCCCTCTATGATAAGGACTCCACACCTGTACACAGTACTCCAATCTAGGTCTAACTAAAGCTTTATACAGTTTGACGATCACTTCCTTGCTCCTATGTTTAATATCTTAGATCCTTGCTCAGCGAATGGCAAATGTTCAGATGTCACTATACCTGATGACATCTTTATGGGCAGCAGCACACTCGCTCAACTTCTTCCAGCCATTCTTCATTTGGGGCCCCAGCTCTGGTTCAGTATTTTCATTTTAGCTTCAGTGGTTCTTTATCAATTATCTTAGGTCAATCTATCTCTCACTTTCTACCTGGAGTCCATATCAAGGCAGATCTGGTGATGGTATCAGGTTGTCCTCATATTCTACCATTATGTTCAGATCTCTCCATAGCCATCTGTCCTGTGAAGATTTTATCACCTAATCCTCATTATCAGTCCAGCAGATGTGCTGTACACTGAGGAAGCCAATAATATTCTATATGCATCCCGATATTTTGCTACGCTGTACCAATGCGGGCATAGATCTTTGGTCAGCCCATCTCGCCATCACATAGATGGGCAACCCCGTGGAGATGTACAGACATATGACCATCAAAAAGTTCTTCTATGTGTCTATCTGTTGTTAGGCATGTGTATCATATGTCTAGTACGATGTTTGCTAAGGATTTGATCACTACACTTTTTTATAACTTTTTGTTTGTCCAAAATAATGTTGTCTTTCAGTACTTCTGACTTAAATTTTATAACAGCCCAGCCTTTTTGTTTCTTCTTATCTCTTTTTCGCAGGAAAGAAGACTATCAGCTGGTCAGGCAAAATATACTGATCAAACATGTTAGTCAGGGTCAGGTAAAATATACTGGTCTAGACACTTACCTTGGCTTCCTCGTAGCTTTACCTGGAAACGTGCTGTTTTCATGGCAGCCTGGCTAACGAGGTGAGGGATCGATGTGATCCACTTAGTAGTGAGCGACAGCCAGATGAAGCAAAGCATATCACAACCACCTGGAGGACCTCGGTCCACCATCATAGCACGCTCGGGTTGTGAAGAAAGCTACTGCAACCTGCCACTTAATGTCCTTTTCAGTGCACACAAAAGAGTAAACTTACTCATTGTGGGCATTCGAAAAAAACAATAATCCCTTTTTTCACTCCAACCGGAGTGCGCCACCACTGCAGTTGGCCTTCTTTAAGAAAACTGAGTCAAAATACTTTACGTGATTTTGCAATGGTGATTTTCTGTAGCATCATGCGCAACTCTCTTTAATTGTCGTTTTAGTCATTCAAGAATGTTCATTGGCCTTATTCGTTCTTTATCAGTAAGGGGCCCTGGGAGCTACTCAGGGTAACAGATCAGTAGTGAGCTACATTTACTGAATAAGTAGTGGGGCCAAAGATGCATCAAAAATAGTGAGATAACATCTAGCAGCTCTTAGCTGACTGCTTGTATTAGGATCAGTGAACCATAGCTGACCAATACCCTATTCTGCCCCCAAGCCGTGGCCTTGGAAATAGGTTGCACTAGTGTAGTCTGTCTACGAGAATATGGATTGCTGTCGGAAGATAAAACCTTATTACCCCAGAAAGCCAGCTGAAACTGAATGTGTGTGGTCGAAAGGCGCAGATATCACAGCTTTGCTGTAAACTATTACACGTCACAAGGTTCTCCAGGGACATTTAATTGTGGAGGGATCTAGTCATCAATGTGCTGCGGATTCCATGGAAAACTAATGGAAGAGACACAAAGACAGTGTATTGCAAAGATCAGAACAAGGCAGTCATCCTTTATTGGGCATGTTATAAAAAGAGGCAGTTTGAAGCATGTTGTGACAACAGGAAAGATAGCAGGAAAGAGAGACAGAGGCAGAGAGAGAAGATGTTGGACAGCCTGAGAGAATGACACAGGAGACAAAACAACAATTGAGTTGGTAAACGACACACGTGATAGAAGCGGATGGAGGTCCATGATCGCCAACCAGCAAGGCACCTGATGATGATGATGTGCTAGACGTGGCACATAATAATGATGAGGAGCTAACTTCTGCATATATAGGTCATTCCACCATTTACCACCAAGGAGATAAACTTGATAGAATTACAAGTTTCACTGGACAGGCTTCAGGAAGTGCCTGTTTTAATTTGCATCAAGCTGCTACTTAATAAAGGGTAATATAGTGTCTTTGTGTTCCAGACTTCCACTTATATTGTCTATTGACCTCCTCAACATGGTACCTTCTCTAGCTCTGACAAAATTAGGTGCCTGTTAAAAGCAGGGTAACATGGAGCATGATGTGACTAGATTACATACCTGGCACAACTTTTCAATTTTGATAAATGTACAAATTCTTCAATATGATTTAGACTACAAAAGGGTTGTTGTTGTTGTTGTTTAATGCCCACAATGAGTAAGTTTACTCTTTTCTGCGCCCTGAAAAGGACATTAAGTGACAGGTTGCAGTAGCTTTCCTCACATACTGAGTGTGCCAATGAAGGTGGACTGTGGTCCTCCAAGTGGTTGGGCTATGCTTGGCTTCATCTGTGTGATGCTCACTACTACGGGGATCATGTCGATCCACATCTTGTCAGACAGACTGCTTTGTAAACATCCTGTTTCCAGGGAACACAGCATGGAAGAGAGATATTTGTCATGGTCAGTATACTGTGCCTGAACCTAATGCGATGTCCTGGTCAGTATGTTAGGCCTGACCGGACTAGCATCTCAGTTCCCCACTACAAAACGGGTGAACAGCTTAGCAATTATAGTTAAAACAAAAACAATGGCCATTTTTTGTTCAGTGTCCAAGCTCTGTTTCATGACTTTCATTTAGACTCTTTCGGTCTTTGCCAAGTTAGGTTATATGTCGGCCTTTCTTTCTCTTTCCCTCAAGATTCATTGAATGATGATTCATTTTCCAGAGAGGGAAGCGTTTTAACTGATTTCTTACAGGTTCTAGTTAATTACTTAGATAGATCTAAACTGCCTCGGTATGGAAGGTTAAAAGTAGATTTAAAAAAACACACATAGGTAATAGTTTAGTGATCACACTAAAACAAAATTAAAATGATACCTATGTTACGTCCAGAAAGCCTTCATCAAGGCCACAAACAAAAACAAATGGAAAAACAAAAACAAGACATGATGTAAAATGAGTGGTTTAAGTTTGACACCATTACAGGATATGCCAGAATAGTGTGGGACATGGCATGCCAGGAAAGTGACAATCATCGTGCCAGTAATTAAATATTGACCATTTCTAGTTTAGTTCACTAAATTGTATAACTGGCACGCAGTGTCTCTCATTTTCCTGGCACACCATACCTCAAACTATCATGGCACATCCTGTAATGGCTCCGAACTTAAACTGCTCATTTTACATCGTGTCTTGTTTCTTGTTGTGATTTGTTAGTTGTTTTAAGATGTTTTTTGTCCCTGATTGAATTCCTTGTGGTTCTATAACTTAACTTAACTTAACTTAACATCTTTATACTGGTTTAGAAGACCCTGCAGAGTCTGTATACAACCAGTCACATTTACATCACCTTGCTCTAAAAGCTATGCGCATCCAGTTTATTCTTAAATGCATTAACTGTCCCCGCCTCCACTACCTACCCTAGCAATGCATTCCAAGCAGACACCACCCTCTGACTAAAAAAATATTTCCTAATATCTAATCTGGACCTCTCTTTAGTCAGCTTGTAGCTATGCCGTCTTGTTATTGTGGGTGGCTGTATTTTAAAAAACTTGTTATAGTCTAATTTATCGATTCCTCTGATCATCTTATAAACCTGAATTAAGTCACCACGAATTCTTTTCTCTTCGAGACACTGTAGGCCGGTTTTTCTGAGTCGTTCCTCATAACTGTAATTCTGGAATCCCACTATCATCTTTGTCGCTCTTTTTTGTATTCTTTCCAGCATGTTTATATCCCCTCTATGATAAGGACTCCACACCTGTACACAGTACTCCAATCTAGGTCTAACTAAAGCTTTATACGGTTTGACGATCACTTCCTTGCTCCTATGTTTAATATTTCTTTTTATCATCCCTAACATTGCATTTGCCTTTTTCACTGCTACCTTAACTTGCTCACTCACTTTTCCTGTATGATCTATTATAACCCCTAGGTGCCTTTCCTTATCTATCTTTCTAATATTGTTTTCTCCCTATAACATAGGTATGATTTAGTTTTTGTCCTTTTGCTGTCACTGAGCCATTACCTATGGTTTATAACTTTTGCTCTAACAATTTTTTTCATTGTCTCCACAGACAACTGTCAAAGTCAGTGAGTAAGTGTCTGTTTTATTAGTTTTATTGTGTCTTAGATCATTTATAAATATTTGTTTCACAATTTTTTTTTTTTAAATTTCTTTTAAATGTATTAATTTTTTTATATTTGTATATCACTTCAGCTTTCCATTGCAACATCTGCAGGATTTGGGTAGCTGATGTCTTTGTGTGTGTGGGTACATTATAGTGTCTCTCTGTATAGTCAGAATCCTTGATTATCCTTTGATTAGACTCCTAGTATTGCACTTTTTGGTCCAATGCTTTCATTTTCAGCAAGTTTATCCTTCAGGTTTGCATTCTTAGCATTTAGTTGTTCTCAACTCCCCTGACAGAAAACCTGCAAGGCATCAGTTTGCTTATTAAATATCCATATTTAGTGATAATGTTTCTATTGGTTTTTTTGTTTCAATAAACTTAACTGATTTCAACAAGCTAAACTGATTTCAATAAACCTAGCTGATTTAAATAAGTTTAACTGATTTCAATAAACCTAGCTGATTTAAATAAGTTTAACTGATTTCAATAAACTAAACTGATTTCAATAAACTTAACTGATTTCAATTAGCTAAACTGATTTCAATAATCTTAGATGATTTCAATGAACTTAGCTGATTTTAGTAAGTTTAACTGATTTTAATGAACTAAACTGATTTCAATAAACTTAACTGATTTCAAAAGGCTTAGCTGATTTAAATAAACTTAGCGCTGATTTCAAAATGTGTAGCTGATTTAAATAAGCTTAACTGATTTCAGTAAGTTTAGCTGATTTCAATGAACTTCATTGATTTCAATAGCGTTAGCTGAATATCAATGTTTCATCCTTCCTAATTCACTCCATTAGGAGCATGGGGATCTGCTGCAGTTGACGTCCTTTCATGAAATCTAGGCCAAAGCATTTATATACTTATTGTGCTTACACATTGAACTGATGGTTTCTGTAGCACTTTGTTTCAAATAAATGAGATAGCTAGCTCCATGGACAAGCCTCCTTAACTGCCTTTTGCAGCAAGTATAGTACAGTGCTGCTGTTCTTTCCTCCCCAAAGAAGGTGGTGTTGCTTTTTCCTCCCCAGTAAAGAACCACAGATTCCACCAAGGTGGAGTTTCTATGTTTCCTTCATTTTAATATAAAATTTTAATATTTCATTTTTTTAAATTGCTGAAATAACTTTTATGCCCAAGCTATAACCCTGAAGCAGGCAACCGAGACGTTCATAAACTGTAAGAAACAGGCAGAAAAACAAGTGCTTGTTTTCACAGATGCCCTTTCAGTGTTAACAGCCCTCAATTTGTGTGGGATTTTTCAGATCACATAATGGCTCTTGGGGTCGAACAAGTTAAAAAAAAAATTGGTACCAGAATAATCTGGGAAAGTAAAGGCGGCCGACATGATGTTGACCACATCACTCCTCGTGTGTCGTTGGTCAAGAAAATTATGGGCCTGACATCATATTCCTAAAATGTCACACTGACTTGTTAACAAGATCTTTCCTTTTTTTCTTTTTTTTAAATAGTTAAAAATCTGTTACTTTATTATATTAAGAGAAATTTATAATTTTGCTCATAAGTTTTATGGAAGTAGAAATGTTTTATTTGTTGATTATTTTTCTCTACTAGAAACACTACAAGAACAGTTGTTAGAAGCAGTCAGATCTAAACAGGTAAGTTTAGCATTTACAGGTATGGTCAGATACCTTGTTAAGACAAAAACAGAAGAGAAACCTTTGTTACAACCTAAGGCTTTCATCAGGGACAACAAACAACATAAATATGAAGTAACAGATCATAGAGGAAGGGATGAATACATACAGATATGAACACATGAATTAATAAGAGAAGGTACTTAGCTAGACAGCACATAAGATTTTGTCACTGGTCTCCTCGCCTGTGGGCATGTCGGCGGTAAGATAACATGTGGGGGAAGGATGCGAGCTGAAGTGACATGGCCAGTAGGGCATAAGAAGTGGTAACACGCTACCATCTATAAGTGTTTTGTTTGTTCAAGAAGAGATAACTGACCTGGTAACCTAAATGTTGTGGGTTCAATGCCACAGTGTTTTGGAAGAGAAGGAACCAACAAGTAGAAAACCAGCGAAACACTTCTCCCTTCCCTCCCTTTTGTTTCTTGATTCAATGGATTCTTCTTGTTTTTCTTCGTTTGTCCTGAAAAAGACGTTTTGTTTCTTGATTCAATGGCTTCTTCTTGCTCTTCATTATCATTTGTCCTGGAAAGGACATTTTGTTTCTTGATTGAATGAATTCTTCTTGGTCTTTTTCATCATTTGTCCTGAAAAGAACATTTTGTTTTTCTTGATTAAACAATATTTTTGTCATTCAACCTGAAAATGATGTTTTGTTACATTGTGTAAGGCTGCAACATCTGCACCTTTTAGTCCAACATATCTAGGTTCAGCACTGGCACATTTTTGGGACCAGGTTAGCCTTCCCTCTTCGATCCCAAATCTCTCGTCCAGGCTGCATGGATTCAGCCTCTTTCCAGGGCCACCACATGGAGGCGGGATAGGGTTTTGGACAGCTGATTAGAAGATGACCAAGCAGTCAGCTAATAGTCACTGACTCATTTTGTTGGCTGCATCTTTGGTCCATTGAATGGGTTTATGGCCTGGAGTTTTCTCAGATGGGAGCTGAATCTATTGAATTATAAAGTGCCTGTCTTGACTTGACTCATCATTTTTATGGCTCTTTCTATTTCAGATTTTAGAATGCTTGAGCATTCATAATTATTAAGCAGGTTTAGTTTGTCACTTCTGTTGTGATCGAATAGGTCTTTATGTGCTCTGCCCAACATTTAGTTATGTCATTTTGATCTATTATAACTTCTTCGTTTTTTACCTTTGATACAGACGGTTTCTTGTATCTTCTTTGCTCACAATTCTTTGTATGGTTTCATGTATCTCTCTGGTGTTGTGTTTATTGTTTACGTCTTCCACTTCTTTGCATTAAACCTAGATCTAGCATCTCTGCACATCTGACACATTTCTTTGTTTATTATTGAATATTCTGGTTTCCTCTTGGCCATTCTAATCATGATTTCTTCAGTTGTCCATGGTTTGTTTTTCTCGGTTCTTTTTCATTTTGCTATTTGGGTGCAAATTCTTCAATAGACACATCAGTCATGCTACAACCAAAGATATATCAGCAATATATGATTGAGGTTAAAAATAAATATGACTTTGCTGAAAGTAGTGAGCAACAAAGAGGAGACAGTCTAGGGGAAATGATTAATATCAAATGAGATTGTTTAACAAGACTTGTGTATTGAGCACTGTACTTTTTAGTTTGATCCTTAATTTTATAACTACCAGATTATGATTAGAGTTGATATCTGCCTCTGTGTATGTTTTGGTATTCGTAATGTTATTTTAAATTCTATCCCTGATAGATAATGGTAAATTTGATTTCGTTTTCTATCTCCAGGGCTCTTCCATGTTTATATTTGCTAGCTGCCTGTTAGAATAATGTGTTGCAGGTTATGAGACCGTTTTTATTCATAGAACTGAATTAGCCTACCACCTCTGTCATTTCTATTTCCTAATCCATGTTGTCCAGCAATTGTATTTCCCTCTTTTTTTATTTTTGCATTCATATCCCCTATGAATATTAAGACATCTGATGGTTTTACTATCTTGAGTAATTGTTGTAAGTCTTCATAGTACTCCTCTATTTGTTTATCATGAAAATCTGTTGTAGGATAATACTTCTGTATTATCATTATGTTGAATGGTCTAATCTTGATTTTGATCAACATTATGTTATCTTTATGTGCCTAGTAACCGCTGATATTTTTCTCCAAGTTTCTTTTTATTAACATACCCGCTCCTCGTTCTTGAACATCTCTTGAGTGTATGAAAATATGATCTTCTCTCCTTATATAACCAACGTCTGTTCACCATGTCTCTGATACCCCTAGAATATGTTTTTGCTTCAGAAAAATCAGGTTGTTGAAATTTTCTGCTTGAAATAATGTTGTTACATCATCATTGTACCCACAGTGGTCCACTGGGGTCTTTGGGTATGACAAGAACAAGAATAGCACCAACGTCCCATAGAGCATGTCGTAAAAACTGTGTGACATGGCATAACACCGGCCATGGTTAGATGGTTTGTTTAGAGCAGGATAGATGGCACCCAACAGGCTATGAGTCAACTTTGCACTAGTGTTTGAATCTATTAAGACTTGCACATCGGTTAACCACCCAACGCAGCAGAGTAAAAGCTGTATGAGCCAAGCCTGCCAAGCAGGAAATCCTCCTCACAACTATATACCGCTCATTCCTGAGCTGGGACCTACACAGGGGCACCCGCGCCTGTAGAAGCACAGGTCGACTAAGAACACCATCATTGTTCTACCAATGCAGGATATCTTTTTCGATGCCTGTTCACTATTGTGCTCGCTGCTTCCTAACCACAGAGAGTGTATACAGTGCTAGATCGCTCTTCTAGAGCTATTGTATTTAAACTGGGAGTTAGTACTCCCAGCTACCAGGATTTCCTTAGGATGGAACATGTTCTTTACCGTGCACAGCAGTCTTTGAGTATGATAGGTTAGGCTAGACTAAGAGGCTAACATTGCAGTGGCTGTTCCTTGCATGAAAAATCAATAGATCTATGCTGTAACATGGGGGAACCCACTTAGGTGAGCCCTCTGCCACAACAATGAACACACCACACCCACTTTCTGTGTCACAAACATGATCCCCAATAGAACAAAATAACTAACAAATGTTTTGTTTTTTATTCTAATGAATAGAAGTTGTTGTTTCGTTGTTTCCAATACCCATTATGAGTAGGTTTACTCTTTTGTGTGCCCTGAAAATAACGTTAAGTGGCAGGTTGCAGTAACTTTCTTCACATCCCTGTTGTGCTGATGAAGGTGGACCGGGATCTTCCAGGATGTGCTATGCTTGTCTTCATCTGCATGATGCTTACTACTATGGTGGGGTCACGTCAATCCGCATCTCATCACTGCTTTGAAAACAGCCTGTTTCCAGGAAAAGCTTCATAGAAAAAAGATGGTGGTCTTGATCAGTATGTTGTGCCTGACAAGATTAGCATCTCATCCCCCATGAATAAGAGTAGAATCTATTTTAAATGTGAACATTTAAAAAAAAAATCAACAAACATGATTGAAAATGATAGTCGGGCCGAAGATGCAGCACTGAAGGAGTTGACAGCACCCAGTGACTCGTAGCTATCCTCCATAACTGACCAAGACTATTCTGCCTCCAAATGACAGCCCTGGAAACAGATTGCAACCATGAATCCTGGCTAAGAGATTAGGGATCGAAAATGGGAGGCAAACGCAGTCCAAAAACGCCATACTGAAATCGGATGTGTCGGGTCAAAAGGCGCAAATATCGCAACCTCGCTGTAAGCTATGACAAAATGTCACAAACGTCCTTTTCTGGACGAATACTGAAGAAGAAGAAGAATTTGATAGTGTTGCATGAAATGGAGTTACTTGAATTAAAATAACCACACCCACAAATGTTTTTTCTATATTGAAAATGGAAATAGCTATACAAAATAAAAAATTTATGAGTGTAAGAAAACAATACTCCACAAGTTAGACATCTTTTGAGGCAAGGCGTACAGAAGTATTTATTGTTAAATGTTAAAGAATCAAGATTGACAAGTAAGGATGAGAGTGACAAATCCAGTTTGACACCATAAGACAATAGCAGAACAGCAATAATTGTAAATGCAATAGCACGTTTCTAATATTTCATGCATATTTCCACAGGACACAACACATGGGTGGAGGGATAATACCAACCAAAGTAAATCCTTGGATCTGCAGTCCACTAGCGATGTGCCCTTTTCACAAGGTAGGCCATTGCAAATTTGTAACTGTTGAGCCGAGATCTAAAACTGACACCATTCTGCGCATCATGCTAGGATGATTGATGTGCCACGGACTGCAAGAGGACATGTTTCATGTCCCAAGGACTGCAAGAGGACTAGTGTCATGGCCCAAGAGCTGCATGAGGACATGTTTCATGGCTCAAGAGCTGCATGAGGACATGTTTCATGGCCCAAGAGCTGCATGAGGACATGTTTCATGGTCCAAGAGCTGCAAGAGGACTAGTGTCATGGCCCAAGAGCTGCATGAGGACATGTTTCATGGCTCAAGAGCTGCATGAGGACATGTTTCATGGCCCAAGAGCTGCATGAGGACATGTTTCATGGTCCAAGAGCTGCAAGAGGACTAGTGTCATGGCCCAAGAGCTGCATGAGGACATGTTTCATGGTCCAAGAGCTGCAAGAGGACATTGTCAAAACTGCAGTCCAGTATAGCTTTTCTCCACCTCCATTTCCATAGACTTAAATGACATTTTAAAAAAACGAAATCATTTGTTAGTATTGTTCTTTCTGTCTTAAACTCACATTTACTTAGAGTTCCCTTTTATCATCAAAACCTTTTGGGTCCCTGTTGAGCACAGGTCTTCATCAAATACATGCCAAGTCTTCCTGTCCTGGGATATCTGTTCTGGTTCTGTCCACATCTTCCCTGTTTCCTTTATCTTTGTCTTGAGCACTCTTCTCCGTGTGTATTTTGGTGACCTGCTCTACATATCTTGCTTTGGGAATTCAGAACAGAATGTTATGTAATACTATCAACAGGTTTCCTTGTTGTATGTTCCAGACAATACCAGTGCCTTCTCATCACGTCAAATTCCACTGATAGGTCTGGTTCTTTCCATCCGTTCCACATCAGTGATCTTATCATACTATTTCAATCTCTGTATTATCAGCAGGTACCCATTTATGAAAGTCTGTACCATTGTGGTTGTTGTTCTCCATGGTTCAGAGCCGTACAACAGACTTTACACTGGAGTTGAAGATTTGTATTTTTGTGTTGAACTTAGTTTCTTTTAACTGTCTTGCCACTGGCATAGGTAGCTTAGGCTCTGTGCGTGAGGTTGACAAAAGGCGCAGTTTCTTCCTCACTTTAATCCAAATCTCCGCGCAAGTCACCCATTTCAGCGGACACAGCAGGAGATACGACTGTCCACAAGGCTGAACAAAGAGAGTGGTCTTCATCACTTGTGATGGACAAAACTAAACAAAAAACAAAAAAACAAACAAAAACTAGTTTCTTTTGATTTCCGTAAGTTCCTCCAATGAAATGAAAACCTCTACCCTTTTGCATTCCCATTTTGATATATATATCTGTACCTCCTATTCTTGTTTTTGTTCTACCGAGATAAGTGAACGATTGCACATGTAAGAGAGCGTCTATCAACACATTTTAATTGTCACAATCTAATTGAAAAATTAGAAATGTCACCATTTTGTCTCTGTGTATTCGCTGTGGTCAAGAGGTAGACACAAGCCTCTCAAAACAATTAACCGAAACGATGGGCGATCGAATCTTGCAAGTTTCAAGTGATCCCTATTCTCAAGGGAGGTGGAACCAAAGTGCCTGTATTCTGAGTTGCCTCCAGTTGTCTTGATTTATACCTTGCCACTGGTCCAAGGTAGCTCGGGACCAGAGAGTGAGGTTGATGACCAGCACGGTTTCTTCATGACTATAGTCTAAATACAGCACAAGTTACATTATCAAGACAAAAACCGTCTGATGATGTCGCCATCATCTCTTGCGATTGGGAACTAACTTTACTCCAAGTCCCAACCTTTGTGACCTCTCAATAAGGACACTTATTCCATTTTGAATTTGATTGTGGTTATAGGACAGAAGAACCAAACCATCAGCATATAAACTCAGTATATGAATTTTATGATTCATGCGATGAACACCGTTCAGATGATGAAGTGGAAGCCAAGCCTATCGAAGCGGTCATGAGATTTTGCAGCGATAGATTGACCTAAAGAAATTAGTGCCACTGGACATTGTGATCAGTAACTGAACCACAGCCCACGTGATTAATGTTATCTTGCAATGGATCCATGGGCATAGCTAGATACCAGGAAACAATATGGCTGGCAAAAACAGGAGCCTCCAAACAATAAAAGGATATACCCTGCAATAACTACACAGTTCAACAAATCCCCTTAGGAATAATACCAAGGACACCTGGTGGAACAGGTGGGCGACTGTGACATCAGGTAACAGTGGATTTAATTAAATGTTACAACCAAACAGTAATGAAGACATTACTAGACCACACGGAAAAGAACAGTTTCATCTTTCGGGTTCCGAACAGGATACAACCCTCAGCATCTGCCCTTGTACAAATACTGCTCTCCCACTGATGAAACAATTAGTCATCTACTCATGAGGAAAAGATTTTTTACAAGTACCACCGACAATTGCTAAAACACTGTCTGGCACAGCTGTGCAACTTAAGAATACCTGCATTTACATAAGAATGGCATTGGGATACCAAGAGCAGACTTGCTCAGCAGCTATGGGATAGCAGCATCAACAAGTTGCCTCGTCAAACCACACTGAGCTCCACTTCTGCTGGCGAATGACAGCATCTTCACAATCCAATCGAAAGCAAGCAGAAAGAGAAATGGTGGCAAGAGACATCCGTGTGGCAATGTAACACTTTCACAATCTACAAATTCAAAACAAAATGGCAAGTCCAACTCTACAGTCAGCCCACCCACTATTCTCAGAAAGTTGACCTTAGGCTATCACCATTTATTTTTATTTTGCAAATATTCGATCTTTATATAGTGTCCAAGAATCAAAATGATGCTACGTTTCAGCCAGATTGCGTTCGTCAGGGACAAAGGACGAATGAAAACAATAAAAAACAAGACATGATGTAAAATGAACGTTTAAAGGTTTTTTTTTCTGCCTGGTACGATTTGTTAGTTGTTTTTGCTTGTTCTTTGTCCATGACGAAGGCCTTGTGGTTGTAATGTGCGTGTTTGTTTTAGTTTGGCTTGGTGCTACCACTGAGTCTTGTCTTAGTCTTAGTTGACCTGTACTTCTACAGGGGCAGATACCCCTGTGTAGGTCCTAGCTCTGGTGTGGGCTGGATGTAGCCAGGAGGAGGATTTCCTGCTTAGTGGGCTAGGCTCGAGCAGCTTATTACTTCACTGTGTTGGGACAGGTGCCGCGGAGGGTGGTAAGCCGATGTGCAAGTCCATCTTAATAGACTCAAACACTAGAGCAAAGTAGACCCGCAGCCTGTTAGGTGCCATCTATGCTGCTCTAAACAAACCACCTAACCATGGCTGGTGTTATGCCATGTCACATGGTTAGCTGCCTCTTACAACATGCTCTCAGTGGTACTACTCTTGTCCTTGTCATACACATAAACCCCGGCAGACCACTTGGGCTTATCAGGTGGGTATGAGTTCAAATTCCAGTTTGTTCTACTGGAATAAAATAAAAAATTAGTAACACTGCGCTGTAACTGTCGGGGCAAGTAGTGTTTATTCTACAGCCCAGGTTGACCTCAAGAATGGGGAAAATGGCACAATGATAGTTTCATAATGTCATGTCCTGTGACATATTCTTTCCTTAATAGTTTCCTTCGCAGCAACCCTGAACACATTCTGTCAAGACGACCCACTTCATATACGAACATCTTCAGAATGTCAGTGATGTCCGGATACCATCTTCTTCTGGGACCTCCTTATCCTTTTGCCAGGCCCTGTACCTTCTACTATCTGTCTTTCCACGCCACTGTATATTTTCATATAACCAAAATAATCTAACTGCTTCCATGTGGTGTTAGTTAAAAGCCAGTTTTATTCTATACCTATAGTTTTAGTAGTTTCTCTATTTGATTTCTTCTGTCACACAGTTAGTCGCTTCTTACGACACGCTCTCTGTGGGGCAATCGGTCACTGAGCCATTATCTATATATGTTTTTATTGAATTTTGACCTTTAGTATCTCTGCAGCTTCGATTTATTTATTTATAAAGACAAATTACATAGGCATGAGTTTAGAAATAACAGCGATCACACAGATTGCATCTCCTTACGACATTTAAGTACATTATTCACAAATGATATTTTATTTTAATTTACATAAAAATTGTCAACAGATGGCAGCAGTCACCTTGAGAATCCCATATCGAAACACTATAGCCAGGGAGACAGCAAAGGGACATCTTCAAAGGAATCATTTAATTCCCTACCAAGATTTGAGCCTTCCAAGCTGTTCTCAAAAAGTTGGGGTCCTGCACCAAAAGTATCTGTGTGGGGCAGAAATTCTACAGGCTCATTTCAAGAGACTGCCACATCTCAGCCAACGGAGCTGGAGGGAGACAATTTACATCAACTCAAGTTTTTAACAAATGCGAGAAAACTGCCTCCTCCTCCTCCACCAAAACCCTCATCCATGCCTCCGACACTTAAACAACCTCCAACCATTCCAGCAACATTATCAGCTATACCCTCTTTATCTAACACCCTGCGCACGCCCAGAGACACGGATTTAAAACTCGACATATTCAATAACATCACCACTTCCCCTTCAACATCGATGCCGTGGACCCTACCGAGGGCTTCCTCCAATACAAGTCTAAGCAGCTCTGGTCTGGGTCAGTCCACTTTCAGCAATGAGGGTCACGATGACTCACATGAGCAAAGAGATATTAACATGATCATTAACAAGTAAGTGTCTGGTAGATCCTTAACCATCTTGCAAGCCTGACACTTCTTGTCATCATACTGTCTTGTTATTCATTAGAATGGATGTCTTTTACCTTAGACAAAAGCAGCTTCCAGAAAATGAGCTTCTATTAGAATGAATGTTCTCTAAGTGTCTCGTCTTCCTATTTCACTGGTTGTTCTCTTACTTAAACTGTCTTGTTACTATGTAATACAAACTCTTATTAATACAGCTAAACTGTTACAGTGGGTGACATTAGCCTGCTGAATGTGGAGTAGGTTTTAGTTTGAAAGAGTGGTTAGAGAACTCGTGACAATAGCCTGCTGAGTGTGGCTTTCTGAGTTTGAAAGAGTGGTTAGAGAACTTGTGACAATAGCCTGCTGAGCAAGGAGTAGGCTTTGGAGTTTCTTCTTCGTACGCTGTCAGACGTCAACCTGAATTTTTTCAAAAAAAGCAACGGTCATCCTGAGGCTGTCGGCATTGCCATAGAGCTTGTCTAGTGTTGCCACTGGTGATGGCCACATGTGCTTTCTCTGGTCCTCGTATATCGGGCAGTTTTGCAGCAGATGTTCAGCGGTCATTTTCCCTGTACCACAAGTACATTCGTCAGTGCCACCTATCTTCAGTTTATCGAATAGGTGGTACCTCAGTCTGTTGTGGCCTGTGCGGAGTCTGAAGACCACGACCTGCTCTCTTCTTTTCAACTGGTAATAGGCATCATTTTTTGTGTAGCCGGTATGTTCTGTTTCCCATTTGGCCATGTATCTGGCCCTAATAAGCCTTTTGGACTCTTTGTAGGTTACACTAGAATCTGGTTGTGGTAATCTTGCACCTTCTTTTGCCAGTCTGTCTGCCTCCTCGTTGCCTTGGATGTTACAGTGGGATAGAACCCACTGTACCACTACTCTTTTTGGTTCGGACTGCTGGCATAGTTGACAGAGTACTGCTCTTAAATCATTAAGTTCAGTATTTTTCTGGCTTTAGTGTTGTGACTATGGCCAGAGCATCTGTAAACAGGACTATCTGGCTTTCATTGCTTTCGCCTGTCAGCATTGCTTTTACCGCAGCCCTCAGTGCCTCTGCCTCCGCTCTGAAATTGCTTAAGAATTATCCAGTTGCCACTGACAGTGTTATTTTTCTACCATTTGGTAGGCTCAGGAATACCCCTGCCCCTCTGTTCTGTGTTGTGTTTGTTACAGAACCGTCGGTGTATGCATGGGTCCATTCCATGCTTGGGTAGTTTTCCGTTATGTACCTCAGGGTTATGTCTCTTCTTTCTTTTTCAGTCTGGCTGTTCTTGTTTCCAATACCTGGTATATTTTCTACCACCTCCAGAATGATATGCTGCTTCTAGGTAGGTTTGCGTACAGTAGGGATGGGCTTTGGTGTTGTTATGGTGTTCATAGGGTCTTCGCTCATCTTTGCTTTGACTATTTCTGCAAAGTTTCTCCGCTTTAGTTTCCCATTTCCAAATCTATTTAGTCTCTGGTGCATTGGATGGTTTGTCAGTCTTCTGAGTTTCTCTGCTTGCTGCTGGGCTCTGCAGTCTCTTCTGTCGGTTATGGATTGCAGATTTGTAATCTTTTCAAGTTCTACAATTGGCGTTGACTTCATGCCTCCTGTTATAACTCTCATGGCTTGGTTTTGAAGTTTGCTAATTTTATCAAAGTTCGCCTTTGCTGCTGTTGTCCATGCCGCAATGTCATACTCGAGAACTGGTCTCACTCTTCCAGTGTACAGTTTCTTTAGTATTCTTTCATCTGCTTCCCAGCTTGTGCCAGCAAGTTTCCACATGATTGCCATTCTTTGTCTGGCTCTCACTCGGTTTCTCTCGATCTGACTTTTCCATGTCATGTGCCGATCAAATGTGACTCCCAAGTAGTTTGGGTTGTCGTTTGGCCGCAGGTATTTGCTGTTAAGACTTATTTTAGTGTTCTGGTGTTTATTTGAAAGCGAGAATATCGTACATGTTGTTTTTTCGTCGTTTATTTTGACCAGCCATGAGTTCGCCCACTCCTCCAACGATGTTACGGCCTACTGCATCCGATTGCTTGCTACAGGGAGATTTTTTTCAGAGGTCCACATAGCCAGATTGTCTGCAAACTGTGGACTCTTCTTGGTATATTCTCTGTGATGTTGTTTATATACACCAGCAAAAGTGTGGGTGACAGTACCCCCCCCTTGGGGTACTCCTTGCTGCAGTGTCACCTTTTTGCTCATCTGCCATTGTACTTGAACTCTGGCTGTTCTGTTTTTGAGGTAATGGCTGATCCATCTGTACATTTTCTCACATACTTCACTTCTTTGTAGCTTGACTTTAAGTCCCTCTTTCCACACCTTGTCAAATGCCTTCTCTAGATCCACCCAAACCGCTACTGTGTGTTTTTGCTCCTGGTAAGCATCCTCTATTTCCTGTGCTATGAGAGTGATCTGCTCCTCAGTTGATCTGTGCTGTCTAAATCCTGCTTGCTGTGGAATTAGTATGTGTTTTTCTTCCAGGTGCCACTTCAGTCTGGTGTTTATCATACGCTCCATCAGTTTTCCTACACAGCTCAGTAGACTGATAGGCCTGTATCCATTTGGATCTGTTCTATCTTTTTCTTTCTTTGGTACTGGTATAAGTACAGCGTCTTTCCACGCCTGCTGTACAATTCCCCTTTTCCAGCTTTGGTTCAGGACTGATAGTAACTTCCTCTTTGCTGTTTGGCCCAAACCCATCAGCATTTCGTTTGTTACCCCATCTTTTCCGGACGATTTCTTTTTCTTTAAAGTTCTGATGGCCTCATCCATTTCATTCATTGTTAGTTTTGCCATCATGTGCTCCTCTGGTGCCATCTTGATGTTGTCTGGCTCTTTTATTCTTCACTAATGTCTGTATGCCTATTTGTAGGAACAATGTGGTTTGCTCTGGCATAATGTTCTATAAAGGCGTTTGCTGCTTTTTTTTTCAGTAAGCATGTTGTCGCTCTGCTTGATGGTAATTTGTTTATTTGATGGTGTTTCGTCATTCATGGCTCTGACTAGATTCCATAGTTTGTTCCCTTCTTTCCTTCTTTATCTAAATTGAGGCTTTCTGTTTTATTTTTTCAGCTGTCTCTTGTTATTTGGTTTAGTGTTCTTTTGTATTTCGCCGTGATGGCTTTGAGGGCGATATTTGCCTCCATAGATTGCTCTCTCTCTGCCATGTTCCTAGCATTTGAGACTTCATCCTCCGCTTTCTGCAGTTCATCATTCCAATATGGCTTGTAGTTTTTCCTTGCCCCTCTTGGGATGGTTTCGGTGGCTGCTTGCATTATTGCTTTGCTTAGGCTTTCCACCATAGGTTTCATATTGTTATTTCGTGTGTTGATGGTTTCACACAGTCCATCTGTCAGCATTGCAAATCTGTCCCAGTCGGCTTGTTTATAGTTCCAACGTGGGAGCGGTTTTATTTCCTGTGGGCCTACTTCCATATCAATTTCTAGCCTAATTGGCCTGTGGTCGCTACCTGCCAATTGGTTGAGCACCTGGCGGTCTATTTTGTGGTGAATATCCCCCATGGAAAAGGCCAAGTCTGGTGTGGAGGTGGTATGCCATGTTCTAGAATAGAAGCTAGGGCTGTCCTCCGGCCTATTGATAAGATAGAGATTTGTGTCTATCTCCCAGTCTTTCACTTCATCAGCTCTGTTGTCCGAATATCCCCATCTCTCCGAGTGGCTGTTGAAGTCTCCAACCACTAGGCAGCTGGAGTCCTTGATTTCCATACTAGAGAGTGACAGGTCTTTGTTGGGTGGGCAATACAGGTTGAAGATGCGGATCTTCGTTTCTTGTGGCATTATGTCGACTCCTACAATTTCTGCTTGTCCAGTGTGATTTACAGCTACCGCGCTACTCGGTATGCAGTTACGTGTCAGTATCAGAACCCCTCCTTTATGACCTTCTCTATCAAGTCGGAAGGTCTGGTATCCTCTGATTGAGAATCTGTGGTTGTTGTTGAATGCGTTTCTTGGATACATGCCACGTCAATCTTGCCTTCATGCAGGTGATGTGTTAGGGAAATCTTTTTGTTAATGACTCCCTCCGCATTCCACTGTAGTATTCTGAGGGTCTTGGGTTTTTGGTCAATAGTTTTTGCTCCATCACCTTGTGCCTTGACTCCACAGCACATGGGTGGGTGACCACCAGTAGCATTGGGTGGGCCCCTTCAAGGCGTGGAACCCGGCACTCTCGCTGCCTGGCGGGACTCCACAGGATGAGCACCATACTTTTTTCTCTTAGGTTGTGACGTCATCATACAGCGATATACGTTGCACTGTTTCGTTAAGCCTGTGGCCCAATACATCCGATTTCAACAGGCGTTTCTGTAGAGATGCCCTCCTTAGCCTTTGGCTGTCCCCAGCCTATCTGCAAGGTAGCAGTTGTTTGTGGTCAGAGTTGTCTCTCTTAGGGAAGTTGTCTTGCAAGACTATCAAGTCTTCATCACTCGTGTCTAAAGGGTGTGGTGATGATATGATATGATATGATGGACTGTATGTACTAGTTTTTCAAGTATTCCGGAAGAGAGGCAGTCCAGTGTGTCTGTGTCCCAGGATCGTCTCGTCCTGCCAGAAACGTAGCATATGCATGTGAGTGAGATATTTTCTCAGCTCCTCTGCAGTGATGGTATGCCTAACATTCTCTGCCACCTGGGAGGTTGTCACAATAGGGCAGAGGTGCAATGTCCGCTGGCCTGCATCTCTTCTGTGTCCATTAAGAGGACTGATAGCAGACAGAGGTAAAGAACGAGGCAGGAGTGCATTTAACCAGGGGACAAGCCTGGTCATGGCACGGAGATGTTGTTCACCTTATGTGCGGACATATCTCATGATCAAGGGCTGAGTCCAACAGTTCGCAGTGAGGTGACTGCTCTACTGCTTACAACACCCCGACCAAGAACTAAGTCTTCTACTAGTGGTTTCGCACCTAACGCCGTATGGGGTGAATATCGAGCAGCTCCCCGCCCGCTTTGATCGGCGGGATCGCAGAGACGTCTTTATGCGGCTCGATCGTGTCGGGCTGAGACGCGAGCCCCATGTCCCAACCATATCGTTGCCTCCCGTCGCAGTGGTGCTGAGATTAAGGGCGGGATTTCTATTTGAAGGGGTTCGGCCGTAATCCCTCAGATGGTGGCCTCGCACCATTGGCTTATCAGCCAAGCATGGGGACCAATTGTTTGAGACCTGCGATTCCTATCGGATTGGGCAGGATTACCGAAGCAACGCCCTGTCATTAGTAGGGTAAAACTGACCTGTCTTCCGAGGATCTAATACTAGCACCCGTTCCCTGTTAGACCCAACGAATCAAGAGAGAGCTATTAGTCAGTCAATGACCAAGTGTCTAAAACCTGCGATTTCTCTCGGATTGAGCAGGATTACCGTAGCAACGCCCTGTCATTAGTAGGGTAAAACTGACCTGTCTTCCGAGGGTCTAATTCCAGCACAAATTCCCTATTAGACCCAACAAAAGTGCTCTTGGCCTGTCAATCATTACTGTGTTGGCGTGTCGAGTCAAATTAAGCCGCAGGCTTTACTCCTGGTGGTGCCCTTCCGTCAATTCCTTTAAGTTTCAGCTTTGCAACCATTCTTCCCCCGGAACCAAAACACTTTGGTTTCCCGGAAGCTGCCCGCAGAGTCATCGAAGCAACTCCTGCGGATCGCTAGTCGGCATCGTTTATGGTCAGAACTACGACGGTATCTGATCGTCTTTGCGCCTCAGACTTTCGTTCTTGATTAATGAAAACATTCTTGACAAATGCTTTCGCAGTAGCTCATTTTGCGGCGATCCAAGAATTTCACCTCTAACTCTGCAATACAAATGCCCCCGTTTGTCCCTGTTAATCATTACCTCCAGTTCCGAAAACCAACAAAATAGAACCGAGGTCCTATTCCATTATTCCATGCACCATTATTCAGGCAGCCGAGGCCTGCTTTGAACACTCTAATTTTTTTCAAAATAAACGCGCCGGCCACCCGGGACTCTCAGCGAAGAGCACCCGCAGGAGAGAGCCGGCGGCAGACGGTAGGGCAGGAGACAACGGGCAGTGAACCGGCTCGAGCCGGACCGCCCGCCTGCGCCTGAGATCCAACTACAAGCTTTTTAACTGCAACAACTTTAATATACGCTACTAGAGCTGGAATTACCGCAGCTGCTGGCACCAGACTTGCCCTCCAATAGATCCTCGTTAAAGGGTTTAAAGTGTACTCATTCCAATTACGGGGCCTCGAAAGAGTCCCGTATTGTTATTTTTCGTCACTACCTCCCCGTGCCGGGAGTGGGTAAGTTGCGCGCCTGCTGCCTTCCTTGGATGTGGTAGCCGTTTCTCATGCTCCCTCTCCGGAATCGAACCCTGATTCCCCGTTACCCGTTACAAACATGGTAGGCATGTCACGTACCATCGACATTTGATAGGGCAGACATTTGAAAGATGCGTCGCCGGCACATGAGGCCATGCGACCAGCACAAAGTTATCCAGAGTCACCAGTGGGGACGCTGCAACCCCGCGAGAGGAAACGACGATTGGTTTTGAACTAATAAAAGTGCTCTTTCCGCGAGGGTCGGAGCTTGGTAAGCATGTATTAGCTCTAGAATTGCCACAGTTATCCAAGTAGGATCGTGTCATCTAAGGAACCTCGGCTGATTTAATGTGCCATTCGCGGCTTCACTGTGAGACAATGTGAACTTAGACATGCATGGCTTAATCTTTGAGACAAGCATATGACTACTGGCAGGATCAACCAGATATCTGTCGGAGATGGACGAACCACACACACCGGTCGAGGATGGATGTGTAAAAAGCCTCACGAGGACGGCCGCAGGGACCGACTGACGGACGGACGGTTGTTCCGTCCCTCACTCCGTCTACCTAGGGACCGCCTGGCAGGGGCCCGCACACACACCAACTGACAGATCGGGCTCGCTCGGGGAGGGATGGCAGCGCTCTGTGCAGAACGGATCCCAACGGCCCCGGCGATGATTTTCACTTGGACTGGAGACAATTTTTGCCTGCCGGCCTGCCCTTCTCCGACCGGTTGGTCGGGCGAGGACAGGGCCTTTAGGCACAATTCCTGCTTTCCAATTGCTGGTCCCAAGCTCATTGCGATAGAAGGACCTCTAGCGAGACGAACTGTCGAGATTGGCTATACGCGCTAGCCTTCGACGAACCTCACGGACTGACAAAGCTTCTCGATACGGACTACAGTAACGCACCGCTACCAGTGGTATGATGCCACCAACTTGGTTCCGCTCGATAGCTGGGGAGACGCGGGCGAGCTTAGTATGCAAGCCGCGCTCTCACTCCGCCTGGCGGGACTGAGATCGCTGTACAAACACTGGATGCAAGCCAATCGAGCCACCGAGAGACTAGCCCCAGAGGTTTTGGAGTTTGAAAAATAGTTAAAGAACTTGCGACAATAGCTGGAAGAGTGTGGAATAGGTTTCAGTTTGAAAAAGTGGTTAGAGAGCTCGTGACAATAGCCTGCTGAGTGGGGAGTAGGTTTCAGCAGTTAGAAAGAGTGGTTAGAGAACTCGTGACAATAGCCTGCTGAGTGGGAGGAGTAGGTTTCAGCAGTTAGAAAGAGTGGTTAGAGAACTCGTGACAATAGCCTGCTGAGTAATGAGTAGGTTTCATAGTTTGACACAGTGGTTAGAAAGTACATGGCAATGCACTGCTAGGTTTGAAAGAGTGGTTTTAGGACTAGTGACAATACCTTGCTGGGTGTAGAAACAATACATAAATTGTACAGAAATGAGAGTGAATAAGTGATTTTCCTGGGGTATTGAGAGAAGAAGAAAAGCACATGTATATTGCAACAAAAGGATTTATTTTTCTTCGCCGTTACTTTGTTTCTTAAGGCGTAGTACGTTGTACTGTGTTTTTTATCTTGTAGCCCAGTACATTGAACGTATGCAGGCATTTATAAAATGGGTTCGCATCCCATAGGGGTACAACCTTGCCGATTTGTGGTCTGATCACATTCAGTTTAGTTTGTGAGCTAACCACTTAGCTATGCCTGCCTCCCACCCTCCCCCTCTACCACAACAAAGGGATTGAGTTCATGATGCAGTTTGTCATCAAACCTCAGGCATTTATGGCTCACATTCCTGATTTAACCAAAACAACTGTCTGTAGTTGATAAGATCATATATTTGCCAAAAGAGATAAAAAAACGAATACAGTTTGTCATTGATGTTGTTTGTTCCTGCCTTTCTTTTCTGTACAGCTAATTGAAGCATCATCATCATCATGTAGCATGTCCTTTATAGAACGTCGCTCTTATCACAGTCTGTCTGAAAGAAACTCATTCCCTTGCCAAAACTCCAACCTCCGCCACAGTCATACTCAGGCATTCCTGGATAATTTGATGCCATCATCTTCTTGGTTTACCCCTGCCTCTTTTGCCTGGAACCTTCCATCACTGTTCTCTCAAGACCCTTGTGTCTCTTGATGTGACCAAAGTATTTACATTTTCTGGCCAAAATGAAATTGATAAACCAGTTCTCCTCTATGTTCAACTTTTGCTGAATGTCTATCTATATTTGTCTTTTTCTCCATCCAGGATATTCTGGGGATCTTTCTGTAATATTTTTACTCAAAGGATTTGATTCTTTGTCTAGAAGTTTTGGTAATCGTCCATGATTCGTAGCCAAATGCTGCCACAGGAAAAACACAGACTTTCAAGACTTTCGCTTTTGTCGTTTTGTTAGTGCTTTGCCATAATTTCTTCAGGCTGTTCAGCCTCTGCATTACCATGGCTAGTCTTCTTCTGATTTCTTTCGAGCAGTTGCCATTTTTGTCAATTCTGGAGCCCAGATATTCTAAATACATGACCTGAACTATTTCCTCACCACCCACTGTAAATTTATGTTGACATTGTGTTTTGTCGGTGGACATTATTTTTGTTTTGTTTATGTTTGTAAACAGGTTTTGATCTTTACCGTGTCTATTTATGTCTGAAAGTAACTGCTCTAGCCCTTCTGCATTTTGATAGTATCATTGTGTCGTCTGTGTATCATAACTGGAATCTCGTAACCCCCAATCATAAATGTATCAAAACTTTTAATGTTCTCGTATTGAAGCATTCTGTACATTTTACTATTGTGTTCTCTCTCTCTCTATCTCTTTCCATTAGGTTTGACGAAATGGCAGCATTCTGACAACAATACTAACACAGATGTCATTGGTGAGAGAACATTATCTTGCCCTCATTTGTCATTAAATATGGTTCTAATGGATAGATGGAAAGTATGTCATTGTGGCTATTTGTGAGGTTTCAAGAGTTGTTGTTGTTGAATGCCCATGATGAGTATGTTTACTCTTTTGTGCGCCCTGAAAAGGACGTTAATTGGCAGGTTGCAGTAGATTTCCTCACATCCAGGCCGCGGTGATGTCAGTGGACCGTGGTACTCCAGACTGTTGAGCTATGATCGGCTTCATCTGTGTGACACTGACTACTACTCGGATCATGTCGATCCTCATGTCATTAGCCACGCTGTCTTGAAAACAGCCTGTTTCTAAGCAGTGTTACAAGGAAGAGAAGTGTGGTCTTGGTCTCTCTCAGGTGGTGTGCGTTGCACTATGTTTTTATATTGCGCATGGTGGCCCAGTGCATCCGACTTCAGCACGCATTTTATGTAAGGGTCTGCTTCCTCCTGCATTTTCTAAGGGTTTGCTTCCCCAGGGTAACGGCCGATACTGTGATAGGGAGCAAACCCAGCACCTTCGGATTGTGAGCCGTGTCACTTAACCATTAGCCCATGCCGTTCCGTATATTGTGTCTGACCCTGATGCAACATCCTGATCACTATGTTGTGTCTAACCCTGACATGACGTCCTGATCACTATATTGTGCCTGACACAATGTCTTGATCACTATATTGTGCCTGACCCTGACACGATATCCCGATCACTATATTATGCCTGACCATGACACGACATTCTGATCACTATATTATACCTGACCCTGACATTACGTCCTGATCACTATATTGTGCCTGAGCCTGACATGACGTCTTGACCACTATATTGTGCCTGACCCTGACGAGAAGTTCTGGTCAATATGTTGTACCTGATTGGACTAGCGTCTCAGTTCCCCGGGTTTCAAGAGTGTATTATTTGAGGCGTGATTAGTTCCTTTCCTGACTTCTTTTTCTTTTTCAACTCACAGGATAGTCAGGTACGAGTTTTGTTAACTAGGTAAACAGGAGCATGCAGTCTCTGAATCATGAATCCATTAAATGGATGTAAGAGAAGAGTTCTCAAACCGTTTTGCTAATTTGTGCTCTGAATTGGATCAAGTTTGCAGAATAGACTGTTGAATATGGACTACTGAACATTGCATATGTAGACCCGGCTGTATGGCACTTCATTAATTAAAACCCCATTTCATATTACCACTATTTTAAAATAATAATGGGGAAAAAAATGAAATAAAAATGACGGCTTTTAACTTATTCACTCCTGAATATTTTGATGCTGTAGAAACAATACATTTTGAAATGAAAATCTACTGGCTTGAAGTACAGGCACATGTATACTTGAGGAAAACTTGGTATAAAGTACAGGCACATGTATACTTGAGGAAAACTTCGTATGAAGTACAAGCACACGTATACTTAAGGAAAACTTGGTTAAAAGTACAGGCACATGTATACTTGAGGAAAACTTGGTATAAAGTACAGGCACATGTATACTTGAGGAAAACTTGGTATGAAGTACAAGCACATGTATACTTGAGGAAAACTTGGTTAAAAGTACAGGCACATGTATACTTGAGGAAAACTTGGTATGAAGTACAGTCACGTGTATACTTGAGGAAAACTTGGTATAGAGTAAAATATATGACAGTTGTTCAAGCCAGTATATCAGCTTTATGGCATTTTCACAAATTTTGTGAGCCAATATATCAGCTCAGTGGAGTGAATCAGTTAAATTGTAAGTGTAATGGATAACACAGATTCTGATACAGGGGTAAAAAATTCACATCAAACTGAACGCCACATAAGCACAGGTCATACAAAGACCTTTTCAAGGGGCACAATAGTTTAACATTTCTCACTTCCTTTGGAGTGGAATGTACCTGTTACATGTATTTTATTTAAATACCAAATTTTTAAAAATTAAAGCATTTATTAGTTTGCAAGATCAATGTCTTTATTTCTGTTGATACATCTTTTGACTTCTGTTTTGGGGGTTCAAAGGTTACTGACATTTTTCATTTGTTTAGCATATTTTAGTTGCAATTACAGTTTCTAATTATTTGTTTTTGTTCTGCAAGTGTTACAAACTAGCAGACTTGGGCAGAACAGACATTTGCCTGCCAGTAGAATTGTGCTATTTATAAAAGTTAAATCAGATTTTAAATAAAAAGTTGAAGAATTAATATCATCTACTTCTAGGACCTTAAGCAAGGATCACACTCCTAGATCACCGTGCTGTCTGAAAATAAAGTTTTGCAAAGGAAGTATATAGTGTTTGTTTGTTTTGATTACACAGGCAGACAGAAACACATTTCATTTTGTACAAAAATGGCGTTGCTTTATTGATTAAAAAAAATGAGCTCTATGTAAATTTGGTGGCGCTTTCAGCTGAGGTAGCACAGAGTGGTTAGTGCACTGGCTTCTCAACCGAGCAATCAGAGTTCAGTCCCAAGTTGGTATGAGATTTTTACGATCACAAAATGATTCAGGTTGACCCAGAGTAAAAAATTGGGTACCAGAATAATATGGGAAAGTAAAGGTGGCTAACAGGATGTTGATCACAACACCTCTAATGTGCTGTTGGTCAAGAAAAGTTTGGGCCCAACACCATGTTTCTTATATACCACACTGGCATTGTAACGTGATCTTTTTACTTTTGTGGCTGAAACATAAACTAATTCGCAGCTATTTCCCGATCTCAACTATTTATTTATTGACACCATAATAGAAGGGAATGGATTGATCAGATTTTAAACAAAAAAATAAGAGGGAAAAAAATATTAGGACTTTTTGGGGATTTGAACCCTAAACTTTCATGCACAATAAGCAAGAATCACATGACTCCATCAACCAATCAAATTACTGTAAGCGAGTGACAAAGGACAAATCAGAATTAAAGGTTGTTTTTTTTTTTTACTCTTGCCTTATTTCTCTAATCCCCAAGGCGGTGTGCGTTGCACAGTGTTTTATTTTGAACCTGTCGGCCCAGTGCATCCGACTTCAGCATGCATTTTATGTAAGGGTCTGCTTCCTCCTGCATTTTCTAAGGGCTTGCTTTCCTGGGGTAACGACTGGTGCTGTGATGGGGATCGAACCCAGCACCTTCGTATTGTGAGCCGTGCCACTTAACCACTAGCCCACGCCAACCCCAATTAATAGTATGATTAGTGGTTCATTTAGTAACCTATATTACCAAACATTGTAACACCAGTCATGCTTCTTTGACATGAAATTGTTTAGCAGGTCACATTTGGGCTGCGAGTTTAAGACTCCTACACTAGTGTCAGCTTTTTTGTTTTGTCCTTGTTTCCCTGAACCCTCAACACATTTCCATCAGCTTTTTGTCCTTGTCTCCTTGAACCCTCAACACAACATTTCCATCAGCTTTTTGTTTTGTCCTTGTCTCCTTGAACCCTTAACACAACATTTCCATCAGCTTTTCGTTTTGTCCTTGTCTCCTTGAACCCTCCACACAACATTTCCATCAGCTTTTTGTTTTGTCCTTGTCTCCTTTAAACCTCAACACAACATTTCCATCAGATTTTTGTTTTGTCCTTGTCTCCTTGAACCCTCCACACAACATTTCCATCAGCTTTTTGTTTTGTTCTTGTCTCCTTTAACCCTCCACACAACATTTCCATCAGCTTTTTGTGTTGTCCTTGTCTCCTTTAACCCTCCACACAACATTTCCATCAGCTTTTTGTGTTGTCCTTGTCTCCTTTAACCCTCCACACAACATTTCCATCAGCTTTTTGTGTTGTCCTTGTCTCCTTTAACCCTCCACACAACATTTCCATCAGCTTTTTGTGTTGTCCTTGTCTCCTTTAACCCTCCACACAACATTTCCATCAGCTTTTTGTGTTGTCCTTGTCTCCTTTAACCCTCCACACAACATTTCCATCAGCTTTTTGTGTTGTCCTTGTCTCCTTTAACCCTCCACACAACATTTCCATCAGCTTTTCGTTTTGTCCTTGTCTCCTTGAACCCTCCACACAACATTTCCATCAGCTTTTTGTTTTGTCCTTGTCTCATTGAACCCTTAACACAACATTTCCATCAGCTTTTTGTTTTGTTCTTGTCTCCTTTAACCCTCCACACAACATTTCCATCAGCTTTTTGTTTTGTTCTTGTCTCCTTTAACCCTCCACACAACATTTCCATCAGCTTTTTGTGTTGTCCTTGTCTCCTTTAACCCTCCACACAACATTTCCATCAGATTTTTGTTTTGTCCTTGTCTCCTTTAACCCTCCACACAACATTTCCATCAGCTTTTTGTTTTGTCCTTGTCTCCTTGAACCCTCAACACAACATTTCCATCAGCTTTTTGTTTTGTCCTTGTCTCCTTTAACCCTCCACACAACATTTCCATCAGCTTTTTGTTTTGTCCTTGTCTCCTTGAACTCTCAACACAACATGTCCATCAGCTTTTTGTCCTTGTCTCCTTGAACCCTCAACACATTTCCATCAGCTTTTTGTCCTTGTCTCCTTGAACCCTTAACACATTTCCATCAGCTTTTTGTCCTTGTCTCCTTGAACCCTTAACACAACATTTCCATCAGCTTTTTGTTTTGTCCTTGTCTCCTTGAACTCTCAACACAACATGTCCATCAGCTTTTTGTCCTTGTCTCCTTGAACCCTCAACACATTTCCATCAGCTTTTTGTCCTTGTCTCCTTGAACCCTTAACACAACATTTCCATCAGCTTTTTGTTTTGTCCTTGTCTCCTTGAACCCTCAACACAACATTTCCATCAGCTTTTTGTTTTGTCCTTGTCTCCTTGAACCCTTAACACATTTCCATCAGCTTTTTGTTTTGTCCTTGTCTCCTTGAACTCTCAACACAACATGTCCATCAGCTTTTTGTCCTTGTCTCCTTGAACCCTCAACACATTTCCATCAGCTTTTTGTTTTGTCCTTGTCTCATTGAACCCTTAACACAACATTTCCATCAGCTTTTTGTTTTGTCCTTGTTTCCTTAAACCCTCCACACAACATTTCCATCAGCTTTTTGTTTTGTCCTTGTCTCCTTGAACCCTCAACACAACATTTCTATCAGCTTTTTGTTTTGTCCTTGTCTCCTTGAACCCTTAACACATTTCCATCAGCTTTTTGTCCTTGTCTCCTTGAACCCTTAACACATTTCCATCAGCTTTTTGTCCTTGTCTCCTTGAACCCTTAACACAACATTTCCATCAGCTTTTTGTTTTGTCCTTGTCTCCTTGAACTCTCAACACAACATGTCCATCAGCTTTTTGTCCTTGTCTCCTTGAACCCTCAACACATTTCCATCAGCTTTTTGTCCTTGTCTCCTTGAACCCTTAACACATTTCCATCAGCTTTTTGTCCTTGTCTCCTTGAACCCTTAACACAACATTTCCATCAGCTTTTTGTTTTGTCCTTGTCTCCTTGAACTCTCAACACAACATTTCCATCAGCTTTTTGTTTTGTCCTTGTCTCCTTGAACTCTCAACACAACATTTCCATCAGCTTTTTGTTTTGTCCTTGTCTCCTTGAACTCTCAACACAACATGTCCATCAGCTTTTTGTCCTTGTCTCCTTGAACCCTCAACACATTTCCATCAGCTTTTTGTCCTTGTCTCCTTGAACCCTTAACACATTTCCATCAGCTTTTTGTCCTTGTCTCCTTGAACCCTTAACACAACATTTCCATCAGCTTTTTGTTTTGTCCTTGTCTCCTTGAACTCTCAACACAACATGTCCATCAGCTTTTTGTCCTTGTCTCCTTGAACCCTCAACACATTTCCATCAGCTTTTTGTCCTTGTCTCCTTGAACCCTTAACACATTTCCATCAGCTTTTTGTCCTTGTCTCCTTGAACCCTTAACACAACATTTCCATCAGCTTTTTGTTTTGTCCTTGTCTCCTTGAACTCTCAACACAACATGTCCATCAGCTTTTTGTCCTTGTCTCCTTGAACCCTCAACACATTTCCATCAGCTTTTTGTCCTTGTCTCCTTGAACCCTTAACACATTTCCATCAGCTTTTTGTCCTTGTCTCCTTGAACCCTTAACACAACATTTCCATCAGCTTTTTGTTTTGTCCTTGTCTCCTTGAACTCTCAACACAACATGTCCATCAGCTTTTTGTCCTTGTCTCCTTGAACCCTCAACACATTTCCATCAGCTTTTTGTCCTTGTCTCCTTGAACCCTTAACACAACATTTCCATCAGCTTTTTGTTTTGTCCTTGTCTCCTTGAACCCTCAACACAACATTTCCATCAGCTTTTTGTTTTGTCCTTGTCTCCTTGAACCCTTAACACATTTCCATCAGCTTTTTGTTTTGTCCTTGTCTCCTTGAACTCTCAACACAACATGTCCATCAGCTTTTTGTCCTTGTCTCCTTGAACCCTCAACACATTTCCATCAGCTTTTTGTCCTTGTCTCCTTGAACCCTTAACACAACATTTCCATCAGCTTTTTGTTTTGTCCTTGTCTCCTTGAACCCTCAACACAACATTTCCATCAGCTTTTTGTTTTGTCCTTGTCTCCTTGAACCCTTAACACATTTCCATCAGCTTTTTGTTTTGTCCTTGTCTCCTTGAACCTTCAACACAAGATTTCCATCAGCTTTTGCACATCTTCAAACATGATGTGAAACTAGGATAATGACCTAGACAGGGGATACAGCTCCTCTGTTCAAGCAGTTGTTACTAACATATTAAAGCCTTTCTATTAGAAATTGCTAGAATTGAGAATGAAAAACATTCACCAGATTACAGTGCAGCAGTTAATGCCTAAAGTCAAAGAATTTGCAAAATGGGTCAGCTCTCCATACCAATGGTACCAAACCATTATGTCGCTCTCAATAAACATAAAACAGTGTGATAGATAGTGGTGTTAGTATATACTTTAAGGATATCTTAACATACCAAAGTACTATCCTACATTTTATTTGATTCACTTCACTTTCACTTATCCATCCACCTATGCTGTTAAGTGTCGTTTGGGGAGCTTAAGTTGTCTTTCTTGATTCAAAGGTGTTGCATCGGTTGTTGCAAGTCTGTGTTGCTGTAGGATTTCTTTTATGTTGTCAATCCATCTTGCCACATGGTCTTCTTCTAACCATGTAGACATATTTTGTAGCACTGTAGGCATGCAGTGGTAGTTGATCAGGTTGCATTTTGGTGATTTGACAGAGTCATCTAATTTTCTATATTGAAATGTATTCATCACAAGGGGTAGTTATTACCATATTCCTAATGTTATCACTTCTCATTTGATCTATTCTGGTGACACCAATGACTTTCTAAGACTTGTTGTTGTTATCCCGTCACTGCTGAGCAAGCCTGCTCTTGGCAGTCCAATGCCATTCTTATATAAATATAGGTCATCTTCAATTGTTCAACTGCTCTGTACAGTGTTTTAGCAAATGTCGGCAGCGCTTATCTTTTCCTCATGTCTGCAAGCACCTTGCACTCAATGAGTAGGTGTCCGTTTCATCAGGGCAAGAACAATGTCTGCCCAAGGGCAAGTGCTGAGGATTTATGTGTTTCAAGTGGCTATTGACTCTGGTGTGTCCTGTTTGGAATTGACAGGTGAGACTTTGATCTATTCTATGTAGTTTATTTTATCTCATCGTTACTTTTTGGCTGCGACATTTTGCTAAACACATTGCACCCGTCATCCATCTCTTCATCCAGATTCATTATCATCATCAAATCAAGTTCCATCTCCGCAACAGAGGTTGACGGTAATGAATCTACATCTGTCTCTGTCTCGTGCTAGGCTGGTACACGCAGTCAAACTGTGTCCCAACCACATCCTGATGTTGTCTGTCCATCTGTACCTCTGTCACCCTTTGGCTCTCTTATCCTCTACTCTTCCCTCCAAAATAACCTTTAGCAGACTGTCATGGCGCTTGGTATGACCAAAATATTTTATTTTTCTTCCTTTTATTTCCTTCAGAAGTGTCTGTTCCATCTGGAGTTGTTCCAAAACCTTATTTATGGTTTTCCTATCATTTCAAGAAACTCGTCCAAGTTTTCTGAATACTTACATTTCAGAGGCCTCAATATGCTTCTCCATTTTCTTTGTCAGGGTCCAGGTTTCTACTCCATACAAATCAACTGAATACACTTTATGCATTATATGATTTTCATTTTTAATATCTGAGATATCTGCTTTGATAGAAGTGTATCTCTCATACAGTTAAATGTATTTTTGACCAGATTTCCCTGGTATTATTTTGAATGATCTGTTCTAAGACATTGATTTCATATATTCAACCTTACCTGTGCCTTGGATAAGAACCAAGTTTGACATTGGTAACACAAAGTTGGTATAAATAAACTGTTTATTAGTTGTTGGTCTGTTGCTAAGTTGATGTTCATGTGTTTAAGATATGTTGGATAATTCACGGAAGAGACTTTCTGACAGCTAGTTTCAATTTCTCTACCAAGCCTTCCATTTCCCATAATTTTTTTAATTTTACGTGTTTGCTTCACTAGTTTCTACTGGCGGAGGCAACCCTATTCCACCTCAGACCGTAGTCAATTAGGCGATAGTAAGACGCATAAACCAGTGCTTGGATGCATGTGTGCGTCTATATGTACCTATGCTAGGTTTGTGCACTCTCAGAGGCCAGCACAACCAAAGTGCAATGGAAGGGCCTCACTCTGAGGGCGCGTGGGAATGTTGTGCATGAGTGTGATTTTTGAACAGAGTAAAATGAAACCAGAGTGTGTGAAAAGAAGAAGAGTGGCATATCTAGCAGCACATATCTATTTCCCATAACAATATTTCCTAGTTATTTGTACTCTTAGGCCTGCTTTAGTTTATTATTGTTTACGTGATGCTTAGCTTAATTTGATTACTTAAGTTATATCTATACATTTTATTTATACCTCTACACCTCAGAGTAGAAGAGGAGCAACTATGTAAGTAAATATTATTCATATCTCAAATTGTTAAGATAACCACAAATATTTGTTGTCAAAAAGCACTTATATTGACACTTTTGTTAGAAGGTTCTGCATGAGGAAACCTATTTAATTCAAATGCATTATAACTCTTACTCAATATACGCCATTTCAGCTAACTACTACATATGAGGGGGCTTCAAATGAAAACGTTAAAGGTGGGATAGAAATTAGAAAGACCTTGCCTTTGTATTGTAATTTGTTACTATGGTTGCTAAGGATCTTAAGAGTGTGGTACGTGTCATCACGGTTCAGACGAACAATATGACATCATAATTGCAGTAAAAAAATAGCTGCCCCACTATTGATATGCACCAAAGAGGAGCAGCGTTCTGTTATCCATTTTTTTAGCAGCAAAGGAGTGAAACCTATAGAAATTCATTGGCAATTAAAGGTCCAGTGTGGTGATGCATGTCTTTCACTCCAGCAAGTGTATGAGTAAAGTAGGAAGTTTTAAAACAGGATTAATTCTGTGACAGACTGTTCACGACCAGGTCAGGCAGAGATCTCACACTGTTTTTGAACTTCCTGCTCCACTCATACACTTGCTGGAGTGAAAGACATGTATTGCCGATGAATTTCTATAGGTTTCACTCCTTCACTGCTCAAAAAACGGACAACAGAACGCTGCTCCTCTTTGGTGCATATCAATAGGGGGGCGGCCATATTTTTACTGCTGTCATGTTGTTCGTCTACACTCTGATGGCACATGCAAAACACTCTTGACATCCTTACCAACCAAATTAACAAGTTACAATACAAAGACATGGTTTTCCTAATTTCCCACTTTTAAGGTTTTCATTTGAAGCCTCCATGAATGTACTATTGAATTAACACAATTGATTTTATGGTAATAATATTCCACTGAAGATGTGAGGATGAAAATACACTACTGATGTAATGACAGAATGGATACTGCTAAATTCTACTGCTGAATAATTTTGCTGCTGAATGTATGTGTTCTAAAATGTGCTTCAAATATATTCGTCATTTGTGTGCTAGAACATACATTTTTGTTTGTGTGCTGTAATGTAATGCTGCATGTATTATATATAATATTCATCATGCAAGACTAGAGGCCAAACTTGGACTAACTGTTAACATAAAAGAAAACCAAACTTGTTTTAAATCAACATCTTAAGCAAAGAGTCTTCTTCTTCGTTAATCCTCAGATCAAGGTCCTGGTTTTTTTTTACAAAGGACACCATTGTTTGTAAGACTGTTTTTATCTCCATACAGCTTTTGTCTAAATCTGTCTCGCAAGGCCAGTATTGTTCTCTTTTCCAGCATGAGCATGCATCTTTGTAGGATGTGTTCCACGGTCATGGTATGCTCCCCACATTGACACTTGTCATCTGCCCCAATCCTCATTTTGTTGTACAGATGACCCTTGAGTCTGTTATGCCCAGTTCTCACTCAGTCTGAAGATGATGACTTGCTGTTCTCTAGTTAAGTTAAAGTAACTGTCTTCTTTTTAGAAGCAGGGATGTTGATCAGTCCATTTCCCCCTGAAATTGGCTTTATGGTCTTGGCCTCATTATTTGTGATGCGCAGGCCTGTTTGTGTGGAAGCTCCTCCACACTTTGCCTGTTTGTCTGCAGCTTCATTGCCTTCACTACTGCAGTGGGATGAGATCAAACAAAGAGTCTGCCATGCCTGGAGGTGAGTGACTGGAAGACGTGGATGCCATCACATATTTGGGCAGCACCACTGATACTTCAGGGGGCACAGAGGCAGATGTAAGGGCTAGAATTCGAAAGGCAAGGACAGAATTCTTGTTACCAAATAATATATAGAAATCCAGGAAAAATAAAGACTAATACCAAATTAAGATTGTTTAATTCGAATGTCAAGTCAGTACTCTTTTACTGAGTAGAAACTTGGAGCTATATAGAGAAAACTTCACTCTTTCATCAGTAAATGTCTACAGAAGATAAAAGGTAAAGTCTGACAAGACATAGCGAGCAATGAAAACCTAACTTGATTTAATTTAACTTCTCTATACTGGTTTAGAAGACTCTGCAGAGTATGTGTACAACCAGTATCCTCTACTCAACTTGATCTAAAAATAATAATGTGCATACAATATATTTTTTAATGCATTAACTGGTGCTGCCCCCACTAATTCCTGTGGCAATGCATTCCAAGCATTCGCCACTGTCTGACTAAAAAAATACTTCTTAATATTTAATTTAGACTTTTCTTTAATTAATTAGCCCACTGTTATGTCTGTCTTGAAATCACTTCTGTTGTTTTTTGTTTCAATTTAGCCATTTAGAAGACATTTTTTTCCGATACTTTAGTCAAATTGACTCTATAACGATTTTTGCGAGTTATTTTCAATTGTATTCCTTAATTCATTTATTTTCTTTGATTATTTGTTCAGTGGCAATTGTAGTAGCTCTGACTTAAGGGCTAGCTTTCATATCTGGCATGAGGAATAACTTTCATATCTTGTATGAGGGCTAACTTTCATATCTGGCATGAGGGCTAATTTTCATATCTGACATGAGGGCTAACTTTCATATCTGGCATGAGGGCTAACTTTCATATCTGGCTTGAGGAATAACTTTCATATCTGATTTGAGTGCTAGCTTTCATATCTTGTATGAGGGCTAGCTTTCATATCTGGCATGAGGGCTAGCTTTCATATCTGGCATGAGGGCTAGCTTTCATCTCTGGCATGAGGGCTTGCTTTCATATCTGACACAAGGATTAGATTTCATATCTGACATGAGGGCTAGATTAGGTTTCGTTTCTGGTGGGAGGATTAGGTTTCGTTTCTGACATAAGGGATACCTTTCATTTCTGATATGAGCGCTAGATTTTATCTCTGCCATGAGGGTTATCTAACAGGCATGAATTCTAGCTTTCAGGCATGAGGAATAGCTTTCATCTCTGGTACGAACAGTAGCTTTCTTCTCCAGTATGAGGGAAAGCTTTCATATGACCCATGAGGGATAATTTTCATATCAGGAATGAGAGATAGCTTTCACCTCTGACATGATGGTTAGCTATAGTCTCTATCATCAGGGATAGATTTAATCTCTGAAACGAGAGCTAGCTTTCATCCCTGGCGTAAAAGTAAGCTTTCATATCTAATGTGAGGCCAATCTTTATTCACGGGTATGAGGACAAACGTTCATCTCTGGTATGATAGTAAGCTTTCATCTCTGGTATGATAGTAAGCTTTCATCTCTGGTATGATAGTAAGCTTTCATCTCTAGTATGATAGTAAGCTTTCATCTCTGGTATGATAGTAAGATTTCATCTCTGATGTGATGCCAATCTCCCTTTATTGGATGTGAGGATAAGCTTTCATCTCTGGTATGATAGTAAGCTTTCATCTCTGGTATGATAGTAAGCTTTCATCTCTGGTATGATAGTAAGATTTCATCTCTGGTATGATAATAAGATTTCATCTCTGGTATGATAGTAAGATTTCATCTCTGGTATGATAGTAAGATTTCATCTCTGGTATGATAGTAAGCTTTCATCACTGGTATGATAGTAAGCTTTCATCTCTGGTATGATAGTAAGCTTTCATCTCTTGTATAATAGTAAGCTTTCATCTCTGATTTGATAGTAAGCTTTCACTTTTTTTTGCTGGCATGAAGGCAGATTTCACATCTCTGTTACGATGGTAAATGTCCGATTCCATTTCAATATTGTGAGCCAGACGCACATGCAGATCAGGGATTCACATTTCAACACGTGAATCAATAAAAAAACAGCCAAATAGAACTGCTTCTTCATGATTGACGTTGACCGGCACAAAGGATCATGTCTTTCCCAAACCTACAGTTTATAATGCTATTCTTGACTGTCAGGTCAGGTCATGCCGTAACCGGTGAGGTCGTTGGGGCACACATGCAGACATCCCCACAACCCCAACGCCACCCCTCTCTGTCAGATGCCGCTGCCTGTGACTCTTCTGGTCGGAGGCTGGTCCATTCTTTTATGTTGTCCTCAACATCTCTTTTTGGGCCGGCCTCTTCGTCGTCTGCCATGCACCTTCCCGTGGAGGATTGTATTTGCAAGATCATTTGATCTCGATATGTGACCGTACCAAACGAGTTTCCTTCTTTTGACAGTTGCCAAGAGGTCTTGGAAAGGCACTATTTCTGTTGTAATTCTATCTCGTATTTCCTCATTTGTAACTCGTTATTTGTACGTGACGTTTAAACATTTTTCGGAAACATCTCATCTCCAAGGCCTGTATCCTTCGTTGAAGGTCAGCTGTAACTGTCCATGTCTCACACGCATAGAGGAATATTGACAGGACCAGTGTATGCATTAATCTGATTTTCGTGCATAGTGCTAACCATTTATCTTGCCAGATTTTGTTATCCGGTATAAATGCAGATTTGTGTACTGGTCAGTGCCGTTTTAGAATGCTTACGTTCAAGTCAAAGTATAGTCTCACATCTTTTTTAACAGAACTCAAATTCAGACCAGCTTAAAAAAAAACAAGACTCAAGTTCAGTCCCCTTAAGTCGGCACGACTACGAAAGTAGTCCAGGGTTCTACAGAATCTCATTCAGTAAAGGCTCAGTCGCGAGCGTATAAATATATAACACGTGCTCCGGCGGGTTGTGCTTCCATTTCAGCAAATCAGTGCAAGTCTCTTCCAAATAATGTCCAAGTCGTAAGTGTAGTCAACGTTATTTTTGTGTATCTTTCTCCTCTATTGCCTGAACAACCATCTAGAACTAGGCCATCACTTCCAGACAGACAGTCGGTGTGTATTCAGAGCTAGTCGAGAAACTGTAGACATAATATTTGCACAGCGCGTCAGCTTCAGAAGAAATGTTGAGAACAGGACCGTGATCTGTATACTGCGTACATTGATCTCAGAAATATATGTGATACTGTTTGCTAAGGTGGGTTATGGCAAATCATGCCCAAATTCGGCTGACCTGACAAATTTGCGATCTTGCTGAAACAGTTTCATGAGCGCGCACAAGTACTTGACAACGAGGAGACTTCTATATTATCTTAAAAAAACGGATGAGTACTTGCTCTGACCCTGTTCAGCATGATGTTTTTCAGCTATGTTGACCGATGCTTTTAAAAATATAAAGTATGACATACCAATTGAGTTGCGCCTTTCTTTGTTTGATTATTCAATCCCCTCAGACTGAATAATATGATCGAGTTTCTTCTTCTTCTTCTTCTTTTTCTTCTTCTTCTTCTTCTTTTTCTTCTTCTTCTTCTTCTTCTTCTTCTTCTTCATACGCTGTCAGACGTCAAATTGAATTTGTTCGAAGAAAGCAGCGGTCATCCTGAGGCTATCGACAATGCCATAGAGCTTGTCTAGTGTTGGCACTGGTGATGGCCACGTGTTCTTCCTCTGGTCCTCGTATGTCCTGCAAATTTGCAGCAGATGTTCAGCGGTCATTTTCACTGTACCACAGGTGCATTAGTCAGTACCACCTATCTTCAGTTTATTGAATAGATGGTACCTCAGTCTATTGTGGCCTGTGTGGAGTCTGAAGACCACGACCTGCTCTCTTCTGTTCAACTGATAATAAGCATCATTTTTGTGCGTAGTCAGTATGCTCTGTTTCCCATTTGGCCGTGTATTTGGCCCTAATAAACCTTTTGGACTCTTCGTAGGTCACAATAGAATCTGGTTGGGGTAGTCTTGCACCTTCTTTGGCCACTTTATTTGACCGCTGATCTTCATTGTCAGTCGAGCTTCCAACCCAACCAGTCGCGACGACAGACCCTTTATCAGATTTTAAAACCATTTTCCTCTTATATGTTGATTTGCTAGTTCAGCTTTGTTGTTATTTGTTGTCCCAGATGAAGGCCTATTGGTCGAAACGTAGGTTTTGTTTGTGTTTTCGTCTCCGTGTGGTATATGACCATACCCATTTTAAAATGTTAAACTTAACTTCAATCAACTTTTAACTATGTTTCAGTATTTTTCCCCCCAAGAATACCAGGACAATCCTCATTTGCTATGTTCTTGTGTTCTAATCAAGAGATTCATAGTCATTTGAAATGTTGACTTAAAAACAAGCAATTTCTTCCCAGTTCAAATGTTAGCATTATAATAACAATTTCTTGCCAGTTCAGATGTTGACTTAAAAAATAACAATTCCTTGTTATTTGAAATGTTGACTTTAAGGCAAAAAATTCCGTACCGGTTGAAATACAAACATAAATCAAGCAATTTCTTGCCAGTTCAAATGTTTTCTTAAAAACAAGCGATTCTTTGCCAGTTCAAATGCAGACATTAAAACAAGCAATTTTTTATGCCAGTTCAATTGTTAGCTTGAAGCAATTCTTTGCGAGTTCAAATGCTATTTTTTTTAAAAGCAGTTCCTTGCCAGTTTTAATGATAATTTAAAAACAAGCAATTCCTTGCCAGTACACGTGTTGACTTTTAAAAAAAAAAGAAATTCCGTACCAGTTGAAATGTTAAATTAAAAAGAAGCGATTTCTTGTCACTTCAAATGTTGACTTAAACACAAGCAATTCCTTACAAGTTCAATTACTCAATTTAATTACTTAAAAACAAGTATTTAGTCTTACGCATCTTGTATAGTTACTTAGATGAGATTTTTATGTTATGTTTTCATTGTATCCTATCTTTGATAAAAAGCCTTATTTTGTCAAAAAGCTTGTCCTTTTGATAAACTGTATTCTAACGTGTTTTCTCAATTACTGTAAGGCTGGAAAATGTTTGAAACTTATAATGCAGCAGCTGGAATTTTGTTTTGTTTTTCAGTGGTTTTCTGGACAAGGGTAGTGTATTCAGTATACGAGTAAAGACCGATCGGTCGTTGTGGGCCAGCAATGGTATGATAACAACAGCATTTACACCCACATAGTCTGTGAAAGATTGCGTGAAATTTGCTACGGAAATTGTTGCTGAACACACAGTACAGAACTGGATTTGCAGCCGAGTTAATGTAAGCCAAGGTTGTAGTAAATACATGAAAAACCCAGGTCTTGTCGAACCCGACGGTGGAGAATGTGTTGTAGAATAGAAGAATCTGGTGTGGAGAGTAGCTGAGGAAGTATATGGCGACGCTTGCCATCAGCATCTTCACTACGCCCTTTCTGGCGCGAATTGCTTCGCTGAATCCTCGTGATTGTCCACGACCGTTTTGACGAGATGTTATACTTATGCCTTCGCTGTTTCGATGTAGTTTATCTACTCCAACAAACAGGTTCTTACCGATGACAGTGTAGCAGACGACTTGAATGGCAAGGGGGCCGAGGTAAAAGAGAACGCATTCTGTGTACTTGAAGATCTTGTTGTACACTTCGTGTTCAGTTCTGTTCACGTGGAACTGAGTGATGCAGAAGTCACGTGGCGGGGTTGCCGATAGCTGCAGCACGCGGTTGAAGATGGCGGTGGGAGTAGAGCAAAGCCCGGAGAACAACCAGATAAACGTCATGACAATGAAGATCCTTCGCTTCGTACACAGGATGTGGGCTTTGATGGCAAACACTATGGCGATGTACCTAATGGATAAGAATGGATGATAGTTAAGTTGACTGACAATATAACTAAATCATATTTATTGTTTCAAATACAGGGGAGCCTGGCTATACAGGGGAGCCTGGCTATACAGGGGAGCCTGGCTATACAGGGGAGCCTGGCTATACAGGGGAGCCTGGCTATACACGGGAGCCTGGCTATACAGGGGAGCCTGGCTATACAGGGGAGCCTGGCTATACAGGGGAGCCTGGCTATACAGGGGAGCCTGGCTATACACGGGAGCCTGGCTATACAGGGGAGCCTGGCTATACAGGGGAGCCTGGCTATACAGGGGAGCCTGGCTATACAGAGGAGCCTGGCTATACACGGGAGCCTGGCTATACAGGGGAGCCTGGCTATACAGGGGAGCCTGGCTATACAGGGTAGCCTGGCTATACACGGGAGCCTGGCTATACACGGGAGCCTGGCTATACAGGGGAGCCTGGCTATTCAGTGAGCTTGGATATTCGTACACAATTCTTCCTCTTATTCTTCATTCTCAATCTCCTTCTACCAAGCCATGAAAAGGGCTTTGCAAGAATCAGGATATAGTCCGGAGAACAGAATAAGTTGTGTCGTAGTTTACAGCTTGACTGCGATATTTTCACCTTTCTGTCCGACACATCCGATTTCAGCAGGCATTTTTTAGTACCGGGTTAGCCTTCCCTCTTCGATCCCTTCTCCTTAGCTAGTCTGCTCCATTGCAGCCTGTTATCCAGGATTACCCCGTGGAGGTGTAGAAGAGTCTTGGCAGCTCTGTTTCGCAGGCCTTGACGCCAGCAGTCAGCTATGGGTCGCTGACCGCTGCAGCTCATGCACTGATCAGCTTCTTGATCCCCGTACACAATTCGTTCCAAGATGCCGCTTGAATTGTGATTTGTACGAAAGCCGAATGAATTTTCGCACAATTAAATAGTGTAAGTTGGATTCATCCGCTGCAGACCACCAACATGATGGACTATTTAATAATTTAAAGTAAGTAGCATGCCCTTTGTTGAACGTCGATTCTTGGAACTGCCAACCTGTTTGGTTGCTATAGTTTCTTGACAGGTGTACAGCACGTTAGGTAGCCATTAGTTTCCGTACGCGGAGTAGCGATCACTCGAGAAAAAGCCGTGTCTGCCCAAATGGACACGGCGAGATTCGAATTCGGTGCGTTGGGATTGTAAAACTGATTTTTAACCACTAGGCCACGCTCTTTCAGTATTTAATAATACTTAATACATAAATTTATATATAAAAACTATCAAATCAATAAATATACATGAAGCAGATCAAAATGCATTTATTTTCTACTTAAAACACCGTCCACGGTTGCCTGCTTTTGATGATCCTTTAAAATGTTGCTAGAATTATAATTATCATTGAGACAGTTTATGCTCATGTTGACTACTGCAATGTTAGGAAGCCATTTTTATACCCAACCGTGTTTTCTCTCAATGGTAACACAGTTCATTACTTTGTGTAGTGTAAATGTTCCTTTTACTTGGTTTTTCGTCCACTGAAGAAAGTTTCCCAGTCCCTTCTTTTTGCTGCTTCCTGTGCAGTTCTTTGGAGTTCTTCAGTAGCTAGATCATTCGTGTGGTCTTTCGTCAACTCCTGCACGACCTCATCGTACACACGGTGGACAGGAGTTCTTCTAGTTGTTGTGTAACGCGTTAGATTTATTCCATTAACTTAACGTCTTTATACTGGTTTAGAAGACCCTGCAGAGTCTGTATACAACCAGTTACATTTACATCACCTTGCTCTAAAAGCTATGCGCATCCAATTTATTCTTAAATGCAGTAACTGTCCCTGCCTCCACTACCTCCCCTGGCAATGCATTCCAAGCAGACACCACTCTCTGACTAAAAAAATATTTCCTAATATCTAACCTGGACCCCTCTTTACTCAGCTTGTAGCTATGCCCTCGTGTTATTGTGGGTGGCTGTATTTAAAAAAAACTTGTTATAGTCTAATTTATCGATTCCTCTGATCATCTTATAAACCTGTATTAAGTCACCACGAATTCTTCTCTCTTCGAGACACTGTAGGCCGGTTTTTCTGAGTCGTTCCTCATAACTGGAATTCTGGAATTCCACTATCATCTTTGTCGCTCTTTTTTGTATTCTTTCCAGCATGTTTATATCCCCTCTATGATAAGGACTCCACACCTGTACACAGTACTCCAATCTAGGTCTAACTAAAGCTTTATACAGTTTGACGATCACTTCCTTGCTCCTATGTTTAATATTTCTTTTTATCATACCTAACATTGCATTTGCCTTTTTCACTGCTACCTTAACTTGCTCACTTACCTTTCCTATATGATCTATTTTAACGCCTAGGTCCCCTTGTTCTATTCCATGTATTCTTTTATATTTGGGAGATGTTTCTTTAGATTAATTCTATTGATCTATTCCATACTTTCTATTATATTTGGGGGATGTTTCTTTAGATTAATTCTATTGATCTATTCCATGTATTCTATTATATTTGGGGGATGTTTCTTTAGATTAATTCTATTGATCTATTCCATGTATTCTATTATATTTGGAGGATGTTTCTTTAGATTTATTCCATGTGTCGTGTAGTTCCCGACCTTGAATATTCCACTCTAAAAAAACATGGTTCTATCTTCCAGGATTAATCATTTCTCAGCTCTAATTGTTATTCCCATGTTCTGCGAATCCACGCCGACGCCATCTTTGTGTCGCCATCGTTCATTTCCGTGATTTCCTGCTTTATATTCGTGTTCACAAGAATAAAAAACAGGAATAAATATTACGGGAGAGGATAGCGTTTTGTAAACGTAATTCAACAAGACTTTTTTAAGACAGGGATTCTTAACTCCGTGTTTGTGTTACGTACATCTTTGGCAGTCTAGTGAAGCCTACAGACCATTTGAGTATACAGTTGAAGTCAATTGGCTATTATGTATACATGAATGTATGTGTCCTTGTATATGTATGTTAGTCTGTATGTTTATATATATATATATATGCACGAAATCATCGACTTTCGGTTTGGTACATACTGACACGTTGTTGTCACATGAAAAAGTTTTATATATATATATAATGTATCACTCGAGATGCACGTACATTGTGTCAGTGCATATGATATTTGTTTCCTGTATTACACATATTTGTATTTGTGTGTGTGTACTAGCGAATGTATTAATTCATTTGTACGTACTTCTGCTGGCTTATCATTTGGTCTTGAAGGTCTGTAGGTCCAGGCTTGGGTCTATCTTTACCTGTCTTTCTTGGGTCTTGAACGTCTGTAGGTCCAGGCTTAGGTCTATCTTTACCTGTCTTTCTTAGGTCTTGAAGGTCTATAGGTCCAGGCTTGGGTCTATCTTTACCTGTCTTTCTTAGGTCTTGAAGGTTTGTAGGTTCAGGCTTGGGTCTATCTTTACCTGTCTTTCTTAGGTCTTGAAGGTCTGTAGATCCAGCTCTGGGTCTATCTTTACCTGTCTTTCTTAGGTCTTGAAGGTCTTTAGGTCCAGGCTTGGGTCTATCTTTACCTGTCTTTCTTAGGTCTTGGGGGTCTGTAGGTCCAGGTTTGGGTCTATCTTTACTTGTCTTTCTTAGGTCTTGGAGGTTTATAGGTCCAGGGTTGGGTCTACCTTAACTGTCTGTCTTTGATCTTAAAGGTCTATAAGTTCAGGCTTGGGTCTACCTTTATCTGTCTGTCTTTGATCTTGGAGGTCAATAGGTCCAGGTTTGGTTCTATCATTACGTGTCTTATGTATTGAAGGTCTATATATCCAGGCCTGGGTCTGGTCTATATTTATCTGTCTGTCTTTGGTCTTGGACGTCTATAGGTCCACATTTGGGTTTACCTTTCTTTTTGTGTAGGCATTTAGATGTCTAACAGCCCAGTGTTAAGCAGTGTCCGCTTTGATACTACATTTACCTGTCTCTCATTGGCCCAAGCAGTCTAAGGGTTAAGAACCGCTGTCTTAAGACGCAAAGAAATAAAATGGCCCAAACGTTTGCTTGGTGTGGGGATTGCTCTGATAATTAGGTTACCTCGTGATGAGATGCTGTAAGAATCTCATTTTTTAAAATCCTTTGTGTTCGAGGGTTAAACGCAAAGGGGATCACATAGCTAACACTGCAAACGGGAATAAAGTGCTAGAGATTTCATGATAAAGATAAAAGAACTGGTAACGCTCGAAGGCTTACCAATACTTGATTTTTCATACAACGCAGAGCGTGAGTGACCAACACGTCTTGAATGACATCTATTTTAACAACTTCTGATTTTTATTTTAAATGTCGGTCACTGCACTCCGGACATACCCATAGGTTCTCAGTATCTCTCATCAAATGGCGTAAGGTATGAATGCTCATGGTCCCTGTAGCTCGCTGGTTGTACACTATCCTGCTCCGTCCTCTCATGCGCCCCACTCCGCTCGAACCTCGTGTAATGTCGAAACTTGGCAGTCTGTGGATTGCTGCTTCATCTATTGCGTTGTCCTCATACAGCTGGCGGTCATTGATTGATTTCAAAATGTCACTTCTATCCATCACTAATGTGCTCCTGATGGTAGCTTGTGAAGCCATGATGTCAGCTCTTTCACTGCCCTAAATCCCGGCATGACCAGGACAGTAGATCCATGTCAACCCCTGAAGGTTTGAGGCCTCAACAGTAGCTATCCACTCGTACCTAAGAGATCCCTTCTGTACTTTCTGAAGTACGGCTTGTGCGTCTGTCACGATGACCAACATACTTTTTCTTTTTTTTTTTTTTTTTTTTTTTTGCTGACACTCAAGTTCGCTTATATATATTTATATGATATAATGGCTTCTATACGCTTTAAAAAAAAATAATTTTGGTTTTGTTTTTTGGCGGCAATGTGAGACGCCATGTGTCGCATGTACATACGCAGCTCAGATGCAAAATGACGTCCGTGTTCACAGAGTGTACAATGAAGTAACAGTATGCTGTTGTGCTTTTTAAAGAAACAAAATGACTTTCTGTTAAACATATTCATAAGTAAATTCTTCCTGTTTACAGTAAGAAGTGTTCATTGCGTAAAGCGGTGCATTACTTGTAGATGAATTTTCTCAAGGACTCTAAAAACCGCTAATGAAGGCCGACCTGGTCGTCCTGTCCAGATTACAATAAAAGCATCATAGAGGCGAATTATGGAGATTATTTTATTTGATAGGCGAGTATCGATTACACTGAAGCAACTGCAATAGTGTGTTCGCATGGTTTAGCCTTGGCTGGAGACGTTTTACGAATAACGAAGAGGTCGTGCAAGAGGTTGAAGAAGTGCAAGTATGGCTGAAATAGCAGACCAAGGACTTCTGTACTGCATGTTTTAGTACACTGATAAAGCGATGAGGCAAATGTATCCATGTTGGAGGAAGTTATGTAGAGAAAAAAGGGACATTGGAATTGCAATAATAAATTATATATATATAATATTATATATACCACATTAACGTGTAAGTGTGACATATTGGGAAAATGGTGTTTGGTTCATATTTTGTCTGACCCACGGCACACTAGGCGTGATGCGGCTAACATCAGGTCGGCCGCCGTTAATTTCCAAGATTATTCTGGTAATACATTTTTTGAGGAGCCATTTTCCGATCTGGAAAATCCTGCACTAAATGAGGACCTAATCACAATCGCCGGGCTGAGAATACCTTGCAGCAACCACTGCTCTACTTTGTACTGTATGTATATATGTTTTGTTAAATGGGCGTGGGTGGGTGTGTGTGTGTGCGTACGTACGTGTACGTATGTATGTGTGTACGGTTGCGTGTATTTGTGTGTGTGTTCAATTGAGTGGGTAGGTGAGTGTGTGCGTGCTTGCGTGCGCTTGATTGTATATGAGTCTACCTATCAATTTATCTATACATTGTTTGTCTATAGATTTATCTGAAGTCCGTTACCCCTAATATTTTTTCCCCAGCATTTATCTACGTTCACTACTTCGTTGTTACTACAGGACATTAAACAACATCCATCCAACCTCTAATCAGTCAGGTGTTCCTAATCGATCAATGATATGACTTTGTTGAGACAGTACAATTTACTTGGATTAAAGGTTACATTCAGTACTGGGAGATGATACGTGTGTGTGTGAGAGAGTGTGTGTCTGTGTGTGTGTTAGAGGTAGAGAGAGAGAGAGAGAGAGAGAGAGAGAGAGAGAGAAAGAGAAAGGGTAAGATCTGAAGAGTATATTGTAAAAGAGTGTGGGCTGAGGAGGAAAAGGTTGGTTAGTGCATGGCCCACTTTATAGAAGGCCGTCGGAATCATTGAGAAAATATCCGTGAAACGTCACATCTAAATTCCAGAACTCATCAGTACTCATATTGTGCCAAGGTTTATAATCAATCTATACATCATCCACACAGAGAAATAACACAAATTAATGGTACAAAACACAACAAATCACTGCTAAAAGTGATCCTTTTATAGAATCCTGCCTGAAACACACTGAATTCCCATCTTCTTTTATTTATTTACAGTATACAACAACCAGTGCTCCTAAAGAAATCAGTCTTTTGAAATGATTACCCCTTCCAGGACAATGAGTATTTTTGGAAATAATGTTCCCTGTGTTCTACGAAATCGATTCAGTTTCAACCCAAAGCGCACGGGGTTTGAACAGTTATTTCAGCCTTCAATATGTAGTTAAAAATTATGTGAGCAAGGACATAGGCGAAATAGATCAAGCAAACGAGATTAGGCCCGGGGACCTATTTTCTGGGGCCCAAAAAAGTACTGGGGAGGTATTGGCGATGGTGGATAAGCTAGGATTAGCACAACGCCATCATCAGATGCCTCTCTCTCTCTCTCTCTCTATATATATATATATATATATATATCATAATCAGTCCTGTAACCTAGAAGGTCGTTTAGGCACCGTTATTGCAGTTTGTCGAACCAGTTCCCGCCAAACGTCTCGATTTTTCGCTATGGTATTAGTGTCAGCTATAGAGCTTCCCGTCCACTCTTTTATATTGTCCTCCCATCTAAAGTTGCCCATGGTCAAAGTGATACAAATTTATTTTTGGAGGACTCTGTTGTGACGTAGGAACAGTTGATGTTGTATTCAGTTGTTATTGTGTGCGTGTGTGTGTGAGTGGAAGAAGGGGGGGGGGGGGTTAAAATTGGTGGCTTGTTCTCTGTTGTATATAGGGCGTGGGATGGGAAAGAAAGGGGTGCCACATATAGAGATATGTCAGTCTTGCGTATACGATCCTGCACGGAAGGGTGCGAGGTGGATGACGAAGAGAGAACAACATAAAAGAGTAGACCAATCATCAACCAGAGGAGGCACAGGTAGCGGTCACTGACAGAGAGGGGTGGTATGGGGTTTTGAGGGTGTCTTTATGTGTTCCCCAACGATCTCACCGGTAACGTGATGAATTTACCTGATACAGGAATAAAATAGTGAATAGTTCGTTTTTAAAAGTTCGGAAGAAGAAGACAAAGTAGTTATATATTTTCATTTGCGTTGACCTTAGACCCTGATAAAGACCTTTTGGCCGTAATGTATTCTGTATTTGCATCTGCACCCTTATTTAAACTATTTCAGGCTATTATCAACACTGTCACGATGACTGAGCACAGAGATTATGGAAACATATTTTCAACATGGGCGCTCGTGAATTATTTCGTCCATTCCGCCTCAAATATTTTGCGCGTGCGTTGCAGCTCTTAACAGATAATCAAATAAAGATTATGAAAGCCGTGTCGACAATATGAATGCGTGATTTCAATGTGTTTTCTCTGATCACTTTGGCAGAATATATTCATAGACAAAAATGAAAAATTGATAAAATAGCACGCATGCTGTATTTTACTTTAGGCCGTTTGGATCTGCTCGTTTCAGCACGGCACGTTTCTTCTTCTTCTTCTTCTTCTTCTTCTTCTTCTTCTTCTTCTTCTTCTTCTTCTTCTTCTTCTTCTTCCTCTTCTTCTTGCTATTATTATTATAATTATTATTCTACTTCTTCTTCATATTCTTCTTTTTCTTCTTCTTCTTACTATTATTATTATTATTATACTTCTTCAACGCCAATTGTAGAACTTGAAAAGATTACAAATCTGCAATCCATGACCGATAGAAGAGAGAGCCCAGCAGCAAGCAGAGAAACTCAGAAGACTGACAGACCATCCAGAGACTAAATAGATTTGGAAAAGGGAAACTAAAGCGGAGAAACTTTGCAGAAATAGCCAAAGCAAAGACGAGCGAAGACCATATGAACACCATGACAACACCAAAGCCCATCCCTACCGTACGCAAACCCAGCTGGAAGCAGCATATCATCCCAGACGTGATAGAAAATATACCAGGTATTGGAAACAAGAACAGCCAGACTGAAAAAGAAAGAAGAGAAATAACCCTGAGATACGTAGCGAAAAACTACCCAAGCATGGACTGGACCAATGCATACACCGATGGTTCTGTAACAAACACAACACAGAATGGAGGGAGAGGGTTATTCCCGAGCCTAACAAATGGCAGAAAAATAACATTGGCAGTGGCAACTGGAAAATTTTCAAGCATTTTCAGAGCAGAGGCACTGAAGGCTGTAGTTGAAGCAATGCTGACAGGCGAAAGCATTGAAAGCCAGATAGTCCTGTTTACAGTTGCCCTGTCCGTGGTTACAGCACTAAAAAGCCAGAAAAATACAGAACTTAATGATTTAAGAGCAGTACTCTGTCAACTATGCCAGCAGTCTGCACCAAAAAGAGTAGTGGTACAGTGGGTTCCATCCCACTGTAACATTCAATGCAACGAGGAGGCAGACAGACTGGCAAAAGAAGGTGCAAGATTACCACAACCAGATTCTAGTGTGACCTACGAAGAGTCCAAAAGGCTTATTAGGGCCAGATACATGGCCAAATGGGAAACAGACCATACTGGCTTCACAAAAAATTATGCCTATTACCAGTTGAGCAGAAGAGAGCAAGTCGTGGTCTTCAGACTCCGCACAGGCCACAACAGACTGAGGTACCATCTACTCAATAAACTAAAGATAGGTGGCACTGACGAATGCACCTGTGGTACAGGGAAAATGACCGCTGAACATCTGCTGTAAAATTGCCCGACATACGAGGACCAGGGAAAGCACATATGGCCATCACAAGTGGCAACACTAGATAAGCTCTATGGCAGTGTCGACAGCATCAGGATGACAGCTGTTTTCATCGAACAAATACAAGTTGACGTCTGACAGCGTACGAAGAAGATTATTATACTTCTTCTTCATATTCTTCTTTTTCTTCTTATTCATCATCGTCGTCATCTTCTTCTTCTTCTTTTTCTTCTATTTCTTAGTATCTCAACTTCGCCCCGGGCGTATCAAATAACGACATCTGCAGGCTTGTCAAGTTAATGAAATCGTATAACAAATCACTCATGTGCGTTCCTGTAGCATTCTGTTAGACATGTTGAGGCTCCCGTACCCAACTTGGGGGCCCACTTGTGTCCATAATCCATTTCGTTCCTGAAAGTTTGAGAGTGCCGAGAACAGAGCACGAACTCCGTAACTCCTGCATTGGCTCTGAAATTTTCTCTTGACCTCGACAAGTATCCATTTACAACTGGATTGACTGAAAGAAGCGAACATACCATGATAAACCCAAGTTTTTTTGGGGTGTTATTTCGAATGCCCACAATGAGAAGCTTTACACTTTTGTGCGCCGTGAAACGGGCATTAAGTGGCGGGTTATAGTAGCTTTCCTCATATCCCGAGCGTGCTGATGAAGGTGTACCGGGGTCCTCAAGGCGGTTGTGCTGTGCTTGGCTTTATGTGCGTCTCGCTCACCACTGCGGGAATCACATAAATCCCTCATCTTGTTAGCCAGGCTGCCATGAAAATAACTCCATTACTTGCTCACTCCCTCAGGTTCTGGTTGGATGAAGTGAACTCAGGTGTGATCTCCAGTAACAATTTTCGTTTTAAAACCTTTCACCTTCTTCAAAACAGCGCAAATGTTTTGACAGACATCAATATTCGTTTCTTCAATCCTGGGATCACCTGCGATGGTGACCACCTTGCAGTCACCATGTGGAACTGGCACACCGTGGATGATGGGATGTGCTGACGCTTGATTGGTGTCCAAAGGTGCAGTTATTTCAGGAACAATCACGTGATTTGTCATCACGATGCAGTCGAATGCTGCAATAACCTCTGGTTTGACTATTCGATGCGACTCCCAAGGTTGAGAATAGCCTGTCACAGAACTCAACACGTTTCGGAACTTCCTACTCCATTCGTACACATACTGCAATTGCAGTTATGCATCCCTGTACTGAACGTTTATTCGCCGAATCTTCTTCTTCTTCAGTCAACTGATGTTGTGCTTCTAGCTCGGTGATGTTCACGAATGAGACTGCGCGTTACAGGACTTCGCCGGCACCCCACAGTTTTTCAAGCATGGTTGGTTCTCCAGGTCAGACTGCACCTCTTTGGTAAGTATAAGTGGAGCAGTCTTGTAGGATATGTTATGACATTTTCTTGGGTGCTCCGTAATCGCATGTGGATGTGTTTCTAAGACGAATTATTTGAAGGTGAATCTTGAATCTGCAATATCCAGTTCTGAGTTTGAAGATATCTGCCAAGTTTGTGTTTGCTATAATTGTTGGACTTGTATTCTTTGCGCCTGTTTCTCCAATCCGTTCTCGTGGATCGTTTGATGAGTGTCTTTGCTTCTTTATAGGTAGTGGGGTGGTACTCTTTAAACGGCCACTTTGATATCATATGGATGGACAGCACCATGACATTAAGTACAGGACAGTCTTGAAGTCCTTTACAACAATACTGTCAACGTACATGACAATTGCACATTATTTCGAGTTCTATCTTATTTTATTGTGTTTTGTTTGAAGCGCTCTCTATACATCTGTATGTGAGTGTCTTTGTTTATAATAACGTGCACGCGTGTGTTAATGTGTGCTTGCGTATATGGTAAGAACAATATAGGACTGCACTGAATGAAACATGGCTATTGTATGTTAAAAAACGGTTATGTCACAAATTAAAACAGTTTTGCATTTCTGATTCTCTCATAGCCCTTTCCACTGTCTATTTTTGGCATAGATGAATTTATTCCAGATCAATGACTGACAAGTTGTCATTTAATATTCACTCAGTCTGCCTGCTGCGATTAAGTGTTGTGGTATGTCATCCTGGAGAAATGCGGTGCGGTTCTGTCCGTATCTCCATTTTCACAAAGACAAGGGGGATAGAGCTAATTTTAGCATGACTTTGAGTGTTTTAAAAATGTACACTCTTTCCGCTTGCATTTAATACCATTTATGTTTGAATATTTATGATCAAATGTAAAAACTGATTAACTGATCGACAAACAACCCAACAAAATAAAATATTAATTCGATGATACAATATAGAGCAGAGGTCTCCAAACATCGAGCCCGAGGCCAGGCCCGCCATATGATATTATCTGTCCTCATCAGGGTGAAATTAAATACCATAATTCTCTAGGTTTGTCTTAAAGTGAAAACCCTTTACATCTTTGTTGACCGACTAGTACCAAATAGGTTACCAATTATTCTGGATTGCTCTCACAACAAGCTTTCACTAACTGTCACAACTGTGTAGTACTGACGCTATACAGTAACACGTAATATCAGTGCGACATTTGACACGTCACTCGCAGTCAGGTCAGCTACTTTCATTCACCTTTAATAATTATCAAACCCAACGTTCTTAGAACCTCAAAATATAAACATAAATTGTTCCTTTGGACCCCTGTCTCTCGAAAATTGAAATTAAAATGTAAGTTTTTGATTGCATCTTCAATGTACTGTAAGTGTTTAATTGTATCTTGTAGACAAAACTATACGTGTAATTATGGAGGAATGTGTTGAGGAATATATCCTTGAAATGGCTATATAAATTAAAAATTCCGTGCCATTGTCACGTATATTCGTATTATCGTTATTAAATACTCAGAGAGTATTTTGTCGGTGTTATCACTGTGTATGCTAGCCTAGTGACTTCATACAGATGGCAGCTTCATAAATGCATTACAAGTACTCTACCAAAAGACCGTTTTTGTAAGTAAGGGGTTGCGAGCTTGGTTTACAATCATAACGCACTAAGTTCGAACTACGTCGTGTACAATCTTTTCTTCTTCAACGTTCGTTTACAGTGATTCTGCGATAAACGCCCTTTTCGATATGTCCCCTCCGGCTACAGTTGACTTTTTTTGGGTATTGGGTTTTCCTTCCCACTCCGATCCCTCTTCTCTTAGCCAGACTACACTAGTGCAGCCTGTTTCGGGGTTGTCGTTTGGGGACGTAATAGGGTCATGGTCAGTTTTGGTACGCTGACCCTGAAGGAAGTAGCCAATTTTGAGTCGCTGGCTGCTCAACTCATATTTTGACCCGAGTATAGTATGACTTAACGGGCATGTCTTGACTTTATCGGGGAGGAAGACTAACGTCTGGTCAGACTAAAATACACGGATCAGACATGTTAGTCAGGGTCAGATAAAACATACTGGTCAAGACCAGATCAGATAATACTATTGTATTGTATTTGATAACCATGTTATTGAAGTCGTGAGCCCTGGTCTCCTAAGAGTACTATTGTATTGTATTTGATAACCATGTTATTGAAGTCGTGAGCCCTGGTCTCCTAAGAGTACTATTGTATTGTATTTGATAACCATGTTATTGAAGTCGTGAGCCCTGGTCTCCTAAGAGTACTATTGTATTGTATTTGATAACCATGTTCTTGAAGTCGTGAGCCCTGGTCTCCTAAGAGTACTATTGTATTGTATTTGATAACCATGTTATTGAAATCGTGAGCCCTGGTGTCCTAAGAGTACTATTTTATTGTATTTGATAACCATGTTATTGAAGTCGTGAGCCTTGGTCTCCTAAGAGTACTATTGTATTGTATTTGAAAACCATGTTATTGAAGTCGTGAGCCCTGGCCTTGACACTAGTCATCTTCTTTGTTCATTTCTTGTAATTGATTTCCCTCTACCTTGGCCTCACTTTGTGTTTATTTCCTTTTGTGATCATTATTTTGTTTTCTCAATAATTATATGTAATTCTTGATAATTACTTTGTGTGCGAGTCTGTTAGACTAACAAAGAGAAGATCAAGGCAAGATAAACTATATAGAGCAACAACCCTACAAGATTGTCGGACAAATCTTAAGAACAGCAAACAAAGATACTTGCCTGGAGAGGTGAGCCTTTGGAAACATAGTGGGTCAGGTCTAGAGACAAATTGCATGTCCCAAACAAAATGACAAAATCAATTAAATCACGTGTTTTGATCAGGGCATCATTTTCCTGCTGGAAACTCAAACACATCCAACTTAACAAGCAGCTGAATAGAATCCAGCCGTAGCACGTTCCAAGGTGCCAGATTTGTGCTGTACCGTTTATCATCATCTCGTTGCGTAACCGGCGCACGACAATGTTAAGAAAATGTGTATCCTTCGAAACTGGGTGATTGGAACACTTTGTATGATACTAAACAACAAGAGCCGAGTAGCGTAGTGGTTAGCGCATTGACTTCGCATCTGAGTGGTCCTGGGTTCATTCCCCAGTAATGTTTTTTCAGACCGCAATGGCTCCCGGGTCGACCCAGCCTTCAATGTGTACCGGCTCAGTACGGGAAGTAAAAGCGGCGAGGAAGATGAGATAGCTACCGCCCTCATATAGAGGAGCCTTTGAAATGTGAGATCGCTAACACCTCACACCCCTACGGCAGTAATGCTATGGGTTACTTTACTTTTAAACAACAATATAAACATTTATCCAGATAACATGGCATTGTAGAGGCTCATTCAGTGAGAGGCTCATCCAGCGAGAGCCTGAGTGGGAGACTCATTCAGTGAGAGTCTGAGTGAGAGGCTCATTCAGTGAGAGCCTGAGTGAGAGGCTCATTCAGTGAGAGCCTGTGAGAGGCTCATTCATGGAGAGCCTGAGGTAGAGGCTCATTCAGTGAGTTGCTCATTCAGTGATAGCCTGTGAGAGACCAATTCAGTGAGAGCCTGAGGTAGAGGCTCATTCAGTGAGAGGCTCATTCAGTGAGAGCCTGAGTGAGAGACTCATTCAGGGAGAACCTGAGTGAGAGGCCCATTCAGTGAGAGCCTGAGTGAGAGGTTCATTCAGTGAGAGACTCATTCAGTGAGAGCCTGAGTGAGAGACTCAGTCAGTGAGAGCCTGAGTGAGAGACTCATTCAGTGAGGACCTGAGTAAGAGACCCATTCAGTGGGAGGCCCATTCAGTGAGAGCCTGAGTGAGAGACTCATTCAGTGAGGACCTGAGTAAGAGACCCATTCAGTGGGAGGCCCATTCAGTGAGAGCCTGAGTGAGAGACTCATTCAGTAAGAACCTGAGTGAGAGACTCATTCAGTGAGAGGCCCATTCAGTGAGAGGACCATTCAGTGAGAGGCTCATTCAGTGAGGGCTTGAGTGAGAGGCTCATTCAGGGAGAGCCTGTGAGAGACCCATTCAGTGAGAACCTGAGTGAGAGACTCATTCAGTGAGAGGCCCATTCAGTGAGAGGCTCATTCAGTGAGAGGCTCATTCAGTGAGAGGCTCATTCAGGGAGAACCTGAGTGAGAGACCCATTCAGTGAGAACCTGAGTAAGAGACCCATTCAGTGAGAACCTGAGTGAGAGACTCATTCAGTGAGAACCTGAGTGAGAGACCCATTCAGTGAGCACCTTAGTGAGAGACCCATTCAGGGAGAGCCTGAGTGAGAGACTCATTCAGTGAGAACCTGAGTGAGAGACTCATTCAGTGAGAACCTGAGTGAGAGACTCATTCAGTGAGAACCTGAGTGAGAGACCCATTCAGTGAGAACCTGAGTGAGAGACCCATTCAGTGAGAACCTGAGTGAGAGACTCATTCAGTGAGAGCCTGAAATCAGTGATGTGATTGAAATGAGAAGGCCGCCAATGAGGGAACAAAACTGACACGTGAAGAATTTCTGGTCAACTATCAAGAAACAAAAACCATTATAAAGGGACAATATCATGTAACGTGGCGGGAAGAACACCCCAAATAACACACATCTGTCCAGAAAAGACCAAGTTAACTTAACTGAACTTCTTTATACTGGTTCAGAAGACTCTACAGAGTCTGCATACAACCAGTTTCTTGGAGGGTGGTTTAACCGATGTGCAAGCACTGTGCAAATCGCAGCTTAATTGGGCTGCCCATGTTGTCCGCATGTCAGATGAGCGGCTTCCAGATAAAGGGTTTCGCTTGAGTCAGGCAAGCGAGCTCGCGGTGACCAAATGAAACGTTACAAAGACACTCTGAAAGCCTCACTGAAGAACTGCGACACTGACACTGATGGTTGGAAGAACACTGCTGCTGATCGCTCTACATTGGGTAGTAGAATCTCTTCTGACACGACATATATGGAGCAGACAAGAGTCACGGAAGCTACACCGAAACGAGCGACACGAAAGATAGGAGAAGAGTTGCCTCCGCCTGACGGTCGGAGAGTGCTTCTATGCCCTCAGTGTGACAGACGCTTTCGGGCTCGGATTGGTTCGATCAGTCACCTACGAACCCGCTCTAGGATTGACAGATGACAATGTGGTCCTCTTCGGAAACGATGGACAAACAACAAGACTCAAACACTATGGCTAAGTTGATCCGCAGCCAGTTAGGCACCATCTATAGTTGCTCTTAACAGATCACCTTAGTAAAGGTAAAAGTAACTTGGGTAGATTTTTAACTTGAATAAACAATTTTAAAACTGTATCTGGGCAGCTATCGTTAAGACCAATCTTTTCGATTTCCAACTACTAAGGAATTTTTGACGTGCTCGACACTGGACACGGGAGTCCGATCTCACTACCCAGATATAAGTGAATTTTTTACCAGAAGATCCACGTGAAAAAATCCCGGTCTCCACCGTAATTCGAACCCGCGACTTCCGATACCTTGAGACCAATGAGTTATCATACTTCGTCTCCGAACTGAGAATGAGATACCAGCTATACACCAAATTCAAGATAAGTGCCACCAGCCTATGTTACTGCGGCCTGGCAGACATGAAGGGAGCATATGTACTTCAGGACTGCCCCCAGCACACAGATCCATCGAGAAGGATGTGGCCCACGCCCATCCCCTTTCGTGGAGAAATTGTACAGCGATACTGAGAACCTGAACAAGCAACTATTTTTAAAACTATATTTTTCGATAAAAACTTTTATTTATATTAAGACATTGTTTTAACAAGAGGTAACGAGACTATGAGATGAGCGGAATTTAACATGCGTGAATATAAAGTAAACATTTTTATTTAACCACGTTTTTCGATACCCATTTTGTAATCACGTGTCCAGGACCCGTGCAAATTTGATAGATTGTTGTTGTTGTTTGCGAACGTCCACAATGAGTAGGTTCACTCTTGTGTGCGCCCTGAACAGGTCTTCAGTGGCGGGTTGCAGTAGCTTTCCTCACCAAATACGTGCTGATGAAGGTGGACGAGGGTCCTCCATGCGGTTGGGCTATACTTGGCTTCAACTGCATGCCACTCCCTACTACGGGGATTACGTCGATCTCTCACCTTGTTAGCCAGGCTGCCACGAAAAACAACCAGGTTCCAGAGAAGATTGCGGGGAAGTCAAGATGAGGGTCTTGGCCAGTATATTTTGCCCGACCCTGACTAACATTTCTGATCAGTATATATTCCCTGACCCTGACTAACATGTCTGATCAGTACATTTTGCCTAACCCTGACTAACATTTCTGATCAGTATATATTCCCTGACCCTGACTAACATGTCTGATCAGTATATATTCCCTGAACCTGACTAACATGTCTGATCAGAACATTTCCCTGAACCTGACTAACATGTCTGCTCAGAACATTTCCCTGAACCTGACTAACATGTCTGCTCAGAACATTTCCCTGAACCTGACTAACATGTCTGATCAGAACATTTCCCCGAACCTGACTAACATGTCTGATCAGAACATTTCCCCGAACCTGACTAACATGTCTGATTAGTATAGTTTACCCGATCGGACGTTAGTCTTCCTCTCCATTTGATAGATTAAAAAGTCACTCAAGTAGAGACTGTGTACACAATTTCAGCTCTCTAAGTTAGGGGGAAGTTGGTTAAAATAAGATGAAAATAATAGGTCAATGTAAATGGACGACGGTCATGTCAAATTGAATAAGAAGCTTTTTAAAAGACAACAATTACTGAAAGCTGTAGAGTCTAAATTAGCAGTGATCACAGAAGAAGAAGAAGATGAAGAAGGAAAAGAAGTAGAAAGAGAAAAAAAGAAGAAAAGGAAGTGGAAGAAGAAGAAAAATGAGAAAGAAGGAAAGAAGAAGGAGGAAGGAAGGAAGGGCGAAGATGGTAGAAAAGAAGGAAGGAATGAAAGGAAGAAAAGGAAAGAAGGAAAAGAAAGCAAGGAAGGAAAATGACGGATAGAAGAAAAAGGAAGAAAGGAAGAAATGAAGGCAAGACATAAGGGAATTTAGGAAAGAAAAAAGGAAGGAAGGAAAAAGGCACTCAAGAAGGAAGGGGGGAGGGGGAAAGTCAGGAAGGAAAAGGAAGGAAGGTAGAAAAGAAGGAAGAAAAGAAAAAAGGAAGAAAGGAAGAAAAAAGGAAGGAATTAAAGAAGGAAGGGAGGAATAAAAGAAGGAAAGAATAGGGAAGGAATAAAGCAAAAGGAAGGAAGGAAAGAAGAAGAAGGAAAGGGAATGAAGAAAGGAAGGAAGAAAGGAAAGATGGACGGCGGAAGGAAGGAAGGAAGGGAGGAAAATGAAGTAAGGAAGGAAAGAAGCAAGGAAGGAAATGGAAGGAAGGAAGGAAAAGGAAGGAAGGAAAAGGAAAGAAGGGACGAAGCAATTAATAGGGAAGGAAGGAATGAATATGAAAGGAAGGATCGAGGAAAGAAAATAATAATAAGGAAGCAAACCAACAACTAATAACGACTTCCAGATATCACTACATAGATGAAGAGCGCGACCGAGAGACGTCAGAACCTATACTCGTGCGTGCTGAATACATACCAGGACAGAAAATAGAATGGATTGGTCATCTGATCAAAATTCAGCCTGTCTTATTGTCGCTTCCGGAAGTTCTTGTTTCAAGACACGAGGAAGTCGACGTGACAGATTTATGTCTGGAATACTACAACAGTGTGGACTTAACAACGACATACGCAACATACTTGCCATAAGAAAGAGGACGACATCTCCCCACGCCGCTCAACAAGGCAAGTGGACAGAAAATGAAAGTAAACTTTTGTAATATATCGTTGTCTTATATCTATGTATAACGGCCAGCTTCACTTACTCACATGTTTGACCGAATAACGCTACGGCCCACTGGTGCCTGTCAGTTTGTGACCTTAATTATGTTACTATCCACAATTGCGGTCAGTCTGACCCTAATTATATTACGACCCACACATATGGTCAGTTTGTGAACATAATTATGTTATGACCCACACATATGATCAGTTTGTGAACATAATTATGTAACGACCCACACATATGGTCAGTTTGTGAACATAATTATGTTACGACCCACACATATGATCAGTTTGTGAACATAATTATGTTACGACCCACACATATGGTCAGTTTGTGAACATAATTATTCTACGACCCACACATGCGGTCAGTTTGTGAACATAATTATTCTACGACCCCCACATGCGGTCAGTTTGTGACCGATGACCTTGAAAGTTGTGTTTGTTGCTTGCTTTGATTTACCGATTCTCCTGTTTTGCTTTGTTCTGTTCTGTTAAGAAACGACGACATTGCACTTCGGGCAGACAAATAGGTGTTCAGTCTTGTAATTTGTAATCTCGGTATTCAATCAGACATTGGATGTCTGATGCCAGGTAGCCAAATCACGTCTTCTTCTTCTTCTTCTACGTTCGTTCTCAATCTCCCGCTACCAAGCCTTGAGCAGGACTTTGCAAGTATCAGGGTGTAGTCCGAAGAACGGAATGCGTTGTGTCGCTAGTTTACAGCTTGAATGCGATATTTTCACATTTCAGGCAAGAAAGACGTCTAAATACATATATGGCCTTTGCCTTGAAGAACCACGTCGTATCAAGAGCCTCTCGCAGGCCATCTCTCCATCTCATTGGTGGACGGCCTGGAGCTCGTCGAACGTTGTATGGCCACTAGTACATAACTCAATGTGTCCATCGGTTGTCAGACAAGCGTATTACATGACCAACCCATCTGTATTTTCTTAATAGCGCTTTATCCACGACGTCATTGAAAGAGGTCTGGCGCCAAATTTCAGTGCTCGAAGTGAGACTGACAGTGCTCTTCTCTACTTCGCTCGTTGGGTCACTCAAAGTCTGTCAGCATCTGTTTTTCGGAGGTTCCAGACCTCACAGCCTTATATCATGGCAGGAATGACCACGGTGTCAAATATGTGAGATCTCGTCTTGTCATTTTTCATCTGCTGTAGGATGGGTTTGATTTGGTGACAACTGATCCAACGTTCTGCTATTATCCTGGAAATCTCACGATTCTGTTGACGAGAGTTTCATAATTTCCTGGCCCAGGCAGATGTCAGAATTTAGGTTTTTGATGGGAACATTTCCTAGTATTAGTTCCTCATGAGGACAAAATATATTCAACATGTACTCTTTTTTTTGTTGTCTGTTTAGTCGTAGACCTACAACTATGCTAGCTTCGTTTAGTCTTAGACCTACAGCTATGCTAGCTTCGTTTAGTCTTAGACCTACAGCTATGCTAGCTTCGTTTAGTCTTAGACCTACAGCTGTGCTAGCTTCGTTTAGTCTTAGACATACAGCTGTGCTAGCTTCGTTTATTCTTATACCTACAGCTATGCTAGCTTCGTTTAGTCTTAGACCTACAGCTGTGCTAGCTTCGTTTAGTGTTAGACCTACAGCTGTGCTAGTTTCGTTTAGTCTTAGACATACAGCTGTGCTAGCTTCCTTTATTCTTATACCTACAGCTGTGCTAGCTTCGTTTAGTCTTAGACCTACAGCTATGCTAGCTTCGTTTAGTCTTAGACCTATAGCTGTACTAGCTTCGTTTAGTCTTAGACCTACAGCTATGCTAGCTTCGTTTAGTGTTAGACCTACAGCTATGCTAGCTTCGTTTAGTCTTAGACCTACAGCTATGCTAGCTTCGTTTAGTGTTAGACCTACAGCTATGCTAGCTTCGTTTAGTCTTAGCCATACAACTGTGCTAGCTTCGTTTAATATTAAACCTACAACTATGCTAGCTTCGTTTAGTCTTAGACCTACAGCTATGCTAGCTTCGTTTAGTCTTAGACCTACAGCTATGCTAGCTTCGTTTAGTCTTAGACCTACAACTATTCTAGCTTCGTTTAGCTCATTTAGTCACTTGTTTCTTTGACGCTATGGCTGAGGATGATTATGTCATCAGCAAACCGAAGATGATTAAGCATTTCGCCGTTTATTTTGATACCCATGCTCTCCCAGTGGAATTGTTGGAAGACTTCCTGATGGGTCGCCGTGGAAAGTTTGGGAGAGATTGTGTCCCCTTGCCGAACGCCACGATGAATCTGCACTTTTATCGGACGGTAGAAGAGCGTGATGTTGGTTGAGCAATTTGAATTAATCTCCTCTATCAGTTAAACATATTGTTCATAAACACCTTGATTTTTAAGGGCATTTGTAACTGCAGTCGTTTCGATGCTATCAAACGCTTTTTCAAAATCCATAAAAACTAGACATAATGGCATGTGTACTTCTTTAGCCCGCTCTAGTATTTGATTGATGGAGAATAAGTGCTCATTAGTCGAGTAGCCTTTTCTGAAACCAGCTTGCTCTCGTGGTTTATTTTCATCTAATTGCTTTTCTAATCTCTGTTCATGATCACTTTTGTAAAAAGTTTGTATATGAATGATAGCAGACAAATAGGGGGGTAGTTGGCAAGGTCCTTCGTATCACCGTTTTTATGGATCAAAATTGTTTTGGACGTTTTTCCATTGTCCAGGTATTTATGTTTCGGTGAGACAACTGTTAAATAGTTTAGTTAGCTCGACTGCAAGTGTATCTTCTCCAGCTTGAATTATCTCTATTGGGACTCTATCTTATCTCTGCAGTGACTCTACCTTATCTCTGCAGTGACTCCATCCAACCCTGGGGCTTTTCCTGTCCTGAGGCGTTTGATCGCATGAAGCGTCTCATCTGTTAATATATGTGGTACAGGCTCTCTTATGTCTGTGAGTGGCTGTTCTGAAAATGTATTCTTCTATGCGAATAGAACATTGCAGTATCTCCTGCTTTCTTCCTCTATCTCCGCTCCGTCCTCCAAGGTTGAACCATCCGGCTTTAAAAAAACAAACATTTTAAAGCTTTAAGGACTGGTGGAGATCACGTCTTCATTTGATTGTACTGCGGCCGTTTTTGGCTGCGGTGATTCCTTTATTCAGACTGCGCTGTTCGTAATCCTCTTTCAGTTTGCGCCTAATTAGCCGGTTTATCTCGCATAGTTTTATTTTATGGATCTGACCATCGGTTTTAAGATGGCATCGCTGATTTTCCCACATTTCTTGGCTTTCGGTATTTTTGCTACTGTGACGCTTACCTGTGTATGAAAGAACTTCTTCCACCGAGGCCAGACAAATAGAACACTTTGTACGCAACTAAACAACAGCTTAAATCACACTTGCAGATGCCATTATATGGCATTGGTCCAAAGGGCAGGAGACATTAGATCGATGGATCAATAATCAACCAACCATTCATCTATTGCCAACGTCCCCACTGCGGGTGTCCCTGAGGCGAGATCGTCAGCCCTTTCATTCCTGAAAACCACAGCATCGACAAGACAGTAGATCCACAGGAGGTTTGAAGAATCTATGTTCCCTATCCACTCATGCCACATCCAGACCTTCTGTACCTTCCGATGCAGGGATTGAGAGTCAGAGACGATTAAAGAGGTCCTAGAAAGCACTTTTCCACTGCACACGTCTCTGCATTATCTCCCCTTATTGATATTGACCCGGTGATAGTTTATCATTAATCTCCAGTGCAAATTCATTCCTCCCCAGAATTTATGGTCTCTGCCGTGGTTACCTGATCGATTTCCACTTTTGTTAAGTTGTTCTAGAAGTTTCATCTGATAGAAATCGGTCGCTGCTGATGACAAAAATTGATCCATTTTTGGATTGGTGGGTCTTGAATACGAGGAAGTAAAACAGTGATGAGCTCTTCAGGTCGAGTGAAGTTGATGCGAGTTCCCCTGACCAAAAGGACTGGTTCAAATTATCGGTGTGGCCTAGCTGGGGGAGGGGTGTGTGAAGAGGTAAATGAATGATGAAAGATATAGGTAAGAAGTAAGATTAATAAATGAAGGGGGGATGGCGTGGGTTAGTGGAGTGGCACGGCTCACAACCCGCAGGTGCTGGGTCACGATCTCCAATCACAGAACCGGCCGTTACCCCAGGGAAGCAAACCCTTAGAAAATGCAGGAGGAAGCAGATCATTACATAAAATGTATGACGAAGTTAGATGCACTGGGCAGACAGACGCAAAAGAAAACATAGTGCAACGCACACCGCACACCGCCTTGGGAAATAGAGAAATGAGGTGAACGCAGCAAAAAATTAAATTATATATATATATATATATATAAATGAAGATGTGGAAACGGAAACGGCTAGAGATTTAAAAAGATGGTAGACTCAAGAAGATGAATAAAATGATCAATTAAAAATGAATCGAGAGAGACCAGAATGACAATTAGAAACACAGGAAGACGGAATAAGTTGATGTAAAAGTAAAAATAGCGGTCTTTTTATCCCTTGATTACAGGCCTGCGGAGAGCAAGTTGAAGCAGTTTCCAATAGGACTCTGTGACAGAAGAGAGAATAGGTTCATTGTCGCATAGAGAACATAGTTTTAAAAGGTGGGAATTGTTTGACTGTAGCACTGAAAACATTGTCGAAAGAGGTGGGAATTGGTTGTCTGTCGCAGTGAGAACAATATCGTAAGAAGCAGAAAAGGTTTCACTGTCGCACTAAGATTATTGTCGTTTTGAAAACATTGTCTCAAGCGACAAGAATAGATTCACTGTCGCAAGCTAATCACTCTAAGGTAAGAATATTCACACAAAAAATGTTCTACAGTTACCAAGAGAGGTGATATTTTTAAGTTGATCAACGAACACCTTTTCAGATGAAGACACTGCAGTCGATGAACCAGCGATGCATAGATTATAGAATTTTCAGATTGTTTCCTTTTCAGCTCATTACATTGTAGAGCGTGTAATTCGCACGGACAAACGCCTGGTCATGAAACATGGAGACCCAGATGTGAAGCTGATTGTTCCATGTCCTCCAATGGACTTATCAGTGCCTGGTAATCTGTTCCTAGTATGAATAATTTGTCTGCGTAGTTAATGATAGCCACACATATATCACCGTCGGGGACCGGTGGATTGCGCGCTTCCATCTGTGCAAGGATCCTATCTAGAGCACATCAGAACAGCGATGCAGCGACAACACATGCCAGGCGAACGCCAGATGAACCATGAAATGTGTCCATCAGGTCCCGACACAGGCGGATTCTTGCATTGGTGTTACAGTGGAGCGCTTTTATTAACCACAACAGAGTGTTTGAAACTCCCACACATTGGTGTTACAGTGGAGCGCTTTTATTAACCACAACAGAGTGTTTGAAACTCCCACACATTGGTGTTACAGTGGAGCGCTTTTATTAACCACACCAGAGTGTCTGAAACTCCCACACATTGGTGTTACAGTGGAGCGCTTTTATTAACCACAACAGAGTGTTTGAAACTCCCACACATTGGTGTTACAGTGGAGAGCTTTTATTAACCACACCAGAGTGTTTGAAACTCCCACACATTGGTGTTACAGTGGAGCGCTTTTATTAACCACAACAGCGTGTTTGAAACTCCCACACATTGGTGTTACAGTGGAGCGCTTTTATTAACCACAACAGAGTGTTTGAAACTCCCACACATTGGTGTTACAGTGGAGCGCTTTTATTAACCACACCAGAGTGTTTGAAACTCCCACACATTGGTGTTACAATGGAGCGCTTTTATTAACCACAACAGAGTGTTTGAAACTAACACACATTGGTGTTACAGTGGAGCGCTTTTATTAACCACACCAGAGTGTTTGAAGCACCCACACATTGGTGTTACAGTGGAGCGCTTTTATTAACCACACCAGAGTGTTTGAAACTCTCACACATTGGTGTTACAGTGGAGCGCTTTTATTAACCACAACAGAGTGTTTGAAACTCCCACACATTGGTGTTACAGTGGAGCGCTTTTATTAACCACAACAGAGTGTTTGAAACTCCCACACATTGGTGTTACAGTGGAGCGCTTTAATTAACCACACCAGAGTGTTTGAAACTCCCACACGTTGGTGTTACAGTGGAGCGCTTTTATTAACCACAACAGGGTGTTTGAAACTCCCGCACATTGGTGTTACAGTGGAGCGCTTTTATTAACCACACCACAGTGTTTGAAACTCCCACACATTGGTGTTACAGTGGAGCGCTTGTATTAACCACACCAGAGTGTTTGAAACTCCCACACATTGGTGTTACAGTGGAGCGCTTTTATTAACCACACCAGAGTGTTTGAAACTCCCACACATTGGTGTTACAGTGGAGCGCTTTTATTAACCACAACAGAGTGTTTGAAACTCCCACACATTGGTGTTACAATGGAGCGCTTTTATTAACCACACCAGAGTGTCTGAAACTCCCACACATTGGTGTTACAGTGGAGCGCTTTTATTAACCACAACAGAGTGTTTGAAACTCCCACACATTGGTGTTACAGTGGAGAGCTTTTATTAACCACACCAGGGTGTTTGAAACTCCCACACATTGGTGTTACAGTGGAGCGCTTTTATTAACCACAACAGAGTTTTTGAAACTCCCACTCATTGGTGTTACAGTGGAGCGCTTTTATTAACCACAACAGAGTGTTTGAAACTCCCACACATTGGTGTTACAGTGGAGCGCTTTTATTAACCACACCAGAGTGTCTGAAACTCCTACACATTGGTGTTACAGTGGAGCGCTTTTATTAACCACAACAGAGTGTTTTAAACTCCCACACATTGGTGTTACAGTGGAGAGCTTTTATTAACCACACCAGAGTGTTTGAAACTCCCACACATTGGTGTTACAGTGGAGCGCTTTTATTAACCACAACAGCGTGTTTGAAACTCCCACACATTGGTGTTACGGTGGAGCGCTTTTATTAACCACAACAGAGTGTTTGAAACTCCCACACATTGGTGTTACAGTGGAGCGCTTTTATTAACCACAACAGAGTGTTTGAAACTCCCACACATTGGTGTTACAGTGGAGCGCTTTTATTAACCACACCAGAGTGTCTGAAACTCCCACACATTGGTGTTACAGTGGAGCGCTTTTATTAACCACAACAGAGTGTTTGAAACTCCCACACATTGGTGTTACAGTGGAGAGCTTTTATTAACCACACCAGAGTGTTTGAAACTCCAACACATTGGTGTTACAGTGGAGCGCTTTTATTAACCACAACAGCGTGTTTGAAACTCCCACACATTGGTGTTACAGTGGAGCGCTTTTATTAACCACAACAGAGTGTTTGAAACTCCCACACATTGGTGTTACAGTGGAGCGCTTTTATTAACCACACCAGAGTGTTTGAAACTCCCACACATTGGTGTTACAATGGAGCGCTTTTATTAACCACAACAGAGTGTTTGAAACTAACACACATTGGTGTTACAGTGGAGCGCTTTTATTAACCACACCAGAGTGTTTGAAGCACCCACACATTGGTGTTACAGTGGAGCGCTTTTATTAACCACACCAGAGTGTTTGAAACTCTCACACATTGGTGTTACAGTGGAGCGCTTTTATTAACCACAACAGAGTGTTTGAAACTCCCACACATTGGTGTTACAGTGGAGCGCTTTTATTAACCACAACAGAGTGTTTGAAACTCCCACACATTGGTGTTACAGTGGAGCGCTTTAATTAACCACACCAGAGTGTTTGAAACTCCCACACGTTGGTGTTACAGTGGAGCGCTTTTATTAACCACAACAGGGTGTTTGAAACTCCCGCACATTGGTGTTACAGTGGAGCGCTTTTATTAACCACACCACAGTGTTTGAAACTCCCACACATTGGTGTTACAGTGGAGCGCTTGTATTAACCACACCAGAGTGTTTGAAACTCCCACACATTGGTGTTACAGTGGAGCGCTTTTATTAACCACACCAGAGTGTTTGAAACTCCCACACATTGGTGTTACAGTGGAGCGCTTTTATTAACCACAACAGAGTGTTTGAAACTCCCACACATTGGTGTTACAGTGGAGCGCTTTTATTAACCACACCAGAGTGTCTGAAACTCCCACACATTGGTGTTACAGTGGAGCGCTTTTATTAACCACAACAGAGTGTTTGAAACTCCCACACATTGGTGTTACAGTGGAGAGCTTTTATTAACCACACCAGGGTGTTTGAAACTCCCACACATTGGTGTTACAGTGGAGCGCTTTTATTAACCACAACAGAGTTTTTGAAACTCCCACTCATTGGTGTTACAGTGGAGCGCTTTTATTAACCACAACAGAGTGTTTGAAACTCCCACACATTGGTGTTACAGTGGAGCGCTTTTATTAACCACACCAGAGTGTCTGAAACTCCTACACATTGGTGTTACAGTGGAGCGCTTTTATTAACCACAACAGAGTGTTTGAAACTCCCACACATTGGTGTTACAGTGGAGAGCTTTTATTAACCACACCAGAGTGTTTGAAACTCCCACACATTGGTGTTACAGTGGAGCGCTTTTATTAACCACAACAGCGTGTTTGAAACTCCCACACATTGGTGTTACGGTGGAGCGCTTTTATTAACCACAACAGAGTGTTTGAAACTCCCACACATTAGTGTTACAGTGGAGCGCTTTTATTAACCACACCAGAGTGTTTGAAACTCCCACACATTGGTGTTACAATGGAGCGCTTTTATTAACCACAACAGAGTGTTTGAAACTACCACACATTGGTGTTACAGTGGAGCGCTTTTATTAACCACACCAGAGTGTTTGAAACACCCACGCATTGGTGTTACAGTGGAGCGCTTTTATTAACCACACCAGAGTGTTTGAAACTCTCACACATTGGTGTTACAGTGGAGCGCTTTTATTAACCACAACAGAGTGTTTGAAACTCCCACACATTGGTGTTACAGTGGAGCGCTTTTATTAACCACAACAGAGTGTTTGAAACTCCCACACATTGGTGTTACAGTGGAGCGCTTTAATTAACCACACCAGAGTGTTTGAAACTCCCACACGTTGGTGTTACAGTGGAGCGCTTTTATTAACCACAACAGGGTGTTTGAAACTCCCACACATTGGTGTTACAGTGGAGCGCTTTTATTAACCACAACAGAGTGTTTGAAACTCCCACACATTGGTGTTACAGTGGAGCGCTTTTATTAACCACAACAGAGTGTTTGAAACTCCCACACATTGGTGTTACAGTGGAGCGCTTTAATTAACCACACCAGAGTGTTTGAAACTCCCACACGTTGGTGTTACAGTGGAGCGCTTTTATTAACCACAACAGGGTGTTTGAAACTCCCACACATTGGTGTTACAGTGGAGCGCTTTTATTAACCACAACAGAGTGTTTCAAACTCCCACACATTGGTTTTACAGTGGAGCGCTTTTATTAACCACAACAGAGTGTTTGAAACTCCCACACATTGGTGTTACAGTGGAGCGCTTTAATTAACCACACCAGAGTGTTTGAAACTCCCACACGTTGGTGTTACAGTGGAGCGCTTTTATTAACCACAACAGGGTGTTTGAAACTCCCACACATTGGTGTTACAGTGGAGCGCTTTTATTAACCACACCACAGTGTTTGAAACTCCCACACATTGGTGTTACAGTGGAGCGCTTTTATTAACCACACCAGAGTGTTTGAAACTCCCACACATTGGTGTTACAGTGGAGCGCTTTTATTAACCACACCAGAGTGTTTGAAACTCCCACACATTGGTGTTACAGTGGAGAGCTTTTTTTAACCACACCAGGGTGTCTGAAACTCCCACACATTGGTGTTACAGTGGAGCGCTTTTATTAACCACAACAGAGTGTTTGAAACTCCCACACATTGGTGTTACAGTGGAGAGCTTTTATTAACCACACCAGAGTGTTTGAAACTCCCACACATTGGTGTTACAGTGGAGCGCTTTTATTAACCACAACAGCGTGTTTGAAACTCCCACACATTGGTGTTACAGTGGAGCGCTTTTATTAACCACAACAGAGTGTTTGAAACTACCACACATTGGTGTTACAGTGGAGCGCTTTTATTAACCACACCAGAGTGTTTGAAGCACCCACACATTGGTGTTACAGTGGAGCGCTTTTATTAACCACACCAGAGTGTTTGAAACTCTCACACATTGGTGTTACAGTGGAGCGCTTTTATTAACCACAACAGAGTGTTTGAAACTCCCACACATTGGTGTTACAGTGGAGCGCTTTTATTAACCACAACAGAGTGTTTGAAACTCCCACACATTGGTGTTACAGTGGAGCGCTTTAATTAACCACACCAGAGTGTTTGAAACTCCCACACGTTGGTGTTACAGTGGAGCGCTTTTATTAACCACAACAGGGTGTTTGAAACTCCCGCACATTGGTGTTACAGTGGAGCGCTTTTATTAACCACACCACAGTGTTTGAAACTCCCACACATTGGTGTTACAGTGGAGCGCTTGTATTAACCACACCAGAGTGTTTGAAACTCCCACACATTGGTGTTACAGTGGAGCGCTTTTATTAACCACACCAGAGTGTTTGAAACTCCCACACATTGGTGTTACAGTGGAGCGCTTTTATTAACCACAACAGAGTGTTTGAAACTCCCACACATTGGTGTTACAGTGGAGCGCTTTTATTAACCACACCAGAGTGTCTGAAACTCCCACACATTGGTGTTACAGTGGAGCGCTTTTATTAACCACAACAGAGTGTTTGAAACTCCCACACATTGGTGTTACAGTGGAGTGCTTTTATTAACCACACCAGGGTGTTTGAAACTCCCACACATTGGTGTTACAGTGGAGCGCTTTTATTAACCACAACAGAGTTTTTGAAACTCCCACTCATTGGTGTTACAGTGGAGCGCTTTTATTAATCACAACAGAGTGTTTGAAACTCCCACACATTGGTGTTACAGTGGAGCGCTTTTATTAACCACACCAGAGTGTCTGAAACTCCTACACATTGGTGTTACAGTGGAGCGCTTTTATTAACCACAACAGAGTGTTTGAAACTCCCACACATTGGTGTTACAGTGGAGAGCTTTTATTAACCACACCAGAGTGTTTGAAACTCCCACACATTGGTGTTACAGTGGAGCGCTTTTATTAACCACAACAGCGTGTTTGAAACTCCCACACATTGGTGTTACGGTGGAGCGCTTTTATTAACCACAACAGAGTGTTTGAAACTCCCACACATTAGTGTTACAGTGGAGCGCTTTTATTAACCACACCAGAGTGTTTGAAACTCCCACACATTGGTGTTACAATGGAGCGCTTTTATTAACCACAACAGAGTGTTTGAAACTACCACACATTGGTGTTACAGTGGAGCGCTTTTATTAACCACACCAGAGTGTTTGAAACACCCACGCATTGGTGTTACAGTGGAGCGCTTTTATTAACCACACCAGAGTGTTTGAAACTCTCACACATTGGTGTTACAGTGGAGCGCTTTTATTAACCACAACAGAGTGTTTGAAACTCCCACACATTGGTGTTACAGTGGAGCGCTTTTATTAACCACAACAGAGTGTTTGAAACTCCCACACATTGGTGTTACAGTGGAGCGCTTTAATTAACCACACCAGAGTGTTTGAAACTCCCACACGTTGGTGTTACAGTGGAGCGCTTTTATTAACCACAACAGGGTGTTTGAAACTCCCACACATTGGTGTTACAGTGGAGCGCTTTTATTAACCACAACAGAGTGTTTGAAACTCCCACACATTGGTGTTACAGTGGAGCGCTTTTATTAACCACAACAGAGTGTTTGAAACTCCCACACATTGGTGTTACAGTGGAGCGCTTTAATTAACCACACCAGAGTGTTTGAAACTCCCACACGTTGGTGTTACAGTGGAGCGCTTTTATTAACCACAACAGGGTGTTTGAAACTCCCACACATTGGTGTTACAGTGGAGCGCTTTTATTAACCACAACAGGGTGTTTGAAACTCCCACACATTGGTGTTACAGTGGAGCGCTTTTATTAACCACAACAGAGTGTTTGAAACTCCCACACATTGGTGTTACAGTGGAGCGCTTTTATTAACCACACCAGAGTGTCTGAAACTCCCACACATTGGTGTTACAGTGGAGCGCTTTTATTAACCACAACAGAGTGTTTGAAACTCCCACACATTGGTGTTACAGTGGAGAGCTTTTATTAACCACACCAGAGTGTTTGAAACTCCCACACATTGGTGTTACAGTGGAGCGCTTTTATTAACCACAACAGCGTGTTTGAAACTCCCACACATTGGTGTTACAGTGGAGCGCTTTTATTAACCACAACAGAGTGTTTGAAACTCCCACACATTGGTGTTACAGTGGAGCGCTTTTATTAACCACACCAGAGTGTCTGAAACTCCCACACATTGGTGTTACAGTGGAGCGCTTTTATTAACCACAACAGAGTGTTTGAAACTCCCACACATTGGTGTTACAGTGGAGAGCTTTTATTAACCACACCAGAGTGTTTGAAACTCCCACACATTGGTGTTACAGTGGAGCGCTTTTATTAACCACAACAGAGTGTTTGAAACTCCCACACATTAGTGTTACAGTGGAGCGCTTTTATTAACCACACCAGAGTGTTTGAAACTCCCACACATTGGTGTTACAATGGAGCGCTTTTATTAACCACAACAGAGTGTTTGAAACTACCACACATTGGTGTTACAGTGGAGCGCTTTTATTAACCACACCAGAGTGTTTGAAACACCCACACATTGGTGTTACAGTGGAGCGCTTTTATTAACCACACCAGAGTGTTTGAAACTCTCACACATTGGTGTTACAGTGGAGCGCTTTTATTAACCACAACAGAGTGTTTGAAACTCCCACACATTGGTGTTACAGTGGAGCGCTTTTATTAACCACAACAAAGTGTTTGAAACTCCCACACATTGGTGTTACAGTGGAGCGCTTTTATTAACCACACCAGAGTGTTTGAAACTCCCACACATTGGTGTTACAGTGGAGCGCTTTTATTAACCACAACAGAGTGTTTGAAACTCCCACACATTGGTGTTACAGTGGAGAGCTTTTATTAACCACACCAGAGTGTTTGAAACTCCCACACATTGGTGTTACAGTGGAGCGCTTTTATTAACCACAACAGCGTGTTTGAAACTCCCACACATTGGTGTTACAGTGGAGCGCTTTTATTAACCACAACAGAGTGTTTGAAACTCCCACACATTGGTGTTACAGTGGAGCGCTTTTATTAACCACACCAGAGTGTTTGAAACTCCCACACATTGGTGTTACAATGGAGCGCTTTTATTAACCACAACAGAGTGTTTGAAACTACCACACATTGGTGTTACAGTGGAGCGCTTTTATTAACCACACCAGAGTGTTTGAAACACCCACACATTGGTGTTACAGTGGAGCGCTTTTATTAACCACACCAGAGTGTTTGAAACTCTCACACATTGGTGTTACAGTGGAGCGCTTTTATTAACCACAACAGAGTGTTTGAAACTCCCACACATTGGTGTTACAGTGGAGCGCTTTTATTAACCACAACAGAGTGTTTGAAACTCCCACACATTGGTGTTACAGTGGAGCGCTTTAATTAACCACACCAGAGTGTTTGAAACTCCCACACGTTGGTGTTACAGTGGAGCGCTTTTATTAACCACAACAGGGTGTTTGAAACTCCCACACATTGGTGTTACAGTGGAGCGCTTTTATTAACCACACCACAGTGTTTGAAACTCCCACACATTGGTGTTACAGTGGAGCGCTTTTATTAACCACACCAGAGTGTTTGAAACTCCCACACATTGGTGTTACAGTGGAGCGCTTTTATTAACCACACCAGAGTGTTTGAAACTCCCACACATTGGTGTTACAGTGGAGCGCTTTTATTAACCACAACAGAGTGTTTGAAACTCCCACACATTGGTGTTACAGTGGAGCGCTTTTATTAACCACACCAGAGTGTTTGAAACTCCCACACATTGGTGTTACAGTGGAGCGCTTTTATTAACCACACCAGAGTGTTTGAAACTCCCACATATTGGTGTTACAGTGGAGCGCTTTTATTAACCACACCAGAGTGTTTGAAACTCCCACACATTGGTGTTACAGTGGAGCGCTTTTATTAACCTGAACAGAGTGTTTGAAACTCCCACACATTGGTGTTACAGTGGAGGTCCTCTATTAGCCCCGCCCCAACATAATGTTTGGAACTCCCACACATTGGTGTTACAGTGGAGGTCCTCTATTAGCCCCGCCCCAACATAATGTTTGGAACTCCCACACATTGGTGTTACAGTGGAGGTCCTCTATTAGCCCCGCCCCAACATAATGTTTGGAACTCCCACACATTGTAATGTTTTCCACAGAACTGAACTATCCACGGAGTCGAAGGTTGCCATGACATCACTATAGGTATCTTGGAAGAGGTCATAGCACTTATAACGCATTTCTCCGAGGAGGCGAAGTGTGAGTATATTGCATCGTGAATCGGCCAGCGGTGAATCTTAGCTGTTGCGGGGAAGACCGTAAACGACAACCACGTGGAGCCTATCAAGGATTCCCTCTATCTGGACAGTGCACAGGCCAATGACGTATGTAGGGGTCCTGAAATTGTCAAAAGAATCGTTTTGGCAGCCTCAGCTATGGACTTCCTGCTTGCACAGAGTCTGGTCTCGGCAGAGACTCTCTCGGAAAGCTAAACGAGACCATTACATATCCTGCGCCCTTCCAGCCATCCTGAATGACTCCGAAACATGGACGGTCTTGTAAAGAAATCAGAAGCGTCTTGAAGCCTTCTATATGTGAAGTCAGACGTGCATTCTTGGAATCCACTGCTATGATCTGGTGACCAGCATTAAGATCGTCCGACATTCAGGTCTCGAGAGTATTTTTTCTTTGATGGACCATCTTCGCCTCTCTATCTTCGGTCATTTGGCTCGCCTCTCCCAGGATATCGCGGCTCGTCAGATCCTGCACCTGGTTGTCAAAGACAATGGTGGCTAAAGACAAAGTTCCACCTGGAGACGTCCCTAGGGTTCTTTGCGCAACACCTGGCTGCGACACATCCCCCACACGTCATAAGATCTTTACGCATAATGGACCTCGGCCATCAATCCTGGTCACATGCGATCGACGCAACGGGCCCTGGTCTCCTTAGCGGATTATTATTAATCGTCTACTAAGTGGGCTGTGTCTTTCTTGGTGTGAAAGAAAGCTAAGACCCTTCATAAAATATGTCCACAAAATGCTGGTGTTGTTTGACAATCTTCTTTACCGTGTACATATTTCTTCACATTATATTGATCCTTTCTCCACTCCATATGGCCTTAATGAAAAACTTCGTCTGAAATGTAATTCAATTGTAGCAGATTCTAACAGAATCCAGGAGTGTACTCCAAGCCATCTCAAGCCACAAACAAGACAGCCTCCAGGAGTATGCTCCAAGCTATCTCATGCCCCAAACAAGACAGACTCCAGGAGTATACTCCAAGCCATCTGAAGCCCCAAACAAGATATACTCTCACATTAAATAAAATACAACATCGGATTGCTGTCTCAAAAAACAGATTTAGTCCTACAATTGATTCCGGCCCACTGTACGATCCCTTGAAACGAGAAAGCAGATGAGCTCGCAAAAGCCGGAAGTGGTGGCACGCAGACTCCCCATCCATGGAGCTATAAAGAAGCAAAGACACTCATAAAACGAACCTTGAGGACATAATGGAGAGACCAACACGACGAATACAAGCCAGAAAATGACAGCATGGACAAACTTGGCAGAGATGGACAAACTTGGCAGAGATGGACAAACTTGGCAGAGATGGACAAACTTGGCAGAGATGGACAAACTTGGCAGAGATGGACAAACTTGGCAGAGATGGACAAACTTGGCAGAGATGGACAAACAAAGAATTTAAGACTCAGAACGAACATTGAAGACAAGGACCACCTCTACAGAATGAGTCTCAGAGACACCACCAAGTGCGACTGTGAAGCGCCCAAGCAAACACCAGAACATATTATGCTGGACTATCCTACCTATGCAGACCAAAGAGAGGCAGTCAGTCCTGGGGGGGGGGGGGGACGACCATGCTCGAAATGCTGTAGGGGACCAGCGAAGACCTGAAACGCAGAGTCTTCTTCGTGAACCTCACCGGAATAGAAGAATAGCATCAGTTGATCGTGAACCTCACCGGAATAGAAAGATAGCATCAGTTGATCGTGAACCTCACCGGAATAGAAGAATAGCATCAGTTGATCGTGAACCTCACCGGAATAGAAGAATAGCATCAGTTGATCGTGAACCTCACCGGAATAGAAGAATAGCATCAGCTGATCGTGAACCTCACCGGAATAGAAGAATAGCATCAGTTGATCGAAAGAAAAGAAGAAGACTGTCTCAGAACATCGCTTCTTACAACCGCCAACCTATTTAGCTGTTATAAGTTTCTTGGCAGGCTGTCATTACTTTCTGCACGCGGAGGAGCGATCACATCTTGAAAAAAAATGCAGTGTCTGCCAAAGTGGACACGGCGTGATTGGAACCGGATACGTTGGGATTATGATTCGGAAGTTTCCCCCCTAGGTCATGCGGCCTCACTAAATAATATGACATACTTATAATAAAAACGTAGTTTAGTTCTATGCAATACGTCATTTATATACATAGCAATCAATCAATCAATGAACGCACGTAGCTCTATTCGGTGCATTGGCCATTTACCACCTGTCGCCAGCGTATACGGAGCCTGTCAAGTGCAATGGTTAATGTCCTGACTGCCAAGTTCATCGATGTAGCTTCAACCTCCAATTACTGCAGAACATTTTTTCGATCGCAAAACGGCACCGTAGATGACCTAGTCTCAATCTGGTACCAGAGCAAGTCTTGAAAGTAAAGGCGGCTTGTGTGATGCTGACCATATCCCACCCTAATGTGCTGTTGGACAAGAAACGTGTGGGCCTGACACCATGTTCCCAATATGTCACATTGACGTGTAGACGGAATGATACCTTTTTTTCTGCACGGTCCTGGTTTACTATTTCTGCATCTCTCTAGGTGTAGCCATTAAATCGTAGTTCCCTCTCCCATTTGTTGTCTCCATGTACGACTATTTTTAGATCTACTACCTTTTCTCGTCCCTTGAGAATTTCCATAAGAGCCTGTCTGGGTATATTGGACCATGACCATCTGTAGTTTAGATACAGTTGGCCATGGTTGGACTGTGCCTTCCTCACCATAGAATAGTAATAGTAGTAGTAGTAGTAGTTGTTGTTGTAGTAGTAGTAGTAGTAGTAGTAGTAGTAGTAGTAGTAGTAGTAGTAGTTGTTGTTGTAGTAGCCCCTTTCACTCATTACTGACTATAGAAGTGTTCGACCTTGCAGTAGTAACTCTCTACTTGGCTTTTTTGTTTTCTTTCTCATTGCGGTGTTATCGTTTCATTACTTCGTATTGCAAAACTTCTATTCACCAATCATGAAGTGGCTTTTCATGGTCCATCTCCACTTGGATCGATCTGCAGCTTCGTTTTTCCAGGATAGCAGACTCATATCTAGGGCCTTCATATCACGGTCACATACCTTGAACCTCAGATGTGACTGTTCTCTTGCCATCCGTAAACTGCATTGAGAATATCTTTTGGAATGCGACCATCTTCTTTACGATGTCCTGCCAATTTATGCCCATTTTCACTCATAGGCATCTGTTAACGAAGGACAGCAGTCTTTGTTGTATGGAATTTTTCGTTCTCCATGTTTCGGCTCCATTCAGCAGCACCGACTCGACGCTGAGATTTATAATTATAATTATTCTAATTTTGGTGTGAATCTTGATTTCTCTAGAAAAATTGTTTAGTGTCAAGAATCTCATTATTGCACTTTCAATTCTGGTCTTTAAATATTCATCTTACTCCATGACACGTCAAATGTCCAGCCAAATAGGAAGGTATCCACTTCTTCCAAGGACTTCCGCTTCTTCCAAGGACTTCCAATTCTTCCAAGGACTTCTAATTTTTCCAAGGACTTCCACTTCTGTCAAGGACTTCAAATTCTTCCAAGGACTTCCGCTTCAGCATGATTGGTTCTTTGTTAATAGTGTTGATATCGAGAATCTTGGTTTTTGTTTATTTTTGGTGGGGAGTGGGTTGGGAGGGGGGGGGTGGGTTTGCGCTCGCCTTATTTCTATATAATCCCCCAAGGCGGTGTGCGTTGCTTTGTGGGTTTTTTTTGCGTCTGTCGGCCCAGTTCATCCGACTTCAGCATGCATTTCATGAAATGGTCTGTGTCCTCCTGCATTTTCTAAGGGTTTGCTTCCCCGGGGTAAAGTCATGGGAATCGAACCCAGCACCTTCGAGTTGTGAGCCGTGTCACTTAACCACTAGCCCATGCGACCCCATTTCTTCGTGTTGATATTCAAACTCATTTTCACTGATGGTTCTATGACCCTGTCTAGTTTCTCTTGCACTTGGCTATGACTGTGCAGCAAAAGTAGCAGATTGTGACAACAGCGTCCATTGAATTCGAGTTTGGACAGATCACTCAGTCTAATTAAAGGATGCAAGAAATTAAATATTCTAATCGTGTTTCAGATTCTGAATCTTTAAGATAAGCAAGCCTCGCAAACGGCACAAAATGCGAAGAATGCATATTTTGATTTATCTGGAGAGTAAGAGACTCTTAAAGATAGCGGACTCAACAACCTCCATAGACATGTATGTGAGCGTGTGTAAATTGGACATTCACATTTGGCTTAAATACCTGCTTCCCTATGTCTACAGCTGTCAGCTTGTCACATGTCCCTCCCTCTTCCTGTCATGTAGAACTCTATTTTTGCGTGGATAGCCTGTTTATTAGACCAGTGTTTTCCAACCTTTTTACACATGCGGATCGATACAAAGTTGAAATATTTTTCGCGGACTGGTAGAAATAGGAAACGTATTTCGCGGACCGATAATAATAGGAAACATTTCTCGCAGACCGGTGAAAAGCAGAGACATTTTAAAAAAGTTAAGTTTTTGCTGTTTTATTTTTTCTTTCTTCTCCATCTTGCAGGGAATCACATTTTACAACACAATAACAAACAAAAAACTTGCCTTCCAAAATTCCACAACAGAGTATTAGCAGATAAATCAACATCTGAAACTTGTCTATCAATTGTCGGATTACCTAATTTCCGTCTCGCGATATTTGTAGCCAATCCCCCACCTCCTCCCCTCCCCATCTCATTTCCTTTGATAAACAGACACGCCAAAAATAGATGAGCTCTTGTGTTCGAAAAGTAAGGATACTTGTGTAGCCGACGCCATTTGAGTTTAAACATCAGCCAGTCAGAGCTTAGATCACACCAAGCCGATCTCCCCAGTTTCTGGCTTAAGCCGCAATCAATTTTTCGCAGGCCGGCAGAAAATTTCTGCTGATTGGCACGGGTCCGGCGACCGACGGTTGGAAAACACTGTTGTATACAATACATAGGTAAGAAAATATAAATGAAGAAATACGTTAAAGTTCATTTAAATTAAATTAATTTTTTATTAAAAATAGGTATGGTCAGGTACCGAACTGAGACGGGAACACAAACGAAACCTGCGTTACGACCAATATGCCTTCATCAGGGACTAATAATAACAACAATACTGAACTAGTAAATCATTGAAGAAGGGAAGAATACACGTATATGGGAGATGACAACGTATAAAGTGAAAATAGTGTACTTATCTGATAAAACGTCTCACATTACTTCTTCTCAGGTCGGGAGCCGGACTCCAAGTGACTGACAAAGGTTAGATTAGGTAGTCAGGAGGGCGTAAGACGTGGGAAACGGCCGTATAAGCCAGTGGCGGCCATTTACAGAAACAAACAAAATGGTGATTTAAGTGGAGGGGGAGTGGAGTGGGAGGTAAATGGCTAGGGATCAGTATGATATGAGAATTTAAGAAAAGGTATAGGTATGGAAGATATGAATGCCATGTGGTTGAAGGTGGAGATCAGTTTGTTCTCATGGTCGAATCGATTACGATCGTCAGAAAAGCTGTCGTTTGCTATTATTTCCTCTTATCACCATTTCCGCCGCTGATCGCCTCCCATGGCACGCCTTCAAGGTGTCCAACATTTTCTCTCTTTACCTCCCTCTGTCTCTTTTGTCAGCGATTCTGCCCATTGTCACTGTGTGTTCCAACCCACCTCTTCTCATAACATGCCCGAAAAAGGAAAACTGTCTTGACCTGATTCTTGCAATAGACTGTCGCTGTGCTTCCACAAGAACCATGTTATTCGATATCTTTGCAGTTGATTGAATGTTAACATTCTACTGTAAAATTACATTTGCGTTGCCTCAAATGACCGATGTACGTGCCTGCGGATTGTCCATGACTCACTTCATGCCGTGTACTGCACCTTTAGCAAACACAAATGGGATGATATAATATGTGAAGTGGAATGAAGAACTCGTGAAATGAAATCGTGTAATGGTGGACGCTACAAATTGTTTAACGAATAGTGGTGATTAGTGAAAATAATTATTGGAAATATCCAGTCTAACGAAAGTTCAGATATGATTCAGGATTTTGGCTTCCACCCTCAAAACCATATAATTGATATCTTGGTGGCGATCTTGCGTTTAATTTCTCAATTGTATAAGAGATTCTACCCTTGTTTTATTGGCTTTTTGGAAGAATTTGATTTTAAAAAATAAAAAATGAGGAGTTTTATAGGACTCCCTTGGGGATTAGCTTGGCCCGCTTATCGCTTCACCATTTCCGGGAGACAAACGTGGGCAGTGGACTGGCCCCCTTGAAGGGTTAGATCAATGAATTCTGTTTGATATCTGCATTTTATGTATGTGTATTACGTAGCTTTTATTTATGTGTAATACGTAGCTTTTATTTATGTGTATTACGTAGCTGATACATGAGCTCAAGACGAATAACTCACGTTACCTAGGATCGGAATAAGACAATGATGCATTACCATCCTTTGATCTGGACCGCCTTGGAGCATAGGGCTTTCGAAATTGTTCCTATGATGAGCTTTTGTTTTAGGTTATTCCCACGATACTTCAGCAGCACTATTCTCCTCTTCTACCGTTCTTAACCAGATGTTCTTTGGCTTCCAATTCGTCTCTTTCCCTGCAGGTTCCAGTTCTGCGAATTCCGTGTTAAATTGCCTGGTCTCTTTCTGAGAATGTGGTTTATCTGTATTGAACTTTTCTCTCCCCAATCTATAGCCACATTCGTTGTTAATGCGTTCTTTGCCATAGATAAGTGTTTCCTATTACCTCTTGCAATCCAATATGAGGACAAGTCAGTAAATATGTCCCAAAAGGATATTAAAATAAAAACTCAATTAAATACGAACCATTGATTTTGTCATTGTCCCTTATTTCTCGACATAATTTCCATCAATATTGATACACCTACCCCTTCGTTTCTATCAGTGTATCAAAACATGCAGCATATGCGTTTTTGATCTGCTGTCTCAGTCCCATTTGTACATCACGTTCAACGTCTTCGTCCTTCGCGAAACGTTTCCACCAAACCCCAAGGTGAACCCCAAGATTGACACTCGGCTCGATGATTGACGTCCCCTCAATTCAATGTTTAATTAACGTTTTCGATCTACTCATCAATCTGACTTTTATGTTCTAGATCAGTGCTCTTTAACCTGGACGCTACCGTCCACTAGTGGTAGCAGAATAATTACATTCTGTATTCAAAACATAACCCGAGGAAACTATCGCTGAATACCATAAAACCATCAGAAGTGAACATTTTGAGAACCTATGTTTTTTCCCCGTGGCAGGATACGGCTGTGAAACATGGAGAGTTACCCAAACCTCGAGTCCTTCGAGTCGAAATGTTTTAGAAAGGTTCTCAGAATACCTTGGACCGAAAAAAAGATGAATGCAGACATTCCACACGAGTTGGGTATAGAGGAGAACTGGTTCATTAATTCCACCATGAACAGAAAATTGAAATACTTTGACCACATCAAGAGACACAACGGTCTTGAAAGAACCGTAATTGAATGTATGATACTCGGCAAGAGAGGCAGAGGCAGACAAAGAAGGCGGTGGCTACAAGATGTCAAGAAATATTCGGACATAACTGTGGATCAGGCTGAAGATTTGACATGGGAAATAGTTTCTTTCCGACCGGCTGTGATGAGAACGACGTTGTGCAAAAGTCATGCTACGTGATGATTGTAAACATCCGAAATATACAAACTTGGTGGACGATCCGGGAATTTTCTTCAATTTAAATTTTAGTGAGCGGTAAAGAAAATTTACCCTCACGAAATTTATACAATTGGGCACCAGGTATACAAAAGTTGAAGAGCAATGCTCTAGCCGATAAAAGCACAGGTTGGTAATAGCTCAATGACCGCACAAAACAAAAAAATGTCACACCCACGTTACGGCCACAATGCCTTCGTCAGGGAAAAGAACTAACAAATCACAACAAAAACAAGAATGGTGTAAAGTAAGCGGTTCAAGTTCACGATCATTACAAGATGTGCCAGGAAAGTACGAGGTCCAGAGTGAAAGTTATGAAATAATTTTTTATTTTGTTTTATTTTGCGTTCACCTTATTTCTCTATTCTCCAAGGCGGTGTGCGTTGCACTGGTTTGTTTTATTTTGCGCCTGTCGGCCCAGTTCATCCGACTTCAGCATGCATTTTATGTAAGGGTCTGCTTCCTCCTGCATTTTCTAAGGGTTTGCTTCCCCGGGGTAACGATCGATACTGTGATTGGGATCGAACTCAGCGCCTTCGGGTTGTGAACCGTGTCACTTAACCATTAGCCCACACCGTCCCCTAAAGTTATGAAATAAAGTGAACCAAACAAGAAATGGTTTTACATAAGAAAATATATATATTATAATTTATATATACTCTATATTAATAAAATAGTAACGCTGCTGTCCTCATATCGATAAATACTGTACCTATTATTATCATATTATTTGCCAACAAATGCGGCACATGCACTCTGAATCTATGAAAAGTTAATAGTTTAAAATAATAATATTAAAAAAAGCAATTTCGTTTACATGTATTTTTATTACAGGTGTCTGCAAGGAGAAATTATATCATTAAAGAATAAACGTTGCATGCCTCTGCACTCACCACACGGTGTGCAGTCAAGTTTTTATTTTAAATACCTCTGACAAAAACAACATGCTTTACCGATGTTTTTAACATATCTCTTCTCGGTTAGGTGGACATCACGTTAATAGCTCGAGCAACTGCTCCTCTAATAATGAATAATACACACAAAAACAACTGGATAACAACAAATGATCCAACTAAATTCTATCTGTGCACAAGCACTATTTTGGGATTATCATCTTTCATGACAATGAGACATCAATTTTTTACTCTCGATATCAAGGTCACGTGCAGCACACATGATATATTTTTCTGTCATATGTTGTTTATCTCGCATAATATTTAAGTTTAGATGTTAGATTGTTTGGCAGCACTAAAGACAATGGTTGGAGCCAACCTGGGGCAACGGCTTATTTTCATCCTATATAATCATTTGGTTCTGTCAATTATCGGTTATAGCCTAGGCATTCTCACATTGTCAAGGACCTGGGTGTGAAAGGTTGGAACATATCAGAAAAACCGGCCTACAGTGTCTAGAGGAATTCGCGGTGACTTAATACAGGTTTATAAGATAATCAACGGAAATAATAAATTATACTTTAACAAGTTTTTTTTCAAAATACAACCATCTACATGAACAATTAGACACACCTGCAAATTAACTAAAGAAAGGTCCAGATTATATATTAGGAAATATTTTTTTAATTAGAAAGTGATGAATGCTTGGAATGCATTGCCACAGGAAGTAGTGGAGGCAGGGACAATTAATGCATTCAAGAATAGATTGTATGCACATCGTTTTTATAGCAAGGAAATGTAAATGAAACTGGTTGTATACTTACTCTGTAGAGTCTTCTAAACCAGTATAAAGACGTTGTTAAGTTATGTCCAGAATGAAGGAATGCGACTGGACCTTGAGTGCACCACGGATACCCCTTACCGTGAAGATGAGATTCATGCTTGGACATCAAATCTAGATAAGCACTGGCTCAGACCAAAGTCTACATGTGAGTAGCCGCAGAAGAGGGCAAACGCTGAATTTGAACATTGCAAATATCAAAGGGTAAAATAATCTGAAGAGGGATGTTAAGGATGACACAGACAGAGAAAACAATAGGTCATGCAACGACAGTAGAGACCATAAACAGAGAGAAAGAATGGATTAACAGTTGACATAAAAGGACAGACTACCACTACTAGGTCAGTATTACTCTGGGGAATGAATTTAGAGACTGATGCAGTAGAAAAGCGGACCTCGTGGCTAATACGCCAATAAGTGGAGATGTTCAGGATTCGGATGCTCTCGCATATATCGATGTATTTGTGATATCTGGTAAGAAGGCGACTACGTGAGCTAGTGGTTAAGTGACACGGCTCACAACCCGAAGGTTAGATCCCCATCACAGTACCGGCCGTTACCCCGGGGAAGCAAACCCTTAGGAAATGCAGGAGGAAGCAGACCCTTAGGAAGGCATGAGGAAACAAACCCTTAGGAAATGCAGGAGGAAGCAAACCCTTATGAAATGCAGGAGGAAGCAGACCCTTAGGAAATGCAGGAGGAAACAAACCCTTAGGAAATGCAGGAGGAAACAGAACAGACAAGAACAGTTTTTAAGTTTCTTGTAGAAATCACTGTCTGAAGCGGGGCTTGCTAATGATTCACAGAATATAATCTCCTATTAAAAAAGGTAAAGGTAGTCCCATAGCAGACACTGCCGTCGGTGATAAGGTGTTAGATGCTTCATTGAACTATGCCACATCTTTCCTTCCCTTGTCATCAGATAGGCACCGATTTGCAGCTTTATCGTCTGGAGATGCCGCTCAGAATCTAATTTTAAAGGTTAAAGGCGACGTCTCGACTTCATCGCCTCGAGTTTCCCCATATCGCTCAGTCTCTCTCAGCAGAAAGGTATCCCCACCTGCAGAAAGTCTCACACAAAGCACGAACACCCTAGCTCCAAAGCTGTCTCTCTCAGCAGAAAGGTATCCCCACCTGCAGAGAGCCTCACACAAAGCACGAACTTCGTAGCTCTAGCGCTCGGTCTCTCTCAGCAGAAAGGTATCCCCACCTGCAGAGATCCTCACACAAAGCACGAACTTCGTAGCTCTAGCGCTCGGTCTCTCTCAACAGAAAGGTATCCCCACCTGCAGAGAGCCTCACACAAAACACGAACTTCGTAGCTCTAGCGCTCGGTCTCTCTCAGCAGAAAGGTATCCCCACCTGCAGAGAGCCTCACACAAAGCACGAACTTCGTAGCTCTAGCGCTCGGTCTCTCTCAGCAGAAAGGTATCCCCACCTGCAGAGAGCCTCATACAAAGCACGAACACCCTAGCTCCAGCGCTGTCTCTCTCAGCAGAAAGGTATTCCCACCTGCAGAGAGCCTCACACAAAGCACGAATTTCGTAGCTCTAGCGCTCGGTCTCTCTCAGCAGAAAGGTATCCCCACCTGCAGAGAGTCTCACACAAAGCACGAACACCTTAGCTTCAACGCTGTCTCTCTCAGCAGAAAGGTATCCCCACCTGCAGAGAGCATCACACAAAGCACGAACACCCTAGCTCCAACGCTGTCTCTCTCAGCAGAAAGGTATCCCCACCTGCAGAGAGCCTCACACGAATCCCGTAGCTCCAACGATGAACCCAAGAATCTCCGGAAAAAATTCACATCATGAACCGACCGTCGCAGCTCGAACTCCTTCCCCTACCATCTGAACATGAGGCTAACGACCTGACCACTTCACCACAGAGACCCCCCTCAATACCCCCGAGAATCTCATATCCGAACCGTGTATGCTTACTTGCCAAGAAAAGACAAAAAAGTGGCTTACCGAAAGTATCTGAGGCGGTGAATGCAACTGTGCATGAAGCACACAGTAAGGATCGTTCTAGAGATCTCTTCACAACCTGACAATGAAAGGCATAACAGGATAAGCCAATAGAAAGAAGCCAAGAATAGGGCATCGTTGTCTCATGAAAGTTTCATATCAGGTTCAAATCAGGGTATAACCGTCTGCTCCAGTCGACGGAACTGTAGATGGATATCTGGTACGTTCGATATGTGAAGAAAGCTACTGCAACCCGCCATCTAATGCCCTTTTCAGGGCGCATTAAATAGGTTTGGTACTCATCGTGTGCATCAACCACAATTACAAAAACAACCTGATGAAAGTCAGAGGAAAGTTTCTGTACCGCCGCAGGAGCTTCAAAGTTTGGGCGCTATCGTCTCCACTTTCATCGATGAAAGGGATTGGGTACACATGAAGGCGCTCAGTCGCAATGACCTCAGTTCTATGATCCATTCCCCATGCCCATCTGTGTCTCACAATAAATTCATCCATCTACATTGCAGCTTCTCTTAATTTTAACTTTTGAACAATCTGTGCTTTAATGACTAAATTAACCGTTGTGTCAACTGATGTGGTTATTACGAATGCTGAAGAGCATCTGGACGATTTATCAAGCAGAGGAATAAAAACTGTTTATTCCTAGTCACCTCACTTCATTCCTCTCACTTTATTGATATCCCTAATGCTAAAATGTTTCTGGTATCGAGAAATAAATAGAACAAAATGCCAATTGTTTAAAGTTGAAGTATTATTTGCTTACTCTCGAATTTTGCAATTGAAATAACGCTGCAGGACAAGGTATTTGTTTCTTTTCTGTTCGCAAATTTTCTTTGTTTTGTAAACAGAAAACACATTCTTTTCCTTGATATTAATTTTGCAGATTTGAATATTAGATGTTATATTATTTAGTGGTCCAATGATAAACTGGAAAATTATCTTCCTCTTTCTTTCTGTTGTTCTTTCTTTTTTCCTTCTTTCTTTCTTTCTTTTTTTTGGGTTTTGTTTGTTTGCTTGTTTCTTTTTTAAATTTATTTCTTCATTCCTTTCTTTCTTTCTTTCTGTCATTCTTTTTTTTTTTTTAAATTGACACAGTGTACGACAGAAAAGTTAAAATACAATATAGGTATTTAGACGGTTTTTCTTTTCTTCAGAAAAATTAACTTTATTTTTGAAGTCTAACTTTTATTTAGAACAAAAAATAAAATAAGTTTAAAAACACCGAATATCATACTAAATTCCCTCAACCCCTAGGCCAAACTAATTTTAGAAAGCATTCTTCAGATATTCCCCATACCAATTCAAATTACCCCGCTTTGAGAATCATCGCCGTGAAGAGCTCAGTTGTACTGTTGGCATCCTTGAAATCACAATGGCAGAACTGATAGACTTAGCCAAATACATGCTAGTGGATATTGTTGCAAAAGATTTTAGCTAGCAGGAAGCAGTGGTACCTGTTCTTTTATGTAACGGAGCGAGCGCATAATAACAGATGAGTTGAACTATGTACTGATTGAAAATTATGCTCAGAGGATCAAGCAGCAGAATCTCAATGTTTGTCACCAGATTTTTACGTCACAGAGAAAGACATAAAAGAAGAAAGACAATAAATGAATTTCTGTGACTAAGCCAACAGCCATTCAAAGTGCAGCGCAATTGGGTGGGATCAGAAAACCATTTGTGCTAATCCGCCTCCAGGGAATTTAAGAACACGGTTAGGGCGTTGCTTGGAAACAAAAGAGCAGAAAAGTATCTGCACATGTAGAAATACACAAACGCCAACTCACACACGATCGCTCATACCTGCACACAGTCACACACACTCACAACGCTGGCTCACACCTGTACACATTCTCACACATACACTCACAAACGTTCGCTCACACCCATATACAGTCTCACACACACACACTCACAAACGCTCTCTCACACCTGTACATAGTCTCACACACACACACTCACAAACGCTCTCTCACACCTGTACATAGTCTCACACACACACACTCACAAACGCTCTCTCACACCTGTACATAGTCTCACACACACACTCACAAACGCTCTCTCACACCTGTACATAGTCTCACACACACACACTCACAAACGCTCGCTCACACCTGTACACAGTCTCACACACACACACACAAACTCACAAACGCTCACTCACACATGTACACAATCTTACACACACACTCACAAACGCTGGCTCACACCTGTACACAGTCTCACACACACACAAACTCACAAACGCTCACTCACACCTGTACACAATCTTACACACACACTCACAAACGCTGGCTCACACCTGTACACAGTCTCACACACACACAAACTCACAAACGCTCACTCACACCTGTACACAATCTTACACACACACTCACAAACGCTGGCTCACACCTGTACACAGTCTCACACACACACACTCACAAACGCTCACTCACACCTGTACACAGTCTCACACACACACACTCACAAACGCTGGCTCACACCTGCACACAGTCTCACACACACACACACTCACATACGCTCGTTCACCCCTGTACATAGTCTGACACACACTCACGAACGCTCACTCACACCTGTACACAGTCTCACACACACACACACTCACAAACGCTGGCTCACACCTGCACACAGTCTCACACACACACACACTCACATACGCTCGTTCACCCCTGTACATAGTCTGACACACACTCACAAACGCTCGCTCACACCTGTACACAGTCTCACACACACACACACTCACAAACGCTCACTCACACCTGTACATAGTATCACACACACACTCACAAACGCTCACTCACACCTGTACACAATCTCACACACTCACATCGCTCACTCACACCTGTAAACAGTCTCACACACACACACACACTCACAAACGCTGGCTCACACCTGTATATAGTCTCACACACACACCCACAAACGCTCGCTCACACCTGTACACAGTCTCACACACACACACTCACAAACGCTCACTCACACCTGTACACAGTCTCACACACACACACACTCACAAAAGCTCACTCACACCTGTACACAGTCTCACACACACACACTCACAAACGCTCACTCACACCTGTACACAATCTCACACACACACACTCACAAACGCTCACTCACACCTGTACACAATCTCACACACTCACAAACGCTCACTCACACCTGTACACAATCTCACACACACACACTCACAAACGCTCACTCACACCTGTACACAATCTCACACACACACACACTCACAAACGCTCACTCACACCTGTACACAGTCTCACACACACACACTCACAAACGCTCACTCACACCTGTACACAATCTCACACACACACACACACACTCACAAACGCTCACTCACACCTGTACACAGTCTCACACACACACACTCACAAACGCTCACTCACACCTGTACACAATCTCACACACACACACTCACAAACGCTCACTCACACCTGTACACAATCTCACACACACACACTCACAAACGCTCGCTCACACCTGTACACAATCTCACACACACACACACTCACAAACGCTCACTCACACCTGTACACAATCTCACACACACACACTCACAAACGCTCACTCACACCTGTACACAATCTCACACACACACACTCACAAACGCTCACTCACACCTGTACACAATCTCACACACACACACACTCACAAACGCTCACTCACACCTGTACACAATCTCACACACACACACTCACAAACGCTCACTCACACCTGTACACAATCTCACACACACACACTCACAAACGCTCACTCACACCTGTACACAATCTCACACACACACACACTCACAAACGCTCACTCACACCTGTACACAATCTCACACACACACACTCACAAACGCTCACTCACACCTGTACACAGTCACATCCGACGTCCTATGTGCCATCTTCTCATCCTTCTGCAGTTATTACCCCATTCATCTTGAACGTATCTGAAGAAATGATTGATCTGTCTCAGGTTATTGGTATCATCATCGTAAGTGTCCAGCTTCTTTCTGTGCGCGCCTTCAGATGGCAGCTTCGGATAAAGATTCTGAGCGTGTGTGAACTACAGCGGTCAGCGACCAAAAGCTGACTGCTAGCGTCAGGGCTAGCAACCTAGAGCTTTCGATCATTCTACGCTTTTAATCGGTGACCCTGGATAACAGGCTACAACAGAGCAGGCTGGATAAAGAGAAAAGATCGAAGAGAAAAGGCTAACCCGGTATCTCAAACTGTCTGCTGAACTTGGATCTGTTGGGTCCAAAGATTAAAATTTCATAATCAAGCTTTAAACTATGACATAACGCATTCCGTTCTTTGGACAATATCCTGTTACTTGCAAAAAACCTTTTCAGGGATTGGTAAAAAGTGTTTGAAAACGAACGACGAAAAAAAAGAAGATGTTAGCTTTATTGTGTCTAAAGAAAGAAGTAGTCAGCTAGAGGCTTTCAGTGTCTCCATATAACTTGTCTTTCTTCTTCTGAGAGGCGAATATCGAAAGAGAAACGCAACAAAGACTCCTTGAAAGTGTCTGAAAAGCTTCAATATTGATGCCACCTCAAAAGTGTTGCTTACACAAGACCGTACCACCTGGCGAGCTAGTATCACCGAAGGTGCTCATATCGCAGAGAGTAAAGCCATCACTGAGACTCAGCTAAAGCGTGCTGCCTGGAAAAAAACAAAACGCGACGACACATCCCCACCCCCCCTCCCCGGCTCCCGACATGTGTACCCCAAATGTGGCAGGGTATGCCGTAACAGAATTGGTCTTTACTGCCATAAAAGAATACATTTCGCAGCAGAAGTCTGAAGCTGTTGTCATTTCGCCTCTGATGGGCAGTTATTGTAATTATTTTCTTGAATATGTCTAAAGTAGGCAAGTCACTAGTCTCAAGCTATTGGCAACAGCATCGACTTTAATTTTTTTTGTGTGCAAGCTTTTATGACATGACCGTTGACCTTTTGCGCGGACTTTTATTTCTCCTATTGTAACCAACTTCTGCACACTGTAAATTTTGTACACAGCCTCTATTAAAGCGACCTGATAATCTTTCAAATTTCGTCGGATCCTGAAATTTCGTCGAAAGCTTTTACCCCCAAAAAATAGTTTTTTGTTGTTGCTTATTTGACCTATATTGAAACTGAAAAAGCCTATTTTTAACTGAATGACCAATGTATATTTGATGGTTATCTCCCTTAATACCTAATAGACATCCGTGAACCAGATACGGCGGCCAAAAGTAGGCACCCGCTACATCACACAAAGACATTAGGCTGTCAATCATCGGGTTATCTGGCCAATCTATTACAAGTTCACAAAGGAAGAATGCAAAATCTGTATCGAAAACGTAGGTTTTATTAAAATGTTCTTATCTTTTTTTAAATATCCCTCATCTGACGTCTGCTTGATTGTGTTTAAATTAAGAAGTAGTCAGTTATAAACTATTATAATCTCCATTGAACTTGTCTTTCTTATTCATGTGTTTTCATAAGTTAACAGACGAATATGTCTAAAGGAATGCCGTGGTCAACGTAATTTGAGGTTATTCGTATCTATATAGAGCAAGCTTGTATTGTGTGTGTGCTGTAGTTAAATGAATATACCTTTCTGACTTACTTTACTTTTTGTTCCATGCACTTGTGTTGTTAAAAGTCGTGAGGGGATTACGTTGCCTTTGTTTGGACAATTTGTGTTATTCTCCTCATATTGGAAATTAGTACTTGTTCTGTTGCTCATATGTTGGAAATATGTTTTTGTGTAGCAGAGTCCAGGTTTTCACTGAGGTTTTTCTATCTAGAATATTACCACATGTATTCACATCATTCACGACCACACACAGCAAATAACATAGCACGCAGCAGGTGACAGATTTATTACATTATATTTATATAACAACTATTAAAGTGAGTGCAATGAGATTACAAACAACACAAGAAATACATCTTAACTAAATAGATACGCGGAGGTTATAAGCAATAGCTATTGAATGTTGCTCCGAACTACCCCAACCCAGTTCTAGCCGCACACTCCCCTCCCCTTATCTGCACCCTCAATTCTCTCTCAAAAACTCGTCCTCACGATCGTATTATGTGCATTCCCTCACACTCAGATCCCCTCAGGCGGGTGATCTTGACATAATACATTAAATCTATTCAACATATACTCACATGTGATCACACACTCAATCGATCTGCATATATACACACTCCAGAACATACATCGTTCACTTGGTGTCCTTCACACACCACACAAACATCCAGATCTCTTCTAGACAAAGGGCGCCCAACACACACCTTATAGAGTGACTGGCTAAGACTCAAAGGCGTATGCTGGTTCCGCCACCCTATAATCCATTCTATCTCACTAACATTCGCCAAACAGCATATCAATCGCTCTTATATAATCAGCGAGCTAAACAGACTCCTAGCTACATGTATCTCTCTCTCTCTCTCTCTCTCTCTCTCTCTATGGCCAGTCTTCCGGAGTTTAACTTTGTCTAGTATTATATAGTCTCAAGCAGTATCAGAACAGTCCAATGGCTCTCTGTGGGATGCCTAACCCAGCCATTCTCTAGTTTGGATCTAACTCCATTAAGTTGTTATTGGCACGAATCACTCTGAATTCCTGTCACTCAAAATGTCGAAGCAAGATCTGCTGGCCTCTGTCTGTCACTAACCCCACACTACCCAAATCGGAACACCAGAGTGGTCAGCTCCTAGCCCCTACCTGTACTAGACACATTCTTTCCCCCAACTTCCCGTTTTGCTTTGTTGACTTAGTATCGAGACGGTGAGTGACCTTGGCGTAGTGTCGAGACGGAGAGTGATCTTGGCACACAATCAGGTACCTTTGTTCTCAGAGTTGAAGACCACATCACACTTACCCTAAACGCTCATGCTCTGGCTGGAACTCTTGCATTAGTTCTGTTTATGATATGTTGGAAATATGTTTTTGTTCTGTTCATAATATGTTAGAAATATGTACTTGCTCTTTTCCATGTGTATTTGTCCTGTCCCTCATATATTGAACATGTGTACTTGTTCTGTCCCTCATATATTGAACATGTGTACTTGTTCTGTCCCTCATATATTGGACATGTGTACTTGTTCTGTCTCTCATATGTTGGACATGTGTACTTGTTCTGTCCCTCATATATTGGACATGTGTACTTGTTCTGTCTCTCATATGTTGGACATGTGTACTTGTTCTGTCCCTCATATATTGGACATGTGTACTTGTTCTGTCTCTCATATGTTGGACATGTGTACTTGTTCTGTCCCTCATATATTGGACATGTGTACTTGTTCTGTCTCTCATATGTTGGACATGTGTACTTGTTCTGTCCCTCATATATTGGACATGTGTACTTGTTCTGTCCCTCATATGTTGGACATGTGTACTTGTTCTGTCCCTCATATATTGGACATGTGTACTTGTTCTGTCCCTCATATGTTGGACATGTGTACTTGTTCTGTCCCTCATATATTGGACATGTGTACTTGTTCTGTCTCTCATATGTTGGACATGTGTACTTGTTCTGTCCCTCATATATTGGACATGTGTACTTGTTCTGTCTCTCATATGTTGGACATGTGTACTTGTTCTGTCCCTCATATATTGGACATGTGTACTTGTTCTGTCTCTCATATGTTGGACATGTGTACTTGTTCTGTCCCTCATATGTTGGGCATTTGTACTTGTTCTGTCTCTCATATGTTGGACATGTGTACTTGTTCTGTCCCTCATATTTTGAAAACTTCTACTGCAGATGTTCGTCTGTCCTCCTTTCGGAACCACAGTTGCTATAGGACGGGACGAAACTAGTTCTGTTTTTATGTTGTTGTTGTTGTTAAATGCCAACGATAAATATCTTTACTCTTACGTGCACACTGAAAATGGTATTAAATGACGCGTTGCAGTAGCTTTCCTTATATTCCCAGACTGCTGATGAAGGTGGACCGAGATCTTCCAGTCGGTTGTGCTATGCTTGTCTTCATCTGCATGTCGCTCCCTACTGCGAGGATCACATAAATTCCTCAATGCTTTCGCCAGACAGCCATGAAACATCCTTTTTCCAGGGAGTACTGAGTAAAAGTGAATAGGACTCTTGGTCAATATATTTCGCCTGGCCCTACCCACATTGTCCGATCAGTATGTTTTGCCTTCGACCAGACGTCAGTCTTCTCTTCCGTAATCTTCATGCAAGACACTGTTGTGTGGTGTACCTTGAAACCTCAATGGGAATTAACAGACGTTATGAAGATATGATGTTCGTCCATCACATGTGAGGAAGACCATTCTCTCTGTTCAGCCGTGTAGAGAGTCTTTTCTCTTGCTGTGCCAGCTGAAATGGGTCTTGGCGCCATGATTTGGATTAAAGTGAGGAAGAAATTGCGCCTTTTGTCAACCTCACTCTCTGGTCCTGAGCTACCATTGGCCAGTGGCAAGATATTTATTAATACGACTGGAGATCGCACAGGATGCATATTTTTCCTCAGGGTTTACTTCCGAAGATGTTCCTGTAAACAGGTATCCCGCAAGGCAGCGGGGGAATGGGGTGAGGGGGGTTGGGGTCGGGGTGACTTCTAACGTTTTTTTATCGAACCTTTCCCATAACTGCAAGAAGCCGTAGGGACATCACTCAGCGTGTGAGTTACTTGGGCATCTATCACAGGCTATATTCTAGTCCATTATAATCATGTCTAAATTTCACACACCAAAACTAACACTGTTTGCAGCTAGGGCGATGGACGCCAATCTCGGGAAGTTCAGCCGTGTGAACTAGACCGTGAAATACAACACAGGTTCGAGCTGGCAAACAGCGCCAAGGGCCTGCATCGACTGCCCATGTCCGTTGAGAAGCACGGTGAAGCTCAGAACCTTTTCCTGAACATTAAGAAAACTAAGATAATGTCCACTGACAAAACTGGACTGCAGCCATAGATTTGATTTGGAAGAGGATTTCTAAGTAGATGTTTCCCTTGTCCAACGACATAGAACATTTGTGAAGAATTGCATATGGATAGTGACTCCAACGATGAGGTCCGGTCTTCTTGCTCTGGTACTGTTGATAATACCGTTTCTACTGGTGCAGGAGACGCAATAGTTGATGAAGAATCATATTCAGCTAGCATCGAGAGTAATTTTGAGCCAGATGTATGAGTTCCTTCTGATTATGATTACGGCTACCAATGCAATTTCCATGAAGTTGCTGGGCCTAGTGTTGTTACTGTGGACCTTCCTGAGGCAGTTCTGTTTAGTTTATTTATTACTGCAGGTAGGATAATAGGTGATAATGATAATGACAGGTGATAATGGTAGGTGATAATGATAGGTGATATTCTTCTTCTTCGTACGCAGTCAGACAGTAACCATTATTTTTTCGAAAAAAGCGGCGGTCATCCTGAGGCTGTCGCCACTGCCATAGAGCTTGTCTTGCAGTTCCACTGGTGATGGCCACATCTGCTCTCTCTGATCCTCGTGTGTCGGGCAGTTCTGCAGCAGATGTTCAGCGGTCATTTTACCAGTACCGCACGGGCATTCGTCGGTACCACCTATCTTCAATTTGTTGAATAGGTGGTACCTCAGTCTATTGTGGCCAGTGCGAAGTCTAAAGACAACGACCTGCTCTCTTCGGTTCAACTGGTAATAGGCATCGTTTTTGGTGTAACCAGTATGTTCGGTTTCCCATTTGGAAATGTATCTAGCTCTAATAAGAGGTTTTGACTCTTCGTATGTCATACTGATAGGTGATATGAAAATAGGTGATACTGATAGGTGATATGTTAAGGACACCGACGATAGGTGAGTCTATATGTTTGTGATTTTTTTCTTAGTCTATATGTATGTGATTTGTGATGTTTTTCCCAGTCTCTATGTAAGTGATGTGTGATGTTTTTCTCAGTCTACATGTATGTGATTTGTGATGTTTTTCTCAGTCTATATGTATGTGATTTGTGATGTTTTTCTCAGTCTATATGTATGTGATGTTTTTCTCAGTCTATATGTATGTGATTTGTGATGTTTTTCAATATGTTCATCTCTAAAACTAACTGGCATACAACGAAAAGATCAACACATACACAAATCATAATTCATTTATTTCTCTACACACACAAAAGATCATATCTATAGACCATCATATAAAAATGTTACAGGCTTTCAAATTATGCAACCCTAGAAAAACCCCAGAAAAAAACTTTACGCTAAAAAAACTCAAAAACATTGCAAATGCAATGGAATTGCGTAATTTTTTTAATGCATGGTAATGAAGCTTAATAATGAAGAAATCGAAAATGTCATACATTTTGAATACCTTGGCTCTGTGTTATCCAGCAACGGAGACTGCGTAAAACAAATTCGAAGACGTTTGGCCATGGCGATGCAGAAGCTAAACAACATGCACAATTTATGGCATAATACTAACAAGCAACTAAAACTGAAGATCCTGAGAACATGCATATTCCCTGTGGTAACGTACAGGTCTGAGACATGGACTAAAACACAAACAGCAAGGAAGAAAATTGGAGCGTTCAAAACAAAATGTTCTAGAAAAATCCTAAAAATCCCTGGGTAAAGAGAGTGCCAAATAAAACCATCCCAGAAGACCTGAATGTTGAAGAAAACTGGCTAATAAACAATGTTATGTTTCGGAAATAGAATTTTTTCGGCCACGTCAAAGGTCATGACGGACTGGAAGAACGGTCATTGAGGACATGGCACCTGGAACGCGACGCAGTGGTCGACCAAGGCGAAGGTGGATACAAGATTTCAAAAATGATAATATAGCAAACAGACATATATTACAAACAAATGTTTTATTATTCTAGATTTATAGAAGTGTTCATAAGTGAAACAAGATTATTCACCAAAAATAATTTGAAATGTAACTTAGTGAGAAAAATTGAATTCATTTTTCTCCACAACTTAATAACGTTTAAGGGGGAGTAATTTATCAATCCCTTTCGAATGCAGTTATCAGAATGTTCGTCTGTCTGCCAGTTTGTGTATTTGTTTTTAACCACATTCATTGTGGGTTGGGAAAGACTCACAAAAGTAAGTAGAACTTACAATGCCTTCATTTTGAGTGCAATTGGAACCAAATTAGGGTACTTTTCTGTTGAGATGAAAGACCGCAGCGATTTTGAGGTTATGGCTGCACTGTTCAGCGTCAAGTCAAATTGTGTCAGTCATTCCTGATGGATCTGTTTTAAAATGTTATTTAACAGTGCATTTGTTTTGTATGACTCAACAACTAAACATCCGTAAAGAAAAATTCCTTTTCTCATTCCGAATGGAAGTGATGCGTTCTTTTTTTTTATTGCTGTTAATATTTTTTGTTTTCGCGCAACAAGGAACACAATGTGAAATCTCAAACAAGAATAAAATTGTAACCTGTCAAATGAGATGCCTGAGTAAAGTAATCAGCGTTACCAGAAGATGCAGAATGAAAAATAACATCAGAAAAATTGTGGGAACAAAGTCCTCCCAAGACATACAACATACCACAGTAGGGGATCGGCGGTTCCAGCCAAGGGAAATGTACAGACATCATCAAAGACAGCATATGGCAGGATCGGCTCACAGCAACAACAGCGACACATCTTACCCAAGAGCGAGATTTACAGCTCCCCACTACCCTCCCGGCATCAGTAGGAGGAGAAAGTTAGTAAAGTACGATAACACGAAGAGGATTACAACTACAGACTCAGTTGTCTCGAGGGAAGGCGCCGGAGGTCGCAGGTTCGAATCACGCGAAGACCGGGATTTTATCATGTAGATCTTCTGGTAAAAAGTACCCTAATCTTTTGGTAGTGAGATCGGACTCCCGTGTCTAGTGTCGACCACGTTAAAAATTCCTTGGCAGTTGGAAATCAAAAAGAGTATGCTTAACGGCCGCTGGTCGAACAAAATTCAAGTTAAAAATCTACCCAAGTTATTTACACCTTTCGCACGTTGGTTAAACCGCCCCCCCCCCCCCCCCCCCACTTTCCTTCCGCTCCAAGAAACTGGCCCTGTAGAGTCTTCTAAACCAGTATAAATACGTTATGTTTTTTATTTTTAAACAAACCACTTTGCAAATGCGATCATAGCAAGTCACGCGCATGCGCATCAAATGATTAATTAGACAGGAAGCAGCAGCGGAAATATACTGTCGAGGACAACAGTCTGGCTAACACGGTGAGGTTCGACGTGATCCCTGTAGTAGTGAGCGATACCCAGATGAAGCTAAACATAGCACAACCGTCTGGAGGACCCCGGTCCACCTTCATCTGCACGTTCGGGATGTGAGGAAAGCTATTGTAACCTGCTACTTAACTTCTATTTCAGGACACACAAAAGAGAAACCTACTCATTCTGGGCATCCGCAAACAACAACAACAACAACATCAACAACAACAACAACAACAACAACAACATGAAGCAGCTCTTGTATTAATGCTTTAAAATTTATAACGAAGGCGTGTCTTTCTGCTTTCGTCTAGTCTTTTTTCGGTTATTATTGAAATGACTAGCACGACGCCTTTCGTTGCGTAGAAACGATAGCTACAATTGTCAACTTTACAGTGAACTGTGAATTCGATTTAGTACATAAAAGCTCTACCAATTCAAACTCGGAGTTCAATAATGTTAGATAAATTTTCATGAAGAAAATATTGATCACGAACTACAGACAAAACACCCCTTCGCGAATTAGTATCACGAGCGACGGTTTGGCGATCGCTGCTATGGCTGATATGAGAGTGTAGTTAGACTTCTATACTCTATGGTAAATTAAAAAATCGTATTGTTTAGTACATTTTCAACTGAGATTTGTTTTTTTCTTCAGAGAGAGTAGAGTGGGGAGCGTCAACTATTTGAGTTTTGCTCCTTTGAACAGATGTGGGCTTGAATTGTGTGTCACATATTCTTGTTGGTAGTCAGTTGCAATAAAGCAGCAGCTGATACACAGTATATTTATGCCGACTCTGTGCTACTAGTGTCAAACATGGCCTCTGTGCAGGGCACGTGAGAGCAGAATTATAATGTGTGAAATGAAGTGTTTGAGGAAGGTCATCGGTGTTAGACAGAATGCGGAATTGCGACATTCGAAGTATAGTCGGCACTACGGCTTGTAACGAATACATTTCCAGGCAAAAAATAAGTTGGATTGGTCATCTCATGAGAATGCACCCATTGTCAACTTCTACTGATGGCTTACAACGCTGGTAGATCTGGCTACAGAGCAAGGGGGAGAGGCGGGGGGCCTGGGGCAGGAGGATAGATGACATTAGAATGATTGTGCAGAGATACGGGGCCACATTGACCGACGCAATGCACTTGGCGCAGGATAGACTACCTAAGCTCTCGACTATACAAGTGGAAAGAAAACTAATTAACTCTCTAGTCAGTTTTTGTTCTGTAAAAGTAAGTAGCATACCCTTTACAAAACGTTGCTTCTTAAAACCACCAAACTATCTTGCTGTTATACGTATCTTGGCAAGTATGCAGTACAGTAGGTGGCTATTACTTTCCGTACGTGGAGAAGCAAGAACAAAACATACCATTTCTGTTAAACTGGACACGATTCGGCTTGGCTTGGCTTGGCTTCGATCATTCTCAATCTCCCACTACCAAACACTGAAAGGACTTAAGTAGCAGAATGTAGTCCAGAGAACGGAATGCGTTGTGTCGTAGTTTACAGCGTGACTGCGATATTTGCGCCTTTCGGTCCAACACATCCGACTTCAGCAAGCATTTTTTGAGTACCGGGTTAGCATTCCCTCTTCGATCCCTTCTCCTTAGCTAGTCTACCCTGCTGCAGCCTGTTATCCAGGATCAACGCGAGGAGATGTAGAAGGGTCTTGGCAGCTATAGTTCGCTGGCCCTGACGCTAGCAGTCAGCTATGAGTCGCTGACCACTGCAGCTCATGCGCTGCTCAGCATCTTGATACCGAGTGGGATTTCTTCCGGATACTTTGGGATAGCCGTACTATCAAAGCTGTTTAGTGTAGCGGATTTATTCCTTACAGCAGAGGCTGACTCAGAAATCGTGCTAATTGTTTCTGCACATATCGATTGGAGATTAGATTATTGTCATGCACCAAAAATTCAGTGTGGACTTCGCCTTCGCAGTTCCGAAAGATGGTCGTCATTACTTTTCTCGCCGAGACGACGACTTTGAATTTTTTGAGTGTTTGTGAGTTCTGATGCTGTACTCCAAAGACTGGCATTTGTTTTCTGGGTCATAATGATGCGCCCATGACTCGTCGCCAATGATAATTCGGCGGATAAAGGCCTCGCCTTCATGTCATATCGCTTCTGAAGTTCCTGACACACCTGCTGTCGGCGCTATTTCGTATCCGGTGATAACATGTGAGAGACCTATCACGCACACACGTTCCTATGCCCAAGGGACCCATCTCACATATACTTTCCTATGCCCAAGGAACCCATCTCGCACACACTTTCCTATGCCCAAGGAACCCATCTCGCACACACTTTCCTACGCCAATCTCGCACACACTTTCCTATGCCCAAGGGACCCATCTCGCACACACTTTCCTATGCCCAAGGGACCCATCTCGCACACACTTTCCTACGCCAATCTCGCACACACTTTCCTATGCCCAAGGGACTCATCTCGCACACACTTTCCTACGCCAATCTCGCACACACTTTCCTATGCCCAAGGGACCCATCTCGCACACACTTTCCTACGCCAATCTCGCACACACTTTCCTATGCCCAAGGGACCCATCTAGCACACACTTTCCTACGCCAATCTCGCACACACTTTCCTATGCGCAAGGGACTCATCTCGCACACACTTTCCTACGCCAATCTCGCACACACTTTCCTATGACCAAGGGACCCATCTCGCACACACTTTCCTATGCCCAAGGGACTCATCTCGCACACACTTTCCTACGCTAATCTCGCACACACTTTCCTATGCCCAAGGGACTCATCTCGCACACACTTTCCTATGCCCAAGGGACTCATCTCGCACACACTTTCCTATGCCCAAGGGACCCATCTCGCACACACTTTTCTACGCCAATCTCGCACACACTTTCCTATGCCCAAGGGACCCATCTCGCACACACTTTCCTATGCCCAAGGGACCCATCTCGCACACACTTTCCTATGACCAAGGGACCCATCTCGCACACACTTTCCTATGCCCAAGGGACCCATCTCGCACACACTTTCCTACGCCAATCTCGCACACACTTTCCTATGCCCAAGGGACCCATCTCGCACACAATTTCATATGCCTAAGGGACCCATCTCGCGCACACTTTCCTATGCCCAGGGGACCCATCTCGCACACACTTTCTTATGACCAAGAGACCCATCTCGCACACACTGTCCTATGCCCATAGGACCCATCTCACACACACTTTCTTATGCCCAAGCACGACAAGATTAAGGTGATGGACTCTTAATGTGATGACTAGCTTAATCGAAATCATAATCATTTCGTCAATATCTTTCTGCTTGCAACAGCGAATGGTACGAGTCAGTTGGCCCAGGTAAGCTAAATGTGATCGGTCATCCGCTGCGAGCTTTCTCATGCAGATTCGTCGTGGCTGGATTGTCCCATTTTACGGTCCGTGCCCACCTCCTGATAGTACAGACATCCACACATGCGTCATCATATACCGCATTCATTCTTTGATGCATATCGATGGATACACAGACTTCCGCCGTCAGGAATTCAATCCCAGCACCTTGCTTCTATCGTATTTTCACGTAGGCTGCCATTTTATTGTCTGATGTGCGTATGCGCCACGGTCATGGCAATATAGTCACATTTTCACACTAGTATCACGTGTCTCTAAGCAGTGTTCTCAAAGTTATGGTGCTTGAAGTACAACTTTTCAAATCGCTCTCGTATAAACGATGGTCTGCTGCTGTTTCATAGCTCAGGACTTCATTTTCATCTCTGTCCAGATTGAGGCTTTTGGTTTTTCTTTCCACGTTTGTCTTGTATCTTTCTTCACATCCCTTCTGCATTTAGCAGAAGCTGCTTGCTGTGCTCTGTTCTTCTGCCACTAGTTCTGTAAGGGAGCTCAGCTTCTCTTCCAGTCTGTATACCTTTTTTGTCTATCATGGCTTGTAATTTGTCCTTGCTCCCCTGACAACAACATCAACATCAATGGCAAGCGACTTAACCACCTCCGTTTCTCAGATGACCTAGTGCTCATCCCAGAAACAGCCAAATACTTCAATCAGATGACATAGTACTCATCCCAGAAACAGCCAAATACTTCAATCAGATGACATAGTGCTCATCCCAGAAACAGCCAAATACTTCAATCAGATGACATAGTGCTCATCCCAGAAACAGCCAAATACTTCAATCAGATGACATAGTGCTCATCCCAGAAACAGCCAAATACTTCAATCAGATGACATAGTGCTCATCCCAGAAACAGCCAAATACTTCAATCAGATGACATAGTGCTCATCCCAGAAACAGCCAAATACTTCAATCAGATGACATAGTGCTCATCCCAGAAACAGCTAAATACTTCAATCAGATGACATAGTGCTCATCCCAGAAACAGCCAAATACTTCAATCAGATGACATAGTGCTCATCCCAGAAACAGCCAAATACTTCAATCAGATGACATAGTGCTCATCCCAGAAACAGCCAAATACTTCAATCAGATGACATAGTGCTCATCCCAGACACAGCCAAATACTTCAATCAGATGACATAGTGCTCATACCAGACACAGCCAAATACTTCAATCAGATGACATAGTGCTCATCCCAGAAACAGCCAAATACTTCAATCAGATGACATAGTGCTCATCCCAGAAACAGCCAAATACTTCAATCAGATGACATAGTGCTCATCCCAGAAACAGCCAAATACTTCAATCAGATGACATAGTGCTCATCCCAGAAACAGCCAAATACTTCAATCAGATGACATAGTGCTCATCCCAGAAACAGCCAAATACTTCAATCAGATGACATAGTGCTCATCCCAGAAACAGCCAAATACTTCAATCAGATGACATAGTGCTCATCCCAGAAACAGCCAAATACTTCAATCAGATGACATAGTGCTCATCCCAGAAACAGCCAAATACTTCAATCAGATGACATAGTGCTCATCCCAGAAACAGCCAAATACTTCAATCAGATGACATAGTGCTCATCCCAGAAACAGCCAAATACTTCAATCAGATGACATAGTGCTCATCCCAGAAACAGCCAAATACTTCAATCAGATGACATAGTGCTCATCCCAGAAACAGCCAAATACTTCAATCAGATGACATAGTGCTCATCCCAGAAACAGCCAAATACTTCAATCAGATGACATAGTGCTCATCCCAGAAACAGCCAAATACTTCAATCAGATGACATAGTGCTCATCCCAGAAACAGCCAAATACTTCAATCAGATGACATAGTGCTCATCCCAGAAACAGCCAAATACTTCAATCAGATGACATAGTGCTCATCCCAGAAACAGCCAAATACTTCAATCAGATGACATAGTGCTCATCCCAGAAACAGCCAAATACTTCAATCAGATGACATAGTGCTCATCCCAGAAACAGCCAAATACTTCAATCAGATGACATAGTGCTCATCCCAGAAACAGCCAAATACTTCAATCAGATGACATAGTGCTCATCCCAGAAACAGCCAAATACTTCAATCAGATGACATAGTGCTCATCCCAGAAACAGCCAAATACTTCAATCAGATGACACAGTGCTCATCCCAGAAACAGCCAAATACTTCAATCAGATGACATAGTGCTCATCCCAGAAACAGCCAAATACTTCAATCAGATGACATAGTGCTCATCCCAGAAACAGCCAAATACTTCAATCAGATGACATAGTGCTCATCCCAGAAACAGCCAAATACTTCAATCAGATGACATAGTGCTCATCCCAGAAACAGCCAAATACTTCAATCAGATGACATAGTGCTCATCCCAGAAACAGCCAAATACTTCAATCAGATGACATAGTGCTCATCCCAGAAACAGCCAAATACTTCAATCAGATGACATAGTGCTCATCCCAGAAACAGCTAAATACTTCAATCAGATGACATAGTGCTCATCCCAGAAACAGCCAAATACTTCAATCAGATGACATAGTGCTCATCCCAGAAACAGCCAAATACTTCAATCAGATGACATAGTGCTCATCCCAGAAACAGCCAAATACTTCAATCAGATGACATAGTGCTCATCCCAGAAACAGCCAAATACTTCAATCAGATGACACAGTGCTCATCCCAGAAACAGCCAAATACTTCAATCAGATGACACAGTGCTCATCCCAGAAACAGCCAAATACTTCAATCAGATGACATAGTGCTCATCCCAGAAACAGCCAAATACTTCAATCAGATGACATAGTGCTCATCCCAGAAACAGCCAAATACTTCAATCAGATGACATAGTGCTCATCCCAGAAACAGCCAAATACTTCAATCAGATGACATAGTGCTCATCCCAGAAACAGCCAAATACTTCAATCAGATGACATAGTGCTCATCCCAGAAACAGCCAAATACTTCAATCAGATGACATAGTGCTCATCCCAGAAACAGCCAAATACTTCAATCAGATGACATAGTGCTCATCCCAGAAACAGCCAAATACTTCAATCAGATGACATAGTGCTCATCCCAGAAACAGCCAAATACTTCAATCAGATGACATAGTGCTCATCCCAGAAACAGCCAAATACTTCAATCAGATGACATAGTGCTCATCCCAGAAACAGCCAAATACTTCAATCAGATGACATAGTGCTCATCCCAGAAACAGCCAAATACTTCAATCAGATGACATAGTGCTCATCCCAGAAACAGCCAAATACTTCAATCAGATGACATAGTGCTCATCCCAGAAACAGCCAAATACTTCAATCAGATGACATAGTGCTCATCCCAGAAACAGCCAAATACTTCAATCAGATGACATAGTGCTCATCCCAGAAACAGCCAAATACTTCAATCAGATGACATAGTGCTCATCCCAGAAACAGCCAAATACTTCAATCAGATGACATAGTGCTCATCCCAGAAACAGCCAAATACTTCAATCAGATGACATAGTGCTCATCCCAGAAACAGCCAAATACTTCAATCAGATGACATAGTGCTCATCCCAGAAACAGCCAAATACTTCAATCAGATGACATAGTGCTCATCCCAGAAACCGCCAAATACTTCAATCAGATGACATAGTGCTCATCCCAGAAACAGCCAAATACTTCAATCAGATGACATAGTGCTCATCCCAGAAACAGCCAAATACTTCAATCAGATGACATAGTGCTCATCCCAGAAACAGCCAAATACTTCAATCAGATGACATAGTGCTCATCCCAGAAACAGCCAAATACTTCAATCAGATGACATAGTGCTCATCCCAGAAACAGCCAAATACTTCAATCAGATGACATAGTGCTCATCCCAGAAACAGCCAAATACTTCAATCAGATGACATAGTGCTCATCCCAGAAACAGCCAAATACTTCAATCAGATGACATAGTGCTCATCCCAGAAACAGCCAAATACTTCAATCAGATGACATAGTGCTCATCCCAGAAACAGCTAAATACTTCAATCAGATGACATAGTGCTCATCCCAGAAACAGCCAAATACTTCAATCAGATGACATAGTGCTCATCCCAGAAACAGCCAAATACTTCAATCAGATGACATAGTGCTCATCCCAGAAACAGCCAAATACTTCAATCAGATGACATAGTGCTCATCCCAGAAACAGCCAAATACTTCAATCAGATGACACAGTGCTCATCCCAGAAACAGCCAAATACTTCAATCAGATGACACAGTGCTCATCCCAGAAACAGCCAAATACTTCAATCAGATGACATAGTGCTCATCCCAGAAACAGCCAAATACTTCAATCAGATGACATAGTGCTCATCCCAGAAACAGCCAAATACTTCAATCAGATGACATAGTGCTCATCCCAGAAATAGCCAAATACTTCAATCAGATGACATAGTGCTCATCCCAGAAACAGCCAAATACTTCAATCAGATGACATAGTGCTCATCCCAGAAACAGCCAAATACTTCAATCAGATGACATAGTGCTCATCCCAGAAACAGCCAAATACTTCAATCAGATGACATAGTGCTCATCCCAGAAACAGCCAAATACTTCAATCAGATGACATAGTGCTCATCCCAGAAACAGCCAAATACTTCAATCAGATGACATAGTGCTCATCCCAGAAACAGCCAAATACTTCAATCAGATGACATAGTGCTCATCCCAGAAACAGCCAAATACTTCAATCAGATGACATAGTGCTCATCCCAGAAACAGCCAAATACTTCAATCAGATGACATAGTGCTCATCCCAGAAACAGCCAAATACTTCAATCAGATGACATAGTGCTCATCCCAGAAACAGCCAAATACTTCAATCAGATGACATAGTGCTCATCCCAGAAACAGCCAAATACTTCAATCAGATGACATAGTGCTCATCCCAGAAACAGCCAAATACTTCAATCAGATGACATAGTGCTCATCCCAGAAACAGCCAAATACTTCAATCAGATGACATAGTGCTCATCCCAGAAACAGCCAAATACTTCAATCAGATGACATAGTGCTCATCCCAGAAACAGCCAAATACTTCAATCAGATGACATAGTGCTCATCCCAGAAACAGCCAAATACTTCAATCAGATGACATAGTGCTCATCCCAGAAACAGCCAAATACTTCAATCAGATGACATAGTGCTCATCCCAGAAACAGCCAAATACTTCAATCAGATGACATAGTGCTCATCCCAGAAACAGCCAAATACTTCAATCAGATGACATAGTGCTCATCCCAGAAACAGCCAAATACTTCAATCAGATGACATAGTGCTCATCCCAGAAACAGCCAAATACTTCAATCAGATGACATAGTGCTCATCCCAGAAACAGCCAAATACTTCAATCAGATGACATAGTGCTCATCCCAGAAACAGCCAAATACTTCAATCAGATGACATAGTGCTCATCCCAGAAACAGCCAAATACTTCAATCAGATGACATAGTGCTCATCCCAGAAACAGCCAAATACTTCAATCAGATGACATAGTGCTCATCCCAGAAACAGCCAAATACTTCAATCAGATGACATAGTGCTCATCCCAGAAACAGCCAAATACTTCAATCAGATGACATAGTGCTCATCCCAGAAACAGCCAAATACTTCAATCAGATGACATAGTGCTCATCCCAGAAACAGCCAAATACTTCAATCAGATGACATAGTGCTCATCCCAGAAACAGCCAAATACTTCAATCAGATGACATAGTGCTCATCCCAGAAACAGCCAAATACTTCAATCAGATGGCAGCTATGCTTCACAAATAAGGAAAAAAGAGGACTTCAAGATGAACACCTTCAAGACAAAAGTCATACGTAACCATTTCGCTACCAACGACCCGGTCATTCTCGATGGCATGAATCAAGAGGACGTGGAGGAGTACATCTACCTGGGACGACTAACGAACATGAAGTTTGACCTTACATGCGAAAGCAATGAAAGCCAGATAGTCTTGTTTACAGATGCCCTTTCCGTGGTTACAGCACTAAAAAGCCAGAAAAAACAGAACTTTATGATTTAAGAGCAGTACTCTGTCAACTATGTCAGCAGTCCGCACCAAAAAGAGTAGTGGTACAGTGGGTTCCATTCCACTGTAACATCCAAGGCAACGAGGAGGCAGACAGACTGGCAAAAGAAGGTGCAACGTTACCACAACCAGATTCTAGTGTGACCTACGAAGAGTCCACAGGTTTATTAGGGCCAGATACATGCCAAATGGGAAACAGAGCATACTGGCTACACAAAAAAATGATGCCTTTTACCAGTAGAACAGAAGAGAGCAGGTCGTGGTCTTCAGACTCCGCACAGGTCCCAATAGACTGAGGTACCACCTATTCAATAAACTGAAGATATGTGGTACTGACGAATGCACCTGTGGTACAGGGAAAATTACCGCTGAACAACTACTGCAAAATTGCCCGACATACGAGGACCAGAGAAAGCACATATGGTCATCACCAGGGCCAACACTAGACAAGCTCTATGGCAGTGTCGACAGCCTCAGAATGACTGCTGCTGTCTTCGAACAAATTCAAGTTGACGTCTGACAGCGTACGAAGAAGAAGAAGAAGTTTCACCTAAACCCAGAACCAACAAGATGTCTCGTGGGCAGGGCGGTTTTCTCGTCCATAAAAAAATCACTTGATCATACCCACGACCAGAGTCTGCGCCTCTCGCTACTTAACTTATCAGTTGTCCCTGCGTTGTGTTACACCGCAGAAACAAGGTCACTAAGAAAAGATATTGAGTCTAAACTCAGAGTGACCCAAGCCTTCCTCTAGAGACGAATGATCAGCCTCACGCTCCACAAGCAACGTTTGAAGGGTCTTCACAACACTGTACGTACATCAAATATCATTGGTGAAGGATGCATATAACCACACAGACAAGGTAAAACGTCGCTTGGCTGGTCACCTGCTTCGGAGATCTGATGACCGTTGGATCACAGTAACAGCAGTCTGGTAACCACGAGCAAGGGGAGACCACTTACGCGCTGGCCTGACTTTATCGAACTCAGAAACAACATCCACGACGCAACTTATCTCTCCCCCCCCCCTCCCCCCCCCCTCCCCTGGTTCACCGTGGCCCAAGACAGAAGACAATGGAAAATATGTTGGGACCCGCAGCTGCGTATCCGCCTCCGAGGAACGGGTCGGGTCGTCAAGTAATCCACCAATCCAAGAATCCACTAGATTAAGATTCTTTTCCGGCTTTTAGGATTGCCATAATTAGCTCCACTGTCATATTTCGAACTTCCTTTTAGCGGGTGTTTATGGTATCGCTATGTTTTACTGTGAGCTGTGTACGTTTGTTCCAGTCTGATCTTTTAAAGTTCCACTGAGAAAGTGGTTTTTGTTCCTCGTGGACATAATTAAGGTTGATGGAGAGAGTTTAACTGCGATGTGGTAATTGGTTCATTGTCGATCTATCCGTCGGCTAGGACAGTAGTCCTGGGGTTAATGTCAAGTCCGGGATTAATGTGGTTTTCCATTATTGAGTAACAAGTTTGAGGAGCGATGGCGGGGATGGGGGAGGGGGGAGGGAAAGCGGGTTTAACGGGCCTACTTGTTTATTTGTGAGTTGCTGATTTTATAAATATTGTTCATTCCTGCACCTCCCACCCCCCCCCCCACCCCTCTTGCACCAGTTTCTATCTAACCTCATCCTTCTGAGAGGTTGTTGGAGTAGCTGGCCATGATGAAGTATGTTGCTTTTATCTGCATTGCCTCTACCATGAGGGCTCTGTCTATAGGGTTGTTTATATTAAATAGTAAAATTCGCTGGTTGTCGGTGATCATTTTTTTTAAATTTTGGCGTTCGCCATATTTCTCTGTTCCCCAAGGCGATGTGCATTGCATTATGTTTTTATTTTACGCCTGTCAGTCTAGTGCCTCCGACTTCGACATGCATTTTATGTAAGGTCTGCTACCTCCTTCGTGTTCTAAAGGTTTGCTTCCCCGGGGTAACGGCCGTGGTGTGAGATGGGGAGCGAACCCAGCACCTTCGAGTTGTGAGCTTGTCACTTAACCTCTAAGCCCACGCAGTCTCCCTATTCGGTGAATATATATGTACAGCTGGTCTCTGTTACTCTATGTGTAAGTCTCTCTAACTGCTGAGGTGAAATGGAGTAACGTATTAATAGAAGCACTCTTCTCACGTGACCCTCTCTGTTCTGCCTGTGTGTCTGTTACCCTCTGATAGAGAATCTGTTGGAGGTTTAGGTGCGTCTTTTGCGTGCTCGCCCCTTTTACCTTCTCTTCCACAAGTCTCACTTTCAGCGCCTGCTTTTTGTGGTATATGCCTTCTGCATTCCAGTGCATCATTGTATTTTAGTCTTCTTGGATCTAGTGAGATCTCGACTGTAAGGTTTTCCCTCTGTTTCCGTTCCATGGCTCTTCGAATCGGTAAGGGTGACCACCAGTAACTTGAGCGAGATCCTTTTGAGGTCAAGGGCCCGGCACTCTTCCCGACTTGTGCTAAAGTTGGCCATGGTTTTCAAGACCAACCACCAAATATAGAATGTTATATAGAGGGAAAGTTATATAGACGAAAAAGTTCCCTCCAGTTTTCAACTGCCAGTTTTTAAACGCTACTATGATGATCAAAATTTGACACCGGTGGTTATTAGCGACTGCAAAATATATTATTATCATCTTATTGGAGATGTGAATTTGAATAATTTTTATATCGAAAGAGTTATATCCGTTTTGGCACGAAATAATGTTGCGGGTATCATGTTTTGATCGAGAGACAATGATATTTTTTGAAGGTCATTCGAAGTCGAGACCCAAACGAGAGAACGTCTAAAATGGCGTGTCGTTTCTCAACGCCCATTCGCCCATTTGCGGGCCGGGAACTGAGGGCTTGCGGATCGAAACCACTTTGAGAAGCATAGATCGTCAGATTCATACTTCAGACTCGCCCAAATATATGCATCAGCGGCGTACTTCCTTGCAGATGGGCAGATGTAATAACACACCCAAGTTTGTGACCCCTAACACGACGACAAGCGATACGCTGCTGCAGATAAGGTCGAGTAAGAAAGAAATTGCTAGAACACACGGGGCTGAGGATGCAGCAGTGAATGAGTTGGCAGCAGTGAATGAGTTGGCAGCAGTGAATGGGTTGGCAGCAGTGAATGAGTTGGCAGCAGACAGAGACTCATATCTGGCTGCTAGCATTAGAGTCAGAGAACTATCGCTGATCAAGACCCTATTGTACCTCCAAACGGAGGCCCTGGGAATAGGGTACATAAGAGTTGTCTGACAAAGTAAATAGGGATCGCAGTGGGAAGGCAAACCCGAGATGTAAAAAGAAAGGCCACAGAAACCAGATGTGCAGGGCTGAAAGTCGCATATATCGCAGCATTGCTGTAAACTACGACACAACCTTACATGGTCTTTGCAGTAATAATAATAATAATAATAATAATAAAAAGAAGAAGAAGACAGAATAAAGATACTAATACAACCAGATATGGCCTTCACTGGAACCCAAATGGAAAGAAAAATATATAGAGGCCAAAGGCACATAGTAAGGGCAGTAAAAATATAGATAGGTTGAAAACAAAGGTTTCACTGGCTCTTCATTTCACCCCAAATGTGATGTCAATATCATTAGATAGTTCGGAAAAGTGCAATAAAGTAATGAAGAAAGAATAAACCATTGTGAAGGAAGACTAACGTCTGATCGGGCAAAATATAATGATCAGACATGTGCGTCAGGGTCAGACAAAATATAATGATCAGACATGTGCGTCAGGGTCAGACAAAATATAATGATCAGACATGTGCGTCAGGGTCAGACAAAATATAATGATCAGACATGTGCGTCAGGGTCAGACAAAATATAATGATCAGATATGTGCGTCAGGGTCAGACAAAATATAATGATCAGACATGTGAGTCAGGGTCAGACAAAATATAATGATCAGACATGTGCGTCAGGGTCAGACAAAATATAATGATCAGACATGTGCGTCAGGGTCAGACAAAATATAATGATCAAGACACTCACCTTTGCTTCCATGCAGCCCTTACTGGAAACATATTGTTTTCACGACAGCCTGTTAACGAGGTGAGGGGTCGGTGTGTTCCCCGCAGTAATGAGAGACACGCAGATGAAGCCAAGGATAGCACGACCGCCTGGAGGACCCCGTTCCACCTTCATTAGTACACTCGGCGTGTCAGGAAAGCTACGACATCCCGCCACTCAATGTCCTTTTCGGGGCGCACAAAAGAACAGTCCTACTCATTGTGACTATTCAACAACAACAGCAACATATCCCATTAAGACTTTAATCACTGTATGTTCTAAACAGAATCAGAAAGAGATTGTCAAGTCAGGAATACTTCAGTATTACCCACATTAGATAACAACGCAGACACTTTAGAACAGACATTAACAGAAATGGATGATGTCTGTCCGTACACAACTGGGGAGGTTAAAGTAATTATTCGCATGTTGTTCAATTTGTGTTTATTCAAGATGGCAATGTTAAGACTCAGTCTTGCCAGAGTCAATTGACCTGGTAGCAAATGACATCGCAGATCTGGATAATTTCAAAATATGTTAGCGTAATTAGAAGACGAGAAACACAGTACCCCTGGAGAACATTGATTATGTCAAAGTAACACTCCCCCAGCATTGTTTTTTCACGCTTCGTTTTTTTTTTATAGATCTGTCACTTGCACCGTTTTCCTGTCGCGTGTCGATGTCAGATGGAGATCTGAGAAAGTGGGATTGGATCAATGAATTGAGCGCTTAGCGCTTTCAAGCTTATAAAAATCAACGCAGGAGAGAGTTATCCAACTTTAGCGCTTTTTGAAAAGAAGTCGCCCTCAGCGTCTTGCAACCTTTGGTTTGAGGAATGTTTCATGTTTAGCTTGCTCGAAGGGAAGCAAATGCAACGACTCGGCTATTTCTGTGGATCTATTTGGGAAATTTGTCAAGATAAATAGCTTGCTCTGAAGAGATTACAAATCGTTTGAATAGATGAGTGATGGAGACACAGTTCAAAACAAGAGAAATCTGGGAATTCCCCATTAAAACAGCCGACTTGAAATTGCGAATTTCATCGGGAAATCCCTCTAGGGTTGTCATTAGATAATATTAACTTAAATTGACTTTCTGCTAAACTTAAAAATAACGAAAAACCAATGGTGCAATTCATTTTTAATGGTTGTCTTCCCCTTGGAAATGAGTCTTCTGTTTTGTTTTTGTCCTACCCATCTTGCCTTGCTGTGTCGCACAGAAGAGATATGCCTAGACCTGGTTTGTGATGGGCGGAGCAGACTTGTGTTGACATCTTGTTGAGTGTTTCTTTGATCACCTATATTCATCGTTGTCAGGGTCGACCTCTTGCTCATGGTCCTGAGATATCCATGTAGCCTGATTTCGTTGCAGGTTGATCAAACTGTAGTCTTGCCAAATGACCAAACAACATTATCTTTTGTGTTACAATACAGTAGTTAACCGATGTAGTCTTGGTAAATGACCAAACGACATTATCTTCTGTGTTCCAATACAGTAGTTAACCGATGTAGTCTTGGTAAATGACCAAAAGACATAATCTTCTGTGTTCCAATACAGTAGTTAACCGATGTAGTCTTGGTAAATGACCAAAAGACATAATCTTCTGTGTTCCAATACAGTAGTTAACCGATGTAGTCTTGGTAAATGACCAAAAGACATTATCTTCTGTGTATCAATGCAGCAGCTAACCGATGTAGTCCCCATCATATAACTCACCGTGCTGATGCGAATTGTGTCGCGAATTTTCTTTCCTGCCGAACTTCGTACACAACGCATCCCGCAAGTCTGGACCTTACACTTGTGCATGTCTAATAGTATCCATGTCTAACACTGATACCAGAACATAGGGATGATCCACGTGTTTATCAGCGTATGTTTAGTGGATATAATGACACTTGGATTTTTCAGTATCGGTGCTATTTGGTGTGCACCTTGTGTGCCTTTTGAATTCCATTTTATATCTCCCTGTCGAGTCTTCCGTCTTCAATGAATATACTTCCCAGCTACGTAAATTCCCAAACCTGCTTTCGAGTTTTGACTCCCTTACAAAGAACCTGGCCTGAACAAGCTGGTGTGCAAATAGCAACATTCTCAAAAATGTATACACTGGCACAGTCAGGCCGGTGCACGAATATGACATGACAGCCTGGGCCACGGCATCAAAAACAAACTCAGATCGCCTAAACAGAATTCAAAACTCAGGCTTAAGGATAAGAGCAGAAGAAATACAGACTATACTAATCAAGACAATGGAAACATATACAAATATAAGACCCCAAAATTATAGACAAGAGAAAAGAGTGCTGACATATAGCGAAAAGAAGCTACGCATGCCTGACCATCCCATACATGTCAAACTGAAACATCCAATTAAATAGAGGATTAAGAGAACTAGCTTCATTCATTTATCAAACCACCTATACCAAAAATATGGGGATCTAATACCCTGCCAACCTGCAGAAATAGAAAAGTGTATCAACTATGAAGAACCATGATAAAACACAAACAAGCACAGAGATCCGAGGAATCAAAAGAAAAGACCTACACAGTGCCACAAGCTAAAAACTGTGGCACAGGCGAGGACTGAAGAGAAATATAATACCAAGGAATTAACACAGGTGTACACATATGGTTCAACAGAGGGACAGGTGGGAACGGGGAAGGAGGCACATTCATAAGATACAAAAGTGGGAATATTACAGAAGAGGCTTTCCCAACAGGGAGGTCGTCTACAAACCTCAGAGCAGAATGTATGGTCCTCCTTCGAGGACTTAGAATACTTGAGGCAGAAATACAACCATCAACAAAAACAGTTATCCTCAAAGATTGCAAATATTTAATAGAGGCAATTCAGAAAACAAAAACCGAACCGCTGTTATCAGGAATCATAGCAGAACTAGGACAAGATATCCTCAACAGTTGCGCTCCGCTCTCCCACGGCAGAATCACGGGAAAACGAAAGATCTGATAATCTAGCAAAAGATGACTGTTAAAAAGGCAATACTTAATCATTGAGTACCATACTGAGAGATCAAGAACATCATCATAAATCAGTATATACACCAATGGAAAGAAGACAGAAATATAAGCCGTACACCAGACCCAATTCACTAACTCAGAAGAAACCAACAGACTATCTTCTTTCGCCTGAGAACTGGACACTGCAGACTACTAGAACATCTACACGACTAAAGAACTCACACACCGATGAATGCACATGTGGGACAGGGGGCCAGAATCCTGAACACATTCTACAGGAATGGCTACTCTATAGGGCAATGGTATGCCAGACCTGGCCAGAGTGTGCGGAGCTAAGCCAAAAGCTGTAGAGTTGAGGACTATATACTTTATCTGATAATTGACTTGCGGATTTAGCATGACCAAAGATCCTGAACTTAAAGAAGAAGAAGAAGCGTTTTGCTGCCAGGGTTTAAACTTTGTACGTCGTCCTTTTATTGTCACAGTTCTGTATTATCACAGTTTATCTTCCTGTCATATTCTAGGCAGGCTGAGTCGAGACACGTGAGGTATTGTAAATGCTCTTCTATATTGTAGAAGAGGCTCTGATCGTCTGCAGAAATAAATTAATTTCATCGATTCCTCACGGTGATTGGATATTCTGGTGATTGTATCCATATAGATGATGAATAAAGGGGATAGCACACATCCTTGACGTGTCCCACTCAATCAGTGTCTAAATGAAAATGTAGTTTTTACAAAAAATGAAACCCGTCACTCCATTTGAAGAAGCACATGTCCAACACTACATTTGGATTGACCCTACCCAGGTTATAATGAATCCGTTTGTTTGCAGTGTGGTTTTATTGGTAATCTTTTTTTTTTTTCACGAAAGTGAGGCTGTCATATTTTCTAGCATCGATAAAATATGACCTGGAAATAAACCCCGAAAAGACACAACGAATGACAAACAACAAGAGCGGATTAAATGAAATAATCAATAAAGATGGCAAACAAATCGACACAGTTGCACAATTAAAATATTTAGGACTTGTAATTGGGGCATAGGGGATCAGATCTGAGAATAATATGTGAACAAGCAATAACGGTCCTCACTACACTGAAATTCTAATGGAAAGACAAGAACATCTCGCTTGAAACTAAGATCATACTAATGCAAACACAAATTATGAGACATGGGCAGTGAAAGCTGAGTTGCAGAGAGATATCCAGGCGATGGAGATGAGATACTACTGACGGATCTTTGGAATAACATAGCGAGACCGTGTCTCAAATGTCAACGTACGCAACACAATTGCAGTATGTCGGATATTTACAAGACAGACTATAAGTGGTTTTAAAAAAAACACGTTGCTCAAGTGGTACGGCCATGTAATACAAACGGGAGGATCTATTCAATAAACTGATGAGTGCACCTGTGGTACTGGGAAAATGACCCCTGAACATGGGATGCAAAATTTCCCGACATTCGAGGACCAGAGAAATCACGTGTGGCCATCACCAGTGCCAACACTAGACAAGCTTTATGACAGTGTCGACAGCCTCAGGATGACTAATGCTTCCTTTGAACAAATTCAAGTCGACGTCTTACACGTACGAAGAAGACGAAGAAGAAGAAGAAGAAGAAGATGAAGAAGAAGAAGAAGAAGAAGAATAAGAAGAAGAAGAGAAGAAGAAGAAAACGAAGAAGAAGAAGAAGAAGAAGAAGAAGAAGAAGAAGAGAAACAAATATAACCCATCGTTACTACACGTTTAACATATATTTGAAGGACACAATCCCCACGAGAAAAGATTGAATTCTTTGAGCTAAAATGCTACAAGAAAATGCTCAAAATACATCTGGTAGCGAAAAAGAGAAACGCAGATATCCTACAACACCTGGATATAGAACAAAACTAGCTAGTAAACAACATTATTTCTAGGAAATTACAAATATGTTTGTCACATCATACGCCCCAATGACATAGAAAGAACGAAAATCCTTCATTACCCATACCATATCTATTTGTGTCCCCCGACCGCTGTCTTCGACTCTGAACAGAGTATTATTGACTCGCTATATGTCTATGGGAAGAACTGGTTTATAAATTCAATTTTGACTAGAAAATGCAAATACGTTGGTCACATCAAGAGACACAACGGTCTCGAGAGAACAGTGATGGAAGGTATGGTGCCAGGCAAAAGAGGAAGGAGTAAACCAAGAAGACGATGACACCAAGATATCCAGGAATGCCTGGGTATGACTGTGGCGGAGGCTGGAGTTCTGCACTGGAACGAGTTTCTTTCAGACAGATTGTGATGGAAGCGACGTTCTATAAAGGACATGCTACATGATGAGATGCCTATGACATTTCCAAGAAATAATCCTATTAATTAATTTATGTTAACACATCTCGTGAAAATCACTTCATAATATTGCAAATTTACATGTTGTTGTTCGCCCATCACGAGTGATGAGGACCTTTTCTTTTTTTCACCAAGCCAGTCTTTCCAGTCGAGTATACGGTAATTCCGGGTTGGGAATGGGTGCAGAGATAGCTGACGATTTGGATTTTTGATCTGCATACTCGCAGGCAGTGACAGCATGGAAAGTTACCTTTGCGAGATGGTGATCGTGATTTTCAGCAAATTCATGTATCTTATCTGCTTTATTGTTCAGCCAGGAGTCCCGCAACTGATGCAGCTTTTTGACTGTAGTTTAGCTTGTCAGTGGGCTTACGCTCTCCCCTTCGCCGCTCGCCCGTCGTCACAGGACTCGACTGTGTTATTACTGTATAAATAAAAATAGAATGACTTGCGCGATGAATTTGATTTAAGTGAGGAAGGGTTGCTCAATTCGCCGACCTCACTCTCCCGCCCGAGTCCAACTTTAACCAGTGGCAAGACAAGTCAGGACGACTGGATATGGACTCGGGTGCAGTGCATGACCACGGCTGCTCAAGTGCCTCGCCGTGTTCTGTGCGGTCCACACCGCTCAGCACATTTGCTGTCGTGGTAGCCTGATGACGAATTTCCTGCTTAGCTGGCTGGGCTTTCCAGAGCAGGGCAAATCTAAAAAAAGATTTCCCTGTTCTTAGCGTCCTACTTTTTCTTTTACCACCTCTCCTGTCCCATTTCTCTCCGTACGTTTGTTTGGGTCTCTCACTGACAAAGACTCCGAGATAGGCGAGACGTCTTGTCACCTCCAGTGGTAAGGAGTGACCTCTATACACCTACGGCCTAAGTGTTAGCAAGGTGCCTCGAGAGTACGTGTGCATTTTCGCTGCACAGCCCATCGATTTTGCGCTCACGCGTTGTCGGGAATAGGTAACGATATAATTAGAGCTCAAATACAACTAGAATACAGCACATTACCAAATAAATGAATCTTATTTCCCATATATCAGTTGCAGTAGGTCCTCATATGGTGTTCCATCGATAAAACACTTCTTGAATTCATTCGAGTTTTAGAAGAAGATGAAATATCACAGAATATCCGAAGCCGACGTATCAGCGGCCAGTCACGGCGATCGACCGGAAGTTAAAAACTACTTAACCTTGCATAACTTCTAGCCGCTTAGACACCTGTTACAGCATGATCGGTAGTGACGAATGCTATTAACTGGTTTTTATGAAATCTCGAGGAGAAAACCTAGGTACGAGATCTGGAAAAGCCGCGGATATAACTAGAAGAGCGGAGGAACAAGTCGTCAGTTTCCACAGCAAAGAGGGGATAGACAAGTCGAGATCTTTTGCGGTGCGAGATAATGGATAGAAAAGAAGATAGATTCATTTCTAGAGCGGAGAACAAGTCGACATCAGTCAGTAGCGAGAAACTATGAAAACAGGACCATCTTTATACCGTCGAAGAGAAAGCAGATAGATTTTTGGAGTACAGAGAGAGAAAGAGGTTTCGACAGACAATCTTTCACCACGAGAGTGCAAATACTTAGCAGCATTTCATGAAGAGGTAAATTGTAATGAGACTGATGTTTCGCATAGCAAGTGGTAGAAACAAATCTATAAGTGCGTCATGAGGAACACGCATGGCTAAGTCATCTTAGATACTATTTATTTGCACCGCTGATGAGATTCCAGTGTCTAACATAAGTATCTCAAAAATCCAGCGTCCAACTAGAGAGATATTTGACTAGCACAGCGAACCAGCGCTTTAACGATCACTACAAGCCACAGTCGACAAGGAGAACAGGACCACGGACGAAATCACCTGGGTTGCCGAACAGACACGAATCTTCAATTCTGTTGCAATCCACATAACGGTTCATCTATAAAGTTACAGTTCGACTATCAAGTAACTGTTTGTTTATCAAGTTACAATTCGTCTATCAAATTACAGTTGGTCTATCAAATTACAGTTCGTAAATCAAGTTACAGTTCCTCTATCAAGACATGGTTCGTCTATCACGTTGTAGTTCGTAATGAAGTAGTAGTTCATATTTCTTACGACCAGACAGGTTTTGTTTTGAGTGAAGATTGCAGAGACAGTTGGGAACGTTTAGACATAAAGTTTCATTGTAGTGCTTTAATTTCAATTAGTGTCATAGTTAATCTGTTGGAAGTGAGAATATAGTTAGTGCAGACCCCTTGCACCATCTGTTACGGTAGTTCAGCCAGCTGGAGCTGCTACAGATGCGGTATTGAATTTTAGAGAATTGATATGAGTTTTGAGAGTACGTGTTTCGGAACGAACTTTAGAACCTACACCAGAAATATAAAATGCAAGAAAAGATAACTCGTTCTCCACGAAAACAGACAAATTAAAAAAAGAAAATAATAACTTTGCTGCTTTACCTTACACTCTCTTGTATAATACGCACACGTTTTATTCATTTGGACCCGCCAACACTGTGGTGTGTATTAAACGGGAGTATTTAAAAAAATTCGGTTTTTTTTTCAATACAAAAAAAATTAGGGAGGGGGGGGGGGGGGGAGGCAGTGAACTTAAGGTTAGGTGTCAGCTTCCGGTACCGGATGTCTAATCACGGTGGAGACTGGAATTTTTTCACGTGGATCTTCTTGTAAAAATGTATATCTCTGGGTACGGAGATCGGACTCCCGTGTTCAGTGTCGAGCACGTTAAAAATCCCTTGGCAGTTATAAATCGAAAAATATAGGCTAAGCGGCCGCTGCCCGGACAAAAATTCAAAATTCTAGTTAAATATCTACCCAAATTATTTGTACCCTGTCCAAGGCCTAGTAAGCCGCAGGAAGTATAACGAATATTTACTACGGATGGACTGTCCAAAGACTTAGGCCCGCATTGGTACAGCGTTCCAAAAGATCCTGACGTATACAGAATATTGTTGGCTTTCATACGGCACGTCTGCAGGACTGATGCCGAAATGTGATGTGAAAATAATGTAGGTTGGATAGTTTGTCTCAATTTGACAGTGAAAATGGCGGCGAAATTTAATGTGCAGCGTTTTCTAGTTAGATTTATGACAAGGTGGACTAAAGTACTTAAAATGTTGATGCTGCATACATATTTATGTTTGTTATTACTCACAATTTAAGTTTGTTTTCACAAATCTTTCATAAAATAAAATCTTGAAAAGTCGTGGCCCGTATTATTCACGAATTTTAATTTTACCAGTTAAATTTAGGCTAAAATCAAGCATGCGAATTATACACGGGCCTAGTTTGTATTATTTGCGACACTTTACGGTAATTAATATATGATACCAGGTTTTACTTAATGAACGGGATTCGCGCAGACAGCGTGCTGATACCACCTGATCCTGTTTCTCAGTATAATCCCTAATTGATGTTCTTCCTACGATACGTCGTTGTTCTTGTCCATAATAATTAAACATTATCATGTCATTAGCAGCTTTCACAAAGTCTGTAACAACACCATTAGGTGCAGAGTAATAACACTGGATCCCATATAATCCTTTTAATTATGAAAAATCTGTTTTGCCCACTTCCTAAAACGCCTGGTTGTACAGTACGAACACCATCGATTAATTCTCAGTAAATAGACAGAAACGGGTATTCCCGCATCTTTGCTTCTCCATTTTGTGTTTAGTGGAAAAACTGTCTGACCGTCAATGATGTGGTCTTAATAAAAACCCACTCAATGCCACGTGACAAGAATAGTACATATACCCTAGAGATGTTATTTCGGTTGATCGTGTTTTTTCCTCGTGGCCAATCTATCGCTCGAAAGTCGGTCACCATTTTGTCCGAAAATTAACGAAGGCGCTGGTTTGGAATTATTACGGGAGTTACTTCCAACCCCAAATACATATCAAGACAGGAAATACTAGTACATTTGTTTTATCATCTTGTGAGAATGGGATCTGGTTAACTAACACTACGTGCCTATCATTATCATCATTATACTTGCCATCATTTTCAGCACCAACAGCATCCTCAGCACCATTATCATCCAACTCGTTCCTCATGAAATATAGGACTGCAACGAATGCTATTCCCGTTCTGAACCGTCTTCTTGAGGTCCGACTGCGAGACTTCGGCTACACTGGCTTACTCCTCCACCATTATTGGCCAGGTGTTACTTGGCCGTCTCACTCGTCTCATTCCCTGTGCGTTCCAATCTAGAGCAAGTCTGGTTATATTGCAACGTCCATCACTACTTTCACTTTCTAATCTCCCTTTGTGTTTATTGTTGACGTGTTTCTTACCACTTATATAGATATATTTGTTATCACCTATGGCTGAGTGACACAAAGTATATGTCGAAGACATCTGTTGGTGAAGGTCTACAGTCTGGAACACAAGACACGTTTCCTCCCAGTGATTAGTTATTTTATTTTTACACTTATGCCGTTAAGTGTAGTCTATTCTCCGCCAAGTACGTTGCGTCGGTTAGTATATGTAAGCTTGTGTCGTTACATAATCACTCTAATGTCATCTGCCACATTTGTAAGCCATCAATGGAAGTTGATGAGGGTTCATTCTCATGATATGAGCAAACCAACCTATTTTGTGCCTTGAATTTGTATTCTGCACAAGACATAGTGCCGACCATACTTCGAATGTGGTCGTTTCGCATTATGTCTTTCCTGGTAACATCGATGACCTTCAACAAACACTTCATTTCACTCGTCTAAATTCTGCTCTCACGCGCCCTAGACAGAGACTATGTTTCTTAATGGTAGCACAGAGTCGGCATAAATATACTGTTTATCAGCTGTTGCTTTGTTGCGAAACTAATTCTCGGGTCCCTAAGCAGCGGGGGCAGCTGCTAAGTCACCGCAAATGCGTTTTGACACCAAGTTTCGATTTCCCTGTCGATCCTACTATCAGCCAAAAATATGCTGCCCATATACTTGAACTCATAGGCTTGTTGGAGAGCAATGTCATTCACACTGATATTGAGTGACCCAGGTGTTCTACTCTGATTACATTACCTAAAAATAGTATTTATATCCTCAGTCACAAAGCAGCCATAGAATGTAACATTTAGACGGTTACTATTTAAGACCTCTGAAGACGAATTTATTACGATTCATGTTGCAACTGGACATCTTCTGACCACGGTCAAATAGTAACTGTGTGCCATGATGTTCGTCCATCACATGTGATGAAGACCACTCTCTTTTTTCAGCCGTGTGGAAAGTCTTTTCTCTTGTTGTGTCCGCTGAAATGAGTGACTTGCGCTGTGATTTGGATTAAAGTGAGGAAGAGACCGCCTTTTGTCAACCTCACTCACTGGTCTTGAGCTACCTTTGGCCAGCGGCAAGATTTTATCGAGACGACTGGAGATAGCATAGGATGCAGATTTTTCCTCAGTGTTTACTCCCGAAGCCTTTTCCGTAAACATATATCCCACAAGGCAGCTGCGGATGATGACATTTATCGTTGTGTGTCGTGCCTTTTCCATAATCGCAAAAGGTCGTAGGGCCATCTCTCCCAGGCCGTGTTCTAATCCACTATAGTCGTGTCTAAATTACAATCACACCAAAACCGACGCTGTTTGCAGCCAGGGCAACAATCTCACGAAGTTCCGCCGTGTGAGATACACCGTGAAAACACGACACCGGTTTAAGCGTAGTGCTAGCTCATACAGCCGATTTCCAGGCCAGGATAATCGAAAAGAAGAAAACACAAAAAACGACGAATTGACCAGTCCAAATGGAAAACAACGACACATTTCCTTGAACACAAGTGTCAGTTGTCGACTAGTGTGAATTCCAGGCAAATCCGTGGCGTGGCGGCATCCATAATGAACTAAACCACCAGAGCAATGTAAACCCGCAGCCAGTAAGGCGATATCTTTGTCGCTGTGTACCATATGGATGGAAAATATATCCGACATTCTAAAGCAACAGTCTCCGTGAACAAATTTAAGCAAAGATTTAATGTGACTAGAATTTTATCACTTGTGATCAATATTTTAACCGATAAAGATTTGTGTTACCAGTTACAGTAACAGAACAAGACATGGAGCAGACGTTAGTCAATGATGATACTGATGATAGTGACTGCCACAGAAGGATCTGTTTCGATGAGACTTCACCTGTTCGCATACTTCTACAGGAAAGCTCTTCATCACCTCGTCCAGAAAGCGAGCGTGATGAAACAAGCAACTTCTCGAAGAAATCTTAGTTTGGATCCATAACTTGACCCTGTGACATTATTCCAATGCCAAAAATGGCAATTAAAATAAAATATACAGGAAGGGTCTGAGTTCTAAATTGTTCACTTATATTACAAAAAAACAAACAAAAACTCGAAGGACGGAAAATTGAAAAGAAAAAAAAAAAGAAATCATAAAGAAAAAAAACAGCTAAGATTTCAATGAAATATCAAGTCAAAACAAAAGGTTTATAATGCAGAGTCTTCCAATTTGTTTTCTAAACGACAGCAGCGACGACCTTATCTTGACGTCCGGAAAAGAATAAGACGACAGAGACAACGCTTAACGAACTTTCAATATGCCAGCTCTTCTAGATCCCTAAGGCGGAATTGGAACTGCAATTTAATTGTGAAAAACTGACCAGAAAAGCTATCAAGAACTCTATTTTACAAAAAGATTGTAAATTCATTGGCCTAGATAGTGTCTTATCAGAAGCAGACATTCAGACTTCAGCTGAGATATTATAGAAATTACTTGGTAAAGTGTGGGGGCGGCGTGGGCTAGTGGCTAAGTGACACGGCTCCCAACCCAAGATGCTGGGTTCGATCCCCATCACAGCACCGGCCCTTATCCCGGGGAAGCAAACCCTTAGAAAATGTTGGAGGAAGCAGACCCTTACATAAAATGAATGCTATAGTCGGATGTACTGGACGGACAGGCGCAAAATAAAAAAACCACAGGGCAACGCACACCGCTTTGGGGAATAGAGAAATAAGGCGAACGCAAAACAACAAAAAAACTTGGTAAAGTTTGGGATAGAGAAGTAATACCAGCAGCCTAGAAGGAAGGATACGTAGTCGAGTTACAGTGGACACGTTATGGTGCATAATGTTATAATCGGTGAGTGTGAAGGTAATGAACATGGTCATATTAGAGAGATTGGACAAGATGAGAGGATCCTTCTTTTCTCACCTTTCTCTTCTTACCCCACATTCTGTTTCATTTAACCATATTCAATAATCAATCACTCTTACATAACTTTCATGCGTGCCCTCAGGGTGAGGCCCTTCCACTGCACTTTGGTTGGGTTGACCTATGAGATCGCCCTAAATAGAATAGGTACATACAGACACATGCATGTATCTAGGCACTGTTAACGCGTCCTGATATCACCTAAAAGGCTGCGGCCTGGAGTGGAAAGATCGTGCATTCGCCAGTAGAATACAGAGAAGCAAACACTTTACACACACACACACACACACACACAGATGCACACACACAGATGCACACACACACAAAGAGATATTGAAAGATGTCATAGATAATCCGTTGATAGTCGAACATGCTAGTTTTCGGAAAAATCCAAAATGTCTAGATTAGCTACACTGCAGATACTTGTTGAACAATGTCTAATATTAAACGCTTCAATTTATTCGAGACTCGTAGAATATGAGCAACATTTGCCAGTTTGGACAGGGAATCACTCTAAAATTGGTCAGCTTCTTTGGAGAGCCCATGAAGTTCAGTACTATAAATAAGAAATCGTACGAAAATATGCAACGTAGAGTTCTACATGATTGAGAGCTTTCTGATTAAGATAGGAATTGGAGTGCGCCAGGGTTGTCTCCTATTACCATTTCTCTTTCTTTTGGCTCTTTACTGGATTGTGAAGAACACGACTTCTACCTACGAAAATAGAAGTCAGTGGCTTTTGGTGAAAAGATTAGATGGTCTGGCCTTTGGTGATGACCTGGCTTGTCTGTCCCATTACCACAATCAAATTCAAAATCCAAAGTTACTGAATTGTCACTGATATTAGGTCTGAGAGTACACAAAATACAAAGTTACTGAATTGTCACTGATATTAGGTCTAAGAGTACACAAAATACAAACTTACTGAATTGTCACTGATATTAGGTCTCAGAGTACACAAAATACAAACTTACTGAATTGTCACTGATATTAGTACTGAGTACACAGAGAAAAACACAGATCATGAGAATAAAACCACAAAACGGCAAACGGATTGTACTGGAAGAGACGGTGCAAAAAGATCTAGAATCATTCTTAAATCTTGGTAGTTATATAGACACGGTGGGGGATGATAGGGGTCGGTCGGGGGTGGGGGGGGGGAGTTTTGGCATAGGTTTCAAATTAGAAATATAAATGGTGAGAGGAGCTTATATTGCTTTGGGGAATTTATGGAAATCTAAAGAAACTGAGTCCGCCACAAAAATACGGATCTTCAACTCTAGTGTTAAGTCCGTCCTTCTGTATGACTGTGACGTGGGAAAAAACTCCAATGTTAAGTCCTTCCTACAGTACGATATGTGACGTGATAACAACTCAAATGTTAAGTTCGTCCTTCTGTACGACTCGGTGACGTGGGAACAACTCCAATGTTAAGTCCGTCCTACTCTGTCACTTGGGAACAACTCCAATGTTAAGTCCTTCCTACAGTACGACTCTGTGACGTGGGAACAACTCCAATGTTAAGTCCGTCCTACTCTGTGACGTGGGAACAACTCCAATGTTAAGTCCGTTCTACTCTGTGACGTGGGAACAACTCCAATGTTAAGTCCGTCCTACTCTGTGACGTGGGAACAACTCCAATGTTAAGTCCGTCCTACTCTGTGACGTGGGAACAACTCGAATGTTGTCCGTCCTACTGTATGACGTTGGAACAACTCCAATGTAGTCCATCCTACTCTGTGACGTTGGAAGAACTCCAGTGTTAAGTCTGAACTACTCTGTGACGTAGGAACAACTCTAATGCTAAGACCGTCCTACTTTATGACTCTGTCCCGTAATAAACAACAAAAATCACAACTGAAAAGGTTCAAGCTTTCACCAATGAATGTCTAGGCACAAAATGGAGGGAATAAAATGGTATGATGAAGTCACTAATGTAGATCTGGGGGAAAAGAACCAGACAGATGCCAATTAGGACTAGACGTAAAGGGAAGGCGTTGGTTGATGGATAGGACACACATTACGGAAAGCAGCTGATAGCATTATAAAGCTTTTCCGAAATTCTCAAGTCAAGAGAAATAGGGTTAGACATAAACAGTCGTGAAGAAAATAAGCCCAGATAAATTAGTAAATGACAGGAAAGTCGTGGGACGAGCTTCAAATGATGGCACGTGATAGGAAGACGTAGCGAGTATTTGTTGGGCCTATGCTCCTCAGTAAGTTTAGCGCTTTTGATTGATTGACAACTCTCCGGGTGAACTCGAATCATAAGAATTTGCCATCGTCATTCTGCGGAAAAACGTAAGCCAATTTCATGTCACGTGAATACTGAGGTTGAAGCATTTAAAAACATGTAATACTGTCCCATGAGTGTTTGAAGAACCATTCTTCACTAATGTAATACTGTCCCATGAGTGTTTGAAGAACTATTCTTCACTAATGTAATACTGTCCCATGAGTGTTTGAAGAACCATTCTTCACTAATGTAATACTGTCCCATGAGTGTTTGAAGAACCATTCTTCACTAATGTAATACTGTCCCATGAGTGTTTGAAGAACTATTCTTCACTAATGTAATACTGTCCCATGAGTGTTTGAAGAACCATTCTTCACTAATGTAATACTGTCCCATGAGTGTTTGAAGAACTATTCTTCACTAATGTAATACTGTCCCATGAGTGTTTGAAGAACCATTCTTCACTAATGTAATACTGTCCTATGAGTGTTTGAAGAACTATTCTTCACTAATGTAATACTGTCCCATGAGTGTTTAAAGAACCATTCTTCACTAATGTAATACTATCTAATTAGCGTTTCAAGAATCATTCTTTACTAATGTAATTCTGTCTAATGAGTGTTTGAAGAACCATTCTTCACTAATGCAATTGTCGTAAGGAAATTGTCGAAACATGACAGACACACATGATTAGTTTAACAACTGATCTTATTTTCATGTTTTTTTAATCCAATTTTACGTAGTTTTTTTCGTTTTACAGCACAGTGTGGGTATAGCTCGATTCATTATAATCGATTAATTAAACGATATTCAAGTTGTTCATGTGAAACTGTGAAAACAAGCCAAAATTTACAGCATAGCGGAAAGATGAAGTAAAAACAACAATTGCAGAGAAAAAAAATAAATACAAAATATGGGTTAAGAGCGAAGCGGCGAAAGACTTTTCAGAATTTGAAATTGCAAGAAAAGTCACAAAGAGGGTAATTCAAGATGGAAAATTAAAAAAACATGGAAATAATACAGAGAAAATATAAACTCAGATAGTAAAAATGTAATTAGAAACCTGTACCAACAAATTAATTTTTTAATGAGACAGACGAGTGTTAAAAACCTAACAGAAATAATAAGGGATGAAAAGGGAAATGATATAAACGACAGAAGAAAGATGAAAGCAGTATTTCGAAGAGCTATTAAATAAACGGGGAAAATATTAATAACACAAGATATCAACATGGTCATCACCCACATTGTTAGAACCGGATATAACAGAATCAGAGAATTGGAAAAACAAACCGCCGTGCAATCGTCACCATCTGACGAACTAATCAAGGCAAAAAAAGATGTAGGGATAACCTGTCTACACAGACTGTATAATCTTGTGTGGATTAAACAGAAAACTCCAGACGGCTGAAGAAGTACAACAATAATCCCCATTTGGAAAAAGGGGCACACACAAAAAAAAGACTACAAAATATAGAGGAACATCATTACATAGCCACACTGGAGAGATATTCTGTCATGTACTAAGAATAACCTACGTCCAATCATAAAACCGCAGCTTAGCGAAGCAAAGATGGGATTTGGAAAAAACAGGATCTGTAAAGATGCAATCTTCGTACTCAGGAAATTAACGGAGAAAGTAATTGAGTGCGATCAAACACTAATCATTACCTTCGTGGACCGAGACATTCGATCGATTGATTAGATACCGACTGTCGACAACATTAGAATGCTATGGAGTAAACACATATCTAACCAACCTATATAGAAAGAAGTCTTCATTTAAAATAGCCAAAAGTAAGAATAAACGCAGGAAATTCCGACAAATTTCATATTAGATCCGTTGGTCGGCAAGGATATATAATATCTCTTTACTGTTTATGCCATGTGTAGGGAAGGAAACCTAACGTCTGCCCAGGCAAAATATACTGATCAGACATGTTAGTCGGGTTCAGGTAATATATACTGATCAGACATGTTAGGTTCAGGCAAAACATACTAGACAAGACCCTCACCTTGGCTTTCTCGTAGCCCTGCCTGGAAACGGGCTGTTTTAATGGCAGCCTGACTAACAAGGTGAAGGATCGACGCAATTCCTGTAGTAGTGAGCGACACACAAATGAAGCCAAGAATAGCACAATCGCCTGGAGGACCCAGGTTCACTTTTACCAGCACACGTGGTATGTGAGAAAAGCTACAACAACACGCCACTTTTTAGGACGCACAAAAAAGAAATCCTACTGATTGTGTGCATTCAACAACAACATCACATATGTAGACGAAATATGTAAAACTGAGGGAAAAAACTAACATAAATTCAGTCTATTTTCTGTTTATGATGAAATTTATTAACCAGTTCTCCTCTATGTCCAACTCTCGTCAAATGTGTCTATTATATTTTTTTTTTCGCTTCGTTGTATTCTGAAGATCCTTCTATAACATTTCGAATGAACGGACTCGATTCTCGTCCTTGAGGTCAGGGTATAGATTACAGTTTGAAAATCAACATAGAGAAACCCGAAATTATGACAATTGCAAGAAAAGAAAGCGAAACAACAATATTCACACAAAAGCAACAATTAAGGTCAGGTCAGGTCAGGTCATCCCGTAACCGGTAAGGTCGTTGGGGCACACATGAAGACAGCCTCACAACTCCACGCCATCCCTCTCTGTCAGAAGCCGCTGCATGTGACTCTTCTGGTCGGAGACTGGTCCATTCTTTTATGTTGTCTTCCCATCTCTTTTTGGGCCGGCCTCTTCGTCGTCTGCCATGCACCTTCCCGTGGAGGATTGTGTTTGCAAGACCATTTGATCTCGATATGTGACCGTACCAAGTGAGTTTCCTTCTTTTGACAGTTGCCAAGAGATCTTCGAAAGGCCCTATTGCCGTCGTAATTCTATTTCGGATTTCCTCGTTTGTAACTCGATCTTTGTACGTGACGTTTAAAAGTCTTTGGAAACATCTCATCTCCAAGGCCTGTATCCTTCGTTGAAGGTCAGCTGTAACTGTCCATGTCTCACACGCATAGAGAAATATTGACAGAACCAGTGTACGCATTAATCTGATTTTCGTGAGTAGTACTAACCGTTTATCTTGCCAGATTTTGTTAAGCCGTGCAAGCGCCGCTACTGTCTGTGCTATTCTGGCCAATACTTCACATTTTGACCCTTCATCACTGACAATCGACCAAAGATATTTAAAACGGTCAACTACTTCGAGTTCTTGACCGTTTGCTTTTATCTTGCTGTTGAAGCCCGTAGCGTTGTTTGTCATTAGTTTTGTCTTTCCAGCGTTTATCTCCATACCATAGTCAAGAGCTGTTTCATCGAGCCTTCTGACCCATTCCTGGAGTTCTGCTTCTGAACCCGCCAACCCGTCGATATCATCTGCAAAACGAAGGTTAGTAATCGTTTGGCCCCGTATCTTGACAGTACCAACGTGACCTCCAAGTGCCTCACTCATAATTCCTTCAAGGAATATATTGAAAAGAGTTGGAGAGGGTGTACACCCCTGTCTCACACCAACTGATGTGCGAAACCAGTCTCCTCGCCTCACATTCACAAGAACTGCACTAGACGCCTTGTTATACAGGTGTTCAAGGACCGTTATAATATTTCCGTTGATATTATACATCCTCATGGTTGCCCAAAGCGCTTTATGCCATACCCTATCAAACGCCTTCTTAAAATCCACAAACACATGATACAGTGTTTGCTGCTGTTCTGGATATTTCTCGCTTAGCAGCCTTAAATTAAATATCTGTTCTGTAGTTCTTCTTTCCTGTCTGAACCCTGCTTGCTCCTCGGCAATAATGTTCTCTGCTTGGGGTTTCAATCGGTCGAGGATTAATTTAAGCATGACCTTGCTAGGGTAGCTAATGAGGCTTATTGTTCTGTAATTTTGGCACAGCTTTAGGTTTCCAGACTTATGTAGCGGTGTAACTATAGATTTCGTCCACAAGTCCGGCCAGTTTCCTGTCGCCCATATTGTGTTACAGATGTGTGTCAGGCCTTCCACCACTACCTCTCCACCTGCTTGTAAGAGCTCTGCTGGTATATTGTCCACGCCGGCCGCCTTCCCTCTTCTCAAGGTCTTTACCGCTGCAATTACCTCTTCCTTCGTTATCAGTTGGTTATCCTCTATATTTGTTGGTGTTGGGGGGAATGTTTTCTCAGGCTTGTTTCGCCCTTCATAGTTGTATAGCTCGGAACAGTACTCTGTCCATCTTGCCAGTACATCATTTCCCTCAATGAGGGCAACAATTAAAGTCGGTGAAAAATGGGTGTTTACCTGGGTAACATAATCTCAGGCGACATTGAAATTCAAAACAAGTCTTTTTCCTAGAGGGTATCCACAAGCTATTGAACATGTGTACCACTGGACTGCCTCTCTTCCGGGATACTTGAAAAACTAGTACCTACAGTCCAGTATATCATATCATCATCACACCCTTTAGACACGAGTGGGGAAGACTCGATAATCCTGCAAGACAACTTCCGTAAGAGAGACAACTCTGCCACAAACAAATGCTGCCTTGCAGATAGGCTGGGGACAACCAAAGACTAAGGAGGGAAACCTTACAGAAACGCCTGTTGAAATCGGATGCACTGGGCCACAGGCTTAACGAAACAGTGCAACGTAAATCGTTGTATGATGACGTCACAACCTAACAGAAAAAAGTATGGTGCTCTCATCCTGTGGAGTCCCGCCAGGCAGCGAGGGTGCCGGGCCTCACGCCTCGAAGGGGCCCACCAAATGCTACTGGTGGTCACCCACCCATGTGCTGTGGAGTCAAGGCACACGGTGATGGGGCAAAAAAAGTTAGATCGAGAGAAACCGAATGAGAGCCAGACAAAGAATGGCAATAATAATGAAACTTGCTGGCACAAGCTGGGGAGCAGACGAAAGAATACTAAAGAAACTGTACACTGGAAGAGTGAGACCAGTTCTCGAGTATGGCATTGCGGCATGGACAACAACAGCAAAGGCGAACTTTGATAAAATAAGCTTCAAAACCAAGCCATGATAGTTATAACAGGAGACATGAAGTCAACGCCAATTGTAGAACTGGAAAAGATTACAAAACTGCAATCGATGACCAACAGAAGAGACTGCATAGCTCAACAGCAAGCTGAGAAACTCAGAAGACTGACTGACCATCCAATGCATCAGAGACTAAATAGATTTGGAAATGGGAAACTAAAGCGAAGAAACTTTGCAGAAATAGCCAAAGCAAAGATGTGCGAAGACCCTATGAACACCATAACAACACCAACGCCCATCCCTACTGTACGCAAACCCACATAGAAACAGCATATCATTCTGGAGGTGGTAGAAAATATACCAGGTATTGGAAACACGTACATCCGGTATGAAAACGAAAGAAAAGACATAACCCTGAGGTATATAACGAAAAACTACCCAAGCATGGACTGGACCCATGCATTCACAAACGGTTCTGTAACAAACACAACACATAACGGAGGGGCAGGGGTATTCCTGAGCCTACCAAATGGTAGAAAAATAACACTGTCAGTGGCAACTGGAAAATACTCAAGCAATTTTAGAGTAGAGGCAGAGGCACTGAGATCTGCAGTAGAAGCAATGCTGACAGGCGAAAGCAATGAAAGCCAGATAGTCCTGTTTACAGATGCCCTGGCCGTAGTTACAGCACTAAAAAGCCAGAAAAATACTGAACTTAATGATTTAAGAGCAGTACTCTGTCAACTATGCCAGCAGTCCGCACCAAAAAGAGTAGTGGGTTCCATCCCACTGTAACATCCAAGGCAAGGAGGAGGCAGACAGACTGGCAAAAGAAGGTGTAAGACTACCACAACCAGATTCTAGTGGGACCTACGAAGTGTAGGGCCAGATACATGGCCAAATGGGACACAACACACTGGCTACACAAAAAACGATACCTACTACCAGTTGAACAGAAGAGAGCAGGTCGTGGCCTTTAGACTTTTGTGGCACAGGCCACAACAGACTGAGGTACCACCTATTCAATAAACTGAAGATAGGTGGCACTGACGAATGCACCTGTGGTAGAGGGAAAATGACCACTGAACATCTTCTGCAAAACTGCCCGATATACGAGGACCAGAGAAAGCACATGTGGCCATCACCAGTGGCAACACCAGACAAGCTCTATGGCAGTGTCGACAGCCTCAGGATGACAGTTGCTTTCTTCGAACAAATACAAGTAGACGCCTGACAGCGTACGAAGAAGAAGAAGAAGAAGAAGAAGAAGAAGAAGAAGAAGAAGAAGACGAAGAAGAAGAAGAAGAAAAAGAAGAAGAAGAAGAAGAAGAAGAAGAAGAAGAAGAAGAAGAAGAAGAACATGTGTACAGAATGTGCTGCCAGCCAACAGAATAATATTGACAAATAAGAAACAAAAAATATATGGTTCGCACTCTAGTAAAAGTGTAAAAAATGAAATGGTTGTTACTCAATTACTGTCCTTCGCATGTATGTATGTTTGTCTGTCTGTCTGTATATATATATATATATATGTATATTGTTGTTGATTTTTTTTGTGTTCGCCTTATTTCTCTAATCCCCAAGGCGGTGTGTTGCACTGTGGTTTTTATTTTGCGCCTGTCGGCCCAGTTCATCCGACTTCAGCATGCATTTTATGTAAGGGTTTGCTTCCTCCTGCATTTTATAAAGGTTTGTTTCCCCCGGATAACGGCCGGTGCTGTGATGGGAATCGAACCCAGCACCTTCTGATTTTAGCCGTGTCACTTAACCACTAGCCCACGCCGTCCCCGTGTATGTATGTATGTATGTATGTATATATGTATGTATGTATGTATGTATGTATGTATGTATGTATGTATGTATGTATGTATGTATGTATGTATGTATGTATGTATGTATGTATATATGTATGTATGTATGTATGTATGTATGTATGTAAGTATGTATGTATTTATGTATGTATGTATGTATGTACGTACGTACATACGTACGTATGTACGTACGTCTGTCTGTCTGTCTGTCTGTCTGTCTGTCTGTATGTATGTATGTTAATGTGTGTGCAGGTGCGCTGGTGGGTGCGGGTGGGGTGGTGGGTGGTTTGCGTGCGTGCGCTCACGCGCATGTATGTATGTATTCCGCATATGAGGTTCGGTCACGAATTGTTGATGTACTTGTACGTTTCCATAGACAAAACTGCTTCTTACATTATCTTTGGTTTGCGCAAATCATCACAATTTGGTCGGAATACCCCCGCCTGCCTCCTGTGGTTTTCTGGCATGCCGAATTATGTATGTATGATACAACTGAGTAAAAGCTTGCGACATCAGCGGTTTCATTTCTGCCCCCATTGACTTGGGGGAAGCCTAATCGCATGAATGTTTTCAGAAGATAACCCTTAAAAAAATCTGCCTTCACTTTTGTTCCCAGTCGTCTTGATCTTATCTTGCCACTGAATCGGCGTAGTTAAGGACGCGAGAATGAGGCTGACGTGCGACACTCGCCTTAACTAGAATCCAATCCAGGTGCAAGTTCCTTCGTTTTAATTTCACGTTCGTTACACCACTGCCTACTATGACAAGTACACCAAGATTGCCTTTGATTGTTGGTGCATGGAGCATTTGCAACTTTTATGGATCGTGTGCAAAACTTACTCCACCCCGGGGCAAGTGGGTGTCCTATTTCCTTGTACTAGATGCAGCAGACAGCTCACGTAAACAGCTAATTTTTGACAAATTAGTTCTTATCGACCACGATGGACGAACACCATGTATATGTGTGTGTGTGTATGTGCGTGCACGTATGCACTGTAGATCCCTACTCACTGATAATGTTTTTCCAAAGCGATGTGTATGCTGTTGCTGCGATTGCTTGCGTCGCAATTCGTTTTACATGATAAGGCTGCTAGATTCATTCACATACCTCTTTAGTTGCATTTTACGCCATGCATTCGTGTGAAGTGGTCCAATTATTTTCTACTCTAGTAATGAAAGTATCGGCATACTCCATGAGAATATATATATATATATATACACGAGGCGTGTTCAAATGAAACCAGTCCAAAATTCAACAAGCGAGCATATGTACGATGCGTATAATGACATCACTTCTGGTGTTAACAGCACATACCAACCGTCAAGGTTGCAAAATTTAATTATCCTCCGACTAATAGTTTCCTCAGCAGACCGTTGAAAAAATGACGTTTGTGATTCGGAATTCATCCAGAGTTCATCAATGAATGTTCATTCTGCGATGTATGTCAACTGGACGACATCCTTTAGCTGTTAGATGGCTGGCTGGCTGATAAACTCTGTACGGATTCCGTATTATACACGCCATGTTTTCAACGGTCTGCTGAGAAAACTTTGAGTCAATAGATAATGGATTTCTGCAAACTTGACGGTTGGTATGTGCTGTTAACACCAGAAGTAACGTCATTATGAACATCGTACGTATTTTCACTTGTTGCAGTTATATCCGGCTTCATTTGAACACATCTTGTATATATATTTATATATATATATATATATGAGGAAATACGATATAAAATTACAACAGCAATAGGGCCTTTTTGAAGACCTCTTGGCAGCTGTCAAAAGAAGGAGACTCGCTTGGTACAGTCACATATCGAGATCAAATGGTCTTGCAAATACAATCCTCCAAGGAAAAGTGCAAGGCAGACGACGAAGAGGCCGGTCCAAAAAGAGGTGAGAGGACAACATAAAAGAATGGACCAATCTCCGACCAGAAGAGGCACAGGCAGCAGTCGCTGACAGAGAAAGGTTGCGTGGGGTTGTGAGGATGTCTTCATGTGTGCCCATCGACCTCACCCGTTACTGGATGACATGACCTGACCTGACCTGATATATATATATATATATATATACACACTACACGGGTGTGTTTAAGTGTGTGTGTGACTTACAAGGGCTGCTACAGCTGAGAGGTAAGGCGATCGTCTCTCAAAAAAATGAACGAGTGTAAGAACTAAACAGCGGGTGATCGAACCGTGGACGTTTCAAGCGACCCCTAGTGTCAATGCAGTGGACATATCGGAGACGGACGATAATCACAGAGGTCTCGTGTACACAATGTGCACATAAAATAACAGTTGGCAGTTAACAATAGAAAAAAGCAGGCTGTTAGGCGCTGTCCAAGCAAAGACATTCGGAAATTAATTATATGTAGATTTCTAACCAATCCTCGTGATCTGGAGTAAACAAAAATATATGCTGGCTGTGCAAACTCCAGTTGCCTCTGGACCAAGGTACCTCAAGTCCAATTAATGGAGTTGATGATAGCGCAAAACTTCTTCACTAAAATCTAGTGCTTCTTCTTCTTCTGTTTCTTCTCTTCTTCTTCTTATTCTTCTTGTTCTTTTTTTTCTTCTCTTTCGGCGGTCGTAATTGTAAAGGATGTTGTTTTGTAGTTAGCAGCGAGGCTGCGATATCTGCGCATTTCGGTAAAACACATCCAATTTTAGCTGGCTTTTTTTAGTAGTGTTGTTGCCTTCCCACTGCGGTCTCTATCCCTTGGCTAGATTACACTACTGGCGACTGTAGCCCGTTTCCAGGACCACGATGTGGAGCCGGAAAAGGGTCTCGCTCAGCTATAGTTCGCTGACCTTGATGCATTTAGTCAGCTATGAGTCACTGGCTCCTGTCAGCTCACGCCCTGCTGCATCTTGGCCCCCAACTAACATCTAATTTGTAGCTGAGATCACAGTGTCAGAAATTAACCGATAGCAAACATCTCGCAAGCCCAACGCAGTTGCCATCTTCGCTAGACGAGCAGGTTTATTGGTGTATAGGGTTACAGATAGCCGAGGCTGAAATTAGCAAAATTTACCATATCAGCTCACATTTAAGCTGTTACTTCGTAAATTACATTTCTAGCTCTTTATCCTCGACGGCTGTGTCTGGTTTTGAAACTACTTTATCATTTTTGAAAGCTTGTATTTAATTTTACATATTTTTTAGTTATGTGTCAGCGACCGACAGATGACTGCTAAGGCCAAGGTCAGCGATCGAAATATGACTGCTCAGGCCAGGGTCAGCGACCGAAAGATGACTGCTAAGGCCAGGGTCAGCGACCGAAAGATGACTGCTAAGGCCAAGGTCAGCGATCGAAAGATGACTGCTAAGGCCAGGGTCAGCGACCGAAAGATGACTGCTAAGGCCAGGGTCAGCGACCGAAAGATGACTGCTAAGACCAGGGTCAGCGATCGATAGATGACTGCTAAGGCCAGGGCCAGCGACCGAAAGATGACTGCTCAGGCCAGGGTCAGCGACCGAAAGATGACTGCTAAGGCCAGGGTCAGCGACCGAAAGATGACTGCTAAGGCCAGGGTCAGCGATCGAAAGATGACTGCTAAGGCCAGGGTCAGCGACCGAAAGATGACTGCTAAGGCCAGGGTCAGCGACCGAAAGATGACTGCTAAGGCCAGGGTCAGCGACTGAAAGATGACTGCTAAGGCCAGGGTCAGCGACCGAAAGATAACTGTTATCAAGACGCTTCAACGTCTCCACGTGGTGATCCAGGATAGAATCCACTGTAATCAGGGGAACTGGCCAAGGAGATGGGATCGAAGAGGAAAGGCTAACCCGGTACCCACAAATGCTTGCTGAGGTCGGATATGTCGGACCGAAAGGTGCAAATATCGCAGTCGAGCTATAAACTACAGAACAACGCATACCATTCTCTGGACTACTTCCTGCATTTGCACAGCCCTTTTCATGGGTGTATAGCAGGGGTTTGAGAACGAACGAAGGAGAAAAATAATTTAGTTAGGATCAAACCTTGTATTTGACAATTCCGACACTTCTCGATAAGCCGGAGAGCTGATACTTTTAGGACAAGCACAAACTCGATGATAATACACTTGAAAGATATGTTTAGGACAGTATTGTGCCAATTAGGGACATCATCATCATCATGTAGCATGTCCTTTGTAGAACGTCGCTCCCATCACAGTCTGTCTGAAAGAAACTCGTTCTCTTGCCAAAACTTCAGCCTCCGCCACAGTCATACTCAGGCATTCCTGGATTTCTTGGTGCCGTCGTATTCTTGGTCTACCCCTTCCTCTTTTGCCTGGCACCATACCTTCCATCACCGTTCTCTCAAGACCGTTGTGTCTCTTGATGTGACCAAGGTATTTGCATTTTATAGCCAAAATGGAATTGATTAACCAGTTCTGCTCTATGCTCAACTCTTGCCGAATGTCTACATTTTTTTTTTCTCTGTCCAGGGTATTCTGAGGATCTTTCTGTAACATGTTGACTCGAAGGATTCGATTCTTTGTCTAGAAGTTTTGGTAATCGTCCATGATTCACAGCCACAAGCTGCCACAGGGAAAAAAACACAGGCTCTCAAGACTTTTACTTTTATCATTTTGTTGGTGCTCTACCATAATTTCTTCAGGCTGTTCAGTCTCTGTTGAAAATTGCCACAATTGTGTTGATCTGTGTGTTCATATGGAAACGGGTGCCATTGTATGTGTGAGGATGTACATTTGCGTATTTATGTGTCTGTGTGCATGCTTACGTGTTTCAACGAAACAAAAATCCGCATCTACCTATCCTGCGTGGTCACAGTCCTGCAGTACGGCTCCGATTCCTAGACATTGCTCAAACATGACATGTCAAGACTGGAGGCCTTTCCACATGCACAACCAGCTGCGTATCCTGAGCATCCGATGGCATGACTACATCCGCAACGTAGAGGTCTATGCGAAATAAAGCCTCCTCCCAATTATAGACACACTCGACAGCCGCTGAGTTTCTTTGTTCGGTCGTGTTGTGCGGCTGGACCAGAAAACCCCGACCCACAAAATACTCCACAATTCTTTCCCCCCAAACGGCTGGAGGCGCAGAAGGAGCGTCCCCGCACATTTTGGCTCTAGCAGATATCAACCTCCACCTCCGCTCTGGACGAGGCCTTGAACCACGCTATAGCAGTGGATTACATGTGGCCGATATTACTATTATTATCATGCTTATGTGTGAGTATGTGTGTAATAATGTTCGCTTAGGCGTCTGAGGCCCGTTGCGTCGGATGAACATCACCAGTTGTAACTGCGTGCTGCCAGGCCTCCTCTAATGCATATGGGGAAGTCGCTACCTGTTGAAGCACATGTTTCGGGTACGACCTCTCCGGCGCTTCCAGCCAGCAGGGTGGAGGCCGTTTGCACTGTTGACTGTCTTTTGAAGAACCTGGTGAGCTGGGACCTCCTTGTCCAGTCGGACAACATGACCGAACAGGGAAATGCGGCGACGTTCCAGAATAACCGAGACAGAGGGGAGATGTGTCTTTGCAGAAACGTCTACATTCCGGACAAAATCGTATCAACGAATGCCAAGGATGTGTCGCTGATTTCGCATATGGAAAGCCTCAAGTCTCGAGGTGTCACTTTTTTTGCAGGGTCTAGGTCTCGGAGCTATACACGAGGACAGGGATCACGCACGAGTGGTAGATGCGCTGTTTAGTGCCACCAGAGAGCCTACTGTTCTTCCACACACGGGCGGAGATCGTTCATCGCCGAAGCCGCTAGACCAATCCGCTTGTGTAAGTCGGAGTTACTGCGGCAGTCGGGTGCAAATCGTACTGCCGAGGTAGGAGAAATCATTGGCACCCTCCGCAGTGTGACCATGGACTACTATGTCCCGAGGCCGTTTGTCAGAGCCAAGATTCTAGTTTTGGTCTTTGCCCATGATATTGACAGGCCCATATTTCTCGTAATGCTGTCCAGGATCTCAAGGGACTGCTGCAGGGCTGTACTGTCTGAGCCGAGCAGGACTATATCATCTGGGGCTTCTGGTTCGAGCGCCATAACAGGCCGTTGAATTGTGTTGCTCCCAAAGTCGGTGTGATTTATGTGTGTTTACCAGAATTATCCCACGATATTCCCGTTCATTCTTGGATTTAAATGTATGTGTGTGCACGTGCGAATCTATGTTTGTCCGTATGTAGGTTTATTTTATAATATTACAGATGCACGAAAGCGTGCTTAAATAGTCGATTCAAATAAAAGTTTCAACATTTTACACTTGTTAGTGCTTATTAAAAATAATATCGTTTTTACGAAACAATTATTAGGTACACTTATGAGCAAGAGTTGACAGTTAGGTTTTTTTTACTTTAGAATGTTAATAAACTCATGGGCAGCAGAGAAGATTAATGAGGATGTGGTAAGGGAGTGTCATGAGCACGGCCAATTTGTTGCTCACAGTAGATGAAAGAAAATTAGTGATCGTGTTGTAAGAAGATATGGTTGCAACAGACTATAACAGTGGACGAAATTGTTGGGGAAAGGGGTATCGGGGGAGAAAGAGAGAAAATGATGGTCGATCTAACATCATGACACGGAGGACGGTCGTCAGATAAACAACTTTTAGAACAGCTAGTTCGGGATGTGCATGATCGCTTCCGGTCTGATTTCCTGAGCTTCCTTCACTTTAGCATTGCATTATTGCGTTAATGTCAGACATAAACGGTTGACAACTTTGTGCTGCTTTAGTAATATTATTTTTTAAAATTGTTTTTGTCCCATACCAGAAACTGGCGTAGGGATGAAATGTTAAAGACTTCATTGTACTAAGTCATATTTAGTGTGAGGTGGGGTGGCCAGTTTCCTTCCTTGGTGCCGTTGTTTCTTTAACCAAATATCAGGAACCCATTTTTTTTACGGAATACTTTTTTCCCTTTCTGTTGTTTAATATCGTTAAGCCTTGTAAATAGCTCATACAAGAACTGTATAATCGATGGGCATAGTGTCACTGTTGGATCTTCTTCTTCTTCTTTCTCTTATTGTTCTTCTTCGTTTCTCAAACTCCCGCCACCAAGTCCTGCAAAGGGCTTTGCAAAAAGCAGAATGTTGCCCGGAGAATGGATTGAGCTGTGTCGTACTTTACAGTTACGATATTTGCACCTTTAGGTCCGACACATCTGACTTCAGCATGGCATATTTGCGTGCCGGGTTAGCATTCTTTCTTTGCCGCCCCCCCCCTCATCTTAGCCAGTATGTCCTGTTGCATCCTGTATCCAGGATCACTGCTGAGAGGTTGAGAAGGGTCTTGACAGCTCTGGGTCTCTGGCCCCTGACGCTAGCAGTCAGCTTTGGGTCGTTGGCCGCTACAGCTCATGAACTGCTTCATGTAAAATGTTGAGAAATGCTTTCTTAATGAGTACCTGGGAATGACTCCATACATTGTAAGACACGCACGTTATCTATCACATGTTCTTAGTGCACATCTACCACGAGTCTAGAAAGTTCTTTATAAACAAAATCCAGTGTATGTCCTCAGAAAAAAAATAACGTTTGATAAGAAATATAATCATGTAAAAGATTTTTATCGTAGGGCATTGTTGGATTTGAAACTGATGGAACTTGAAAAGATTACAAAACTGCAATCCATGACCGATAGAAGAGACTGCAGAGCCCAGCTGCAGTCAGAGAAACTCCGGAGACTGACCGACCATCCAATGCACCAGAGACTAAACAATTTGGGAAATGGGAAACTAAAGCGGAGAAACTTTGCAGAAATAGCCAAAGCAAAGATGCACGAAGATCCCATAAAAGCACTAACAACACCAAAACCCATCACTACTGTACGAAAACCTACCTGGAGGCAGGATATATTTCCAGAGGTGGTAGAAAATATACCAGGTATTGGAAACAAAAACTGCCAGAGTGAAAAAGAAAGGAGAGATACTACCCTAAGCTTTACATCGAAAAACTACCCAAGCATGGACTGGACCCATGCATACACCGACGGTTCTGTAACAAACACTACACAGAACGGAGGGGCAGGAGCATTCCTGAACCTACCAAATGGCAGAAAAATAACACTGTCATTCGCTACTGGTAAGTATACAAGCAATTTCAGAGCGGAGGCAGAGGCACTGAGGGCGGCAGTGGAAGAAATGGTGACACACAATGAAAATGAAAGCCATATAGTCCTGCTTACAGATGCTCTCGCCGTAGTCACAGCGCTAAAAAGCCAGAAAAACACTGAGCTTAATGACTTAAGAGCAGCACTCTGCAAACTGTGCCAGCAGTCCGCACCAAAAAGGGTAGTGGTACAGTGGGTCCCATCACACTGCAACATCCAAGGCAACGAAGAGACAGACAGACTGGCAAAAGAAGATGCAAGACTACCACAAACAGATACTAGTATGACAAACGGCTTATCAAAGCCAGATACATGACCAAATGGGAAACCGAACATACTGGTTACACCAAAAACGATGCCTATTACCAGTTGAACCGAAGAGAGCAGGTCGTTGTCTTCAGACTTCGCACTGGCCACAATAGACTGAGGTACCACCTATTCAACAAATTAAAGATAGGGTGTACCGACGAATGCCCGTGCGGTACTGGTAAAATGACCACTGAACATCTGCTGCAGAACTGCCCGACATACGAGGATCAGAGAGAGCAGATGTGGCCATTACCAGTGGAACTGCAAGACAAGCTCTATGGCAGTGGCGAGAGCCTCAGGATGACCGCCGCTTTTTTCGAAAAAATAATGGTTACTGTCTGACTGCGTACGCAGAAGAAGAAGAAGAAACTGATGGGAGTTTTTTTTGTATACATTGTTCCGTAAGCTATTTTGTATCTTTTATTGAACCACCTCCCAGAAAGCCAATGTGGATTCAGAGCCGGAAGAAGAACAGTGGATATGATTTTTGCCGCTCGCCAAGTACAAGAGAAGTGTCGAGAACAAAATCAGGCCTTGTACACCACATTTATTGATTTGACAAAGGCATTTGATACGGTTAACAGAGGAGGGCTGTGGATGATAATGTCTAAGTTTGGCTGCCCCAACAAGTTCATAACAATGGTAAAACAGCTACACGAAGGCATGTGTGCTCGTGTACTGGACAGCGGTGCAATCTCTAAAACGTTTCTAGTATCAAACGGAGTAAAACAATGTGTACTCGCCCCGACTTTGTTCAGCATGATGTTCGCGGCCACGATGACAGACGCCTTCGGATCATTGGAGCTTGGAATATCCATAAAGTACCGCACAGATGGCAAATTACTCAATTCCAGAAGAATGAAGGCCAAAACCAAAGTGGCTGGCGACATAATCAGGGAACTTGTATTTGCTGACGACTGCGCTCTAATGAGCAGCTCAGAACTGAACATGCAGGTTGGAATGGACCAGTTCTCTGCCGCATGCAAAAATTTTGGCCTGACCATAAATGCCAAAAAAACAGAGGTCATGTACCAACCAGCACCAGGCATGCCGTACACAAAACCAGAGACTACAGTCAGCGGGCAGACGCTGAATGCAGTAGACAAATTCACATTTCTGGGCAGCACGTTGTCGAGATCTGTCAGCCTAGACGATGAGGTGGCAAGCAGAATAGCAAAGGCCAGCACAGCCTTTGGTAGAATGCGCTCGATGATCTGGGCACGTCGTGGCATCAGCGTCAACACCAAACAAAGTCTACCGTGTAACCATCATTCCAACCCTACTATACGCTTGCGAAAGCTGGACTGTATACTCTGGACATGCAAGGAGGTTAAACCACTTACACACAGGTTGCCTGAGGCGAATATTCCACATTCGATGGCAAGATCGTGTCACTGACATCGAGGTTCTCTCGAGGGCTAACATGCCCAGCATCCAAGCACTGCTAGACAAAGCACGACTAGGATGGGCCGGACACCTCGTCCGTATGTTAGACGAGCGGCTCCCAAAGAAGCTTCTCTACGGCGAGCTGAGAGAGGGATGGCGCGAGAGAGGGCGCCCAAAGAAACGTTTTAAAGACGGTCTGAAGGACTCACTAAAAAGTTGCCAGATAGACATCGACACCTGAGAATGTCTTGCGCAAAACAGATCTGACTGGAGAAGCGCAGTCAAATCGGGTGTAGCTGCCGGTGAAGACGACCGTGCTGTGAAAGCCCAGAGCAGACGTGAGGAGCGGAAATCCCGAGCAGCGGGAACACCATCCACTTCTACAAACCTCGTGTGCCCGATATGTAGCAGATGTTTTCGTGCTCGCATTGGCCTGTTCAGCCACATGCGCACCCACACCCAACAGGGAAATCTGTGACAAGGATGATGTCGGCGGTCCTCATCGACAACGATGGACAGCTATTATTGAAGCTCGTAGACTAGTCGACAGTGAGCTGGTTTGCTAGACTGAGTTAATAGCTTGATGGGCTTCGAGATAATTTACGAACAATACCAAATCTGGTTCGTGCCTGGTACGACAGCTTTTCCAGTCGATCCAGCTGTAAATGGGTGCTTGACGTATGAGTTGGGGAAGGTACAAACAGCAAGACAAGGAGCTAGCCACCCACCAACCATAGTCTGCGGCTTAGTACCTGAAGAGTTATCTTCATCCACGACGGCAATTGGTGCCGTGACGCTTTCTGTTTTGTATCCTAAATTGTTAGAACTACGCTGACTGGAAAACGTATTGCTAGTATTAGCCTTGACATGCGGTACAAGAGCCACATATTGTGTGAGCAACATACTGGGGGCTGTTGTTGCTGAATACCCATGATGAGTATGTTTACTCTTTCGCCAAACCTGAAAAGGACGTTAGGTGGCGGGTTGTAGTAGCTTTTCTCATATCCCGAGCGTGATAATGTACCGGTGTCTTCCATGCTCACTACTACGGGGATCACGTCGATCCCCATATCGTTAGCCAGACTTCCATGAAACAGCCTGTTCCCTGTGAGAACTGCGTGAAAGTGAGGTGGGGTCTTGGTGAGCATGTTCGCCTGACCCTAACTAACATTATCTGGTCAGTACGTTTCTGCTGACCCTAACATTATCTGATCAGTAAGTTTCTGCCGACCCTAACTAACATTATCTGATCAGTAAGTTTCGCCCTGACCCTAACATTATCTGATCAGTAAGTTTCTGCTGACCCTAACTAACATTATCTGGTCAGTACGTTTCTGCTGACCCTAACATTATCTGATCAGTAAGTTTCTGCTGACCCTAACATTATCTGATCAGTAAGTTTCTGCTGACCCTAACTAACATTATCTGATCAGTAAGTTTCTGCTGACCCTAACTAACATTATCTGATCAGTAAGTTTCTGCTGACCCTAACATTATCTGATCAGTAAGTTTTTGCTGACCCTAACATTATCTGATCAGTAAGTTTCTGCTGACCCTAACATTATCTGATCAGTACGTTTCTGAAAATTGTTCTAATTGTGTAAAAAATCTACCAAATCTATTACCGAATCCTCGTCAGGGCTATGTAGCTCGTGCAATGTGCTGAAATTATGGAGAAGAACAGCGGACTTATGGGTTAAACCGTGTGCAATGACGTAGATTCTTCGACTAAACTAAGGCAAAGGCAAAGGCCGACGTCCATCGTAGACGATGATGGCTTAATTATATATTGCTATCGGTATTTTTAGTAAGGATTAAATGCGCTACTTTTTATCCTCGCTCTTTCGTCGCCCGACCGCAGTGGCAAGTCAAGGACAAGATGACTGGGGAAGAAGGATGGGGGGGGGGGGGGGGGGGGGGGCTACGAGAAGAATGGGACTCCGCATCAAGCACTCGTGAAAAAAGACTGCGGAGTCCGGAGCCTAAACCCACACCATCTGATCACGAGGCCGACGGCTTAACCACTTCGCCACAAAATCCTCGGACTAAACTAAACTAAACTAAACTAAACCAGGGTAAGAGGAATACTTTGAGAAGAGAGCTTGCGTCAGACATGAAAGGTGATATGATGTTAGTTGGAACAATATCAATTTGCGTGTATTAGTTTCAGCCTCGTGCTTCGCGTGTTCTGATTGGCTGACAATATTCGCCAGAATCAAAATCATGTGATAAATGTTATGGTTTGTTAAACAGAAACAATGTTATGGTTTGTTAAACAGAAACAATGTTATGGTACTCCTCTGACAACCTATATGTGATCAGTCCCTTTCAACGCAGTCTCTTTTAGGCTATGTTCATGGCTAATGTAACCATAGAGTTCCACCATTCAATAATTACTATTATACTGGGAATCTTACAGCAAGCATGTTATCTGTGTGAGAGTTTTACGATGGGAAAACTCAATCCAATTATAGAGCATTTTCTGCTTCAGCGGACTTTTTATTGGTTAATTTGAATTGTTGAGCTTGTTCTTTGCAGAACTAATTCTTTCCAATTCTTTGTTCATTTATTTTATGTTATTTCCGTCCTTTAATTATTCAGTTGGTTTGAATATTTCTTTTTCCATTAATTAAAGTATTTTATAAGCTTATCAATGATTTGTTTATACTGCAAAGACTACAATAAAATGCACACAAAAATGAACCACACGTAATTTCAGATGCATCGAATAAGCCTTTAGTGCCCTGGCAAAAAGACAGCCACTCAAAAAAAGATGATGATAATGATGATGATAAAGATGATGATAATGATGATACTAATGATGATAATGATGATGATAATGATGATGCTAATAATGATGATGATGATAATGATGATGATGATGATGATGATAATGATGATGATGATAATGATGATGATGATAATGATGATAATGAGGATGATAATAATGATGATAATGATGATGATGATAATGATGATAATGATGATAATAATGATGATAATGATGATGATGATAATGATGATACTGATGATACTGATGATGATAATGATGATAATGATGATAATGATGATGATAATAATTATGATAATGATGATAATAATGATGATGATGATGATAATGATGATAATAATGATAATGATGATAATAATGATGATAATGATGGTGGTGATAATGATGATAATGATGATGATAATGATGATGATAATAATGATAATAATTATGATAATGATGATGATGATAATGATGATAATGATGATAATAATGATGATAATAATGATGATAATAATGATGATACTGATGATGATAATGATGATACTGATGATGATAATAATGATGATAATGACGATGATAATGATGATAATGATGATGATAATAATGATGATAATAATGATGATGATAATGATGATAATGACGATGATAATGATGATAATGATAATGATGATAATGATGATGATAGCTGTGAGATGGTAACTCTTGACAGTCCAATGTACCCCGGATAAATGCAGATCTCTTCCTCAGTTGTGAGCTGGGCGATGTCTAGTGCTTGGATCTGATGTCCTAAATTCATCGTGTTCGAAGGTGGGACGGTTCAAGTATCCCCGAAGGGAGACCGTCTGATGTGTCGGTGTCCCAGGATCGTCACGTCCTGTCAGGGACGTGGGATATACATCCGGGTCGGCTACCCCATCAGTCTTCGGTCATCTTTGCTAGCGCTTCTGTATTTATGGTATGTCTTGCATTCCCCGCCACATGGTAGATGGTCACAAACGGGCAGAAGTGAACAATCCGCTGGTCTGCATACCTTTGTCATCCTACCGGATAACTGAATCAAAACAAACAGTACAGTACAGGACAATAATGCATTTGACCAATGCCGTAAGTGTGGGTTGTGCATAGCGTATGCAACAAGCCAGTGGATTGTGCAGCTATACCTTTAGGGCTTCATACGTTTCTCGGACTTTTAGTTTGACCACATCTCAAAGGCCCTATTCGGCTTTAGTGACCCTTCCAGGAGTAGAATTCTCGCCGGCATAGGGGCCGGGTTTATTGAGGAGTGAAAACTCTTTAACTTCGGCAATGTAGGCTTAGATATAGAGATATTCAAAAGATATGGTCATTTTTGTAATCATTATTACTATATAACTTAACTGAACATCTTTATACTGGTTTAGAAGACTCTACAGTCTGTATACAACCAGCTTTCTTGGAGGGTGTTTTTTTTTTTACCAATGTGCGAATCCATCTTAATAGACTGAAACACTAGAGCTAAGTAGACCCTCAGCCAGTTACGCGCCATCTATAGCTGCTCTTAACAAGCCACCTGGGATTATCTTTTTTACTTATTAAAAATATGGGGTCACCAGTACATTTGGCCTACTTGAGGGAGGCCTGCATCAAACTGTGTAGGGGGTTCCTGCGATACGTTGTTTTACCTGATGATCTTACCAGCTTCACGTACAACCCTACACAGTCGCTTTTTTTGAAAAACGCATAGTAGAGTGCAGTGGTGCTATCCTTAGCAAGAGGCCTTCCGACCAGTAACCCTAGGTCACAATGGCCTTTCATGGAATACTTGTAATACTTGTATTCAAATCAACAGGCGGTTGCTTACTGCCAGGTAGCCGAAGGTTATCCAAATCAGCTTATTTTGCTTCCTGCTGTTTACTATAACTCGGAAAAGGTAGCTGGCAATCTAAGTAGGACTACTATTATTTGTCGAATTGTTTTGTCCTGACAGTGGCTTATAACATGTTATTTTCCGATTTTCAGCTGCTAAACGTTCCATTGCGTCCTATGTTTGGGCTGTTGCTGAACGTCCCAAAACGTTCTGGAGATGTTCAATAGGGTTCAGTACGCTGTTCAGTCCGTCCTGATGACGTGTTGCTGCTAGGGAAAGTCATTAGCAGTACGAGAATCTCTGGAACTTCTTGTGACGATCAGCAAGAGCTATTCACCCCCCCCCCCCCCCGGACCTGAATCAATTGTTTCAAAATCTTCTGCAGACGACACCCCCCCCCCAACCCTCCCCCCCCCCCCCCCCCAGCTCCCAATCACACTATCAGAAAGTAGATTTTATCAATGAGACGTCCCTGTATAGATTATATAAATGCCCATGGAAGTCAGGCACAACATACTGACCAGGACGTCACGTCAGGGTCAGGCACAATACACTGACCAGGACGTCGCGTCAGGGTCAGACGTAACATACTGGCCAGGACGTCGCGTCAAGGTCAGACGTAACATACTGACCAAGACGTCGCGTCAGGGTCAGACGTAAAATACTGACCAGAACGTCGCGTCAAGGTCAGACGTAACATACTGACCAGGACGTCGTGTCAGGGTCATGTCTAACATACTGACCAGGACGTCGCGTCCGGGCCAGGCACAACACACGGAAAAGGACTTCGCGTCAGAGTCAGGCGTAACACACTGACCAATACCACTGTCCATCTTCCATGTAGTACTCACTGTAAACAGGCTGTTTTCAAGTTAGTCTGCCTAACAAGAATTGTGGATCGACGTGATCCCTACAGTAGTGAGCTACTGCAACTTGCCTCTTGACGCTCTTTTGAGTCGTATTGTACGCATATATTAATATATCGTGATTCTGTCCTTTACTCTCTTATAATAGCTCCCAGAATTCTAATTTATGGAGGAAAAGTTGTATAAGGCCAGTGGTAAAATATTTGCCAAAATGTCTTACTTGTGTGTGTGTGTGTGAGTGTGTGTGTGTGTGTGTGTGTGTGTGTGTTCGCGCGCGCGTAAGTGGGCTATTCTGACGTCATCCATCGACCTTCACTCTTGTGTTAGCACTTTGCGACACTTCTGACCTTGTTCAATCATGAACGGAAGCTACGTAAACCAGAAGGAAAACAAATTATCCTCCAAATTGTGTTTGCCTACAAGAACGTATGCTGTGCTGACAAGCTTCTTCTCTTCCTCTACATCTGCTCCTTCTCTACGTCGTTCCATTTGCTGAAGCACATGTGCAACCCTGGATTGTACTCCACCAGCTGATTCCAGAGATTTTCAGTGAGGTTTTATAGCAATGTGTGATTCCGTGGCGAAGTGTTTAAGCCGTCGGCCTCGTGATCAGGTGGTGTGGGTTCGACTCCGGACTCCGCAGTCTTTTTCACGGGTGCTGGATGCGGAGTCCCCTGCATCTTGTAGTCGCCCCCTAGTCGTCTTGTCCTTGACTTGCCACTGGGGTCGGGCGGCACAAGACGAGAGAGGATAAAAAGTAGCGCAGTTAATCCTTACTAAAAATAGCGATAGCAAAATAAATTATGCCATCATCGTCTACGATGGACGGCGGCCTTTGTCTTTTATAGCAATGTGGTCCGTGTAGCCTAATCGACAGTGAGCTTGCTTGCTAAGACTGGGATTACAGCTCGTCAAATCAGGGTGTTGTTCGTTCCTGGTACAACTTTTCCAATAGACCCAGTTGTAAATGGATACCTGACATTTGAGTTGGGGAAAGTATGAACAGCAAAGAATGGGAACTGGCCACCCCACCCCAAATAGGCTGCAGCTTAGTACATGAAGATTTGTCGTCATCCCTGACGGTAATTGTTGTCATGGGACTGACCATTACCTTTCATAGCACTAGTCTTTACATGTTGAGGTTGCCACCCTAAAGTACGACCTTCTATAGTCATCTCCTACAAAGAAGGAAACAGTGGGCCTGTTACTTCTACCACGAAAACCACTCGAGTGAGATGCCTCAATAAAATAATCATGAGAATTAACCTCGCATAAAAATAATCATGGCAAGAAAACGGCTGAGTAAACATCCATATATACCTAATTATACAGATGGTTCAGGTCAGTTGATGATAATTCAACATGATTAGCTACCACTGTGTGTAAATACAACAAGAATATCTGGCCTCAAAACACGATGCAGACCACGTGGCACATGTATAGATGACACATAAGAAATCCTACAACAATGCTTTAAAGCAACAGATGAATCGCACTTGGTTCTATTAAAGCAATTTCAGTTTCCGCGACTCAAAACAGGGCAAATGAACGGCAGCAACATGTCAGCCCAAACCTGATGAAAACTTTCTGGTAGAAAAGAGTGTTTTTTTAAATTAATTTTTTAAATTTTTTTTTTTTTTTTTTTGGTGTAGGCTAGAACTTTTCTATGTTAATAATTCGACATTGGAATTCATTTGTTCAAATATATGTTGTTTTTGTATAATTAATTATCGTTTTCATTCAGTGTAAAACACAGGATCAACACTGCAGCCCATCCCCTTACATGAGATACGTGAGCGCTTGCTGTTGTCGTTTCTGCAGCTCTTGATTTCACATGATGAGGCAGCTAGGCCCTTTCATAACTCCATGGAGATCAAGTTTCACAGCAAAGTTGAATTATTTAACGATGTATTAAGCAGAAACACTGAGAACAACCAAGGCCAAACAACAGATACCTACAAAAGATACTGGGCATACAGTGGCAGGATAAAGTGAGGAATGAAGACTTATGGGAAGGGAGCCAACAACAGCCACTGGAACAACACATTAAGCAAAGAAAATGGGGCTGGATATGAAATAAGCTAAGAAAGGAACCTTTTCACATAGCCAGACATGCTTTTGCATGGAATCCTCAAGAGAAAAGAAAGAGAGGTAGGTCAAAAATTACGCGGATAAGAGAATGGGAGGAGGAACTAAGATTCAACTATTACACGTGAAATGAGCCAGAAAGAGCCACTCATACCGAGTATGCTGGAACAATGTTAAACAATGCACCGATAGGAGAGACGTTCTTTGATTAGTTGAGTGATTGATTGCGAGATGGTCAGATTTGGCGGGTTGTTGATACTGTTTGGTTGGACGCTTGTTAACATTTGGCCTATGTATGATATGGTTTGCCCTAATCTGACAGTTTTTTGCGTGTTTGAGAGCGTCACTCTAAAAATCTTCTCAGATCCGTCCATTAAATACAAGCCTACAAACTTTACAACCACATGGATCGATATATCCAGTATTGATAATAATACAATTGGAAGATCACGACGTTATTATCTCCCATTCGTCTAGTTCATTTGTTATTTATGTTTAAAGGTTGCTGTTGTCGCTAGCATGTGATGATGTTGCTGATACGCACGGTTTTAATGTTCCTATATTGCAATGCTGCTATATTTTTGGGCGTTCTATTATATTTTCCTACCTTTTGTTATGTGTACTATGTTCTATTTCCTTGTTTTTTTTTATTTGGTGCTGTTGTGCACGTTTAGTTCTTTATTTCTGTTGTTATTATCTATTCGGGTGTCTGGTATATTTTGTTCCTTATTTCTGTTGTCAGTGTATGTGTTGGCGTTCGTTAAAAGACAGATGTATTTGGTTATACAAGACAGTTCATAAAATAGATTTATTTTATCGTCTACGGAAGTTTTGCAATAGATTCATTAATCATTTTAGAAAGATCGTACAATAGATTCATTTTATGATTTTAGAAAGATCGTACAATAGATTCATTTTATCATTTTAGAAAGATCGTACGATAGATTCATTTTATCATGTTAGAAAGATCGTACACTAGATACATTTTATCATGTTAGAAAAATCGTACAATAGATACATTTTATCATGTTAGAAAAATCGTACAATAGATACATTTTATCATGTTAGAAAAATCGTACAATAGATTTATTTTATCATCTTAGACTTTTGCAATAAGCGTCTAAATAATTGACGTTAACTATTTACTCATAACTTGCTGACTATTTTAGCGCCAGTGAATCAGCTGACCAAGACACTATCTAGCCACCAAATGGCAGTCCTGTAAACAGACTGCAGCCGTGTAGACTGACTGAGACAATATGGATTAAAGAGAGAAGGCTTACTTTCGTCCAACAATGTCGTGATGATAGCGGGCCGAAATATATCACAGCCTTGCTGTAAACTTTGACACAACGTCCTTATAAAAACAAACGTCAACGAACAAAAAAGAAGAAAACGAAGAAGGAAAAGATGAAGAAGAAACAGAAGAAGAAGGAAAATGTCTTAAAATAGATTAATTGTATTTTCTAAGACAGTTCATAGATTCATCTTCCTCATATAAAACAGATCACAAAATAGATTCATTTCATCATCTAAAATCAGATAATAAGATTCATCTCACCATCATCATCTTTTTTTTTCTTTTTCGGCGTTCGTTTCTGAAATGGACGTTGTCTTAATTTACAGCGAGGTAGCGATATCTGAGCATTTCAGTTCAACAGTTTCGGTTTCAGGTGGGGTTTTTTGGGTTTGGGGGGGGGGGGGGGGGTGCCAGGTTAACTGCGATTTCTATTTTCGTAGCCACACTATACCAGTGCAGCCTGTTTCCAGGGCCACCGTTTCGAGAAGGAAATTGGTCATCTCTACTTCGCTGACCTTGATGCTAGTGTAACAGTTCCCGCCGGAGCAAGGGGAGTTTAGGATGCCTGAACATGTTAAAGCTTAAAGCTACCTGAATGCATGTCAAGGTCACTCACCGTCTCAGCAAAGGAGAACAGTTGGGTTAAGGAATATGGACAGGTAGAAACTGACCACTGGCCTACCGATTTTGGTAGGGGGAGATTGATTGACAGACGAAATTGGCAGCGGGGCTTGCTGCGAGAGAATGAGTGACAGGTGTGCAAAGTGTTTCGTTCCAATTGGGATTGAAGATGACCATACCTGAGATCGATTGGTCAAGCTCTGGCCTTGCTTGAGGATATATAACTCGAGACAAAATTTAGCTCGGGAGGCTAGAGAGAGAGGCTGGAGGAGAGATGGAGAGGCTGGATAGAGAGAGGCTGTATGGAGGAGAGAGAGAGAGAGACTGAATGTAGATAGTATGTTTAACTCACCGACTTTAGATAGAGGAGCGATTGATAGACGGTTGGACGAATGTTTAGTGATAGAACAGGATCGTTCAAATGGGTGTGTGAGTTTTGCATTAATAGATAATCTGACGTGTGTTTGTAGGCAAGGACCCATTGTGAACGAGTATGTCGAGATCGCCCGCCTGAGGGGATTTCAGTGAGGAAGAGTATTTGATAAGGTGTGTTGAAGACGCAGTTAAGGCGATGTGAGTGTGATGTAATTGCAAGGCAATAGAACTGGGTTTTTTAGATAGTTGGGAATTCCATCAATAGCTAATGCTTACAATTCCCGTTTTAGTAGAATGTTTAGTTAAGATGATATGTATTATATTGTGTTTGTAATTTCTCTACTCATTCTATGATATGAGTATGATTTAATAAATATGCCACCTGCTGTGTGATATGTCATTTACTGAGTATGGTCATGATGATGTGGACGAGTGTGAGAATGTTCTAAGTTCGATCACGGCAGCAGAGGGTCTGCTACACGTTATTATATATTTTGGTGCCGTGACCAGGATATGTAATCATGTTTAAACAACAAAACAACAACAAAATAAAGAAAAATTCAATGCATACTATATCGACCATATCCCCCACTAAAAATGCAAGTAATACCATTAGTCAAAACCCAAACACCAAATACAAATGTCAAAATATTTGCACGCATACTCATGATATCAGTATTTCAGTCCGTAAGTATCACACCTTGATACTTAAGTCAGGACACATAATCATGTTTAAACAAACCAACAACAATCAATTAAAGTGCAAGTAATACGATTGTCAAAAATCCAAATGTCAAAATATGTGTACACATAAACATGATCAAGTGCCGTCAACCTTCACTCCTGCTCGTGTCCCACAGATGAGCACCTGTTAATGCCCCCTTTAAAAGATACTAAACTATGACTAAGTTCTAACTTAATCAGATACTAAACTATGTCTGAGTCAAGTCAAAAACCGAATCGTCCACATGTGGAATTACGTCATGCTGTAACCCTACTAGTCCAGGTGCAGTCTTTGTTAAAGTTGGATAGCCCCATTAACTGCTGGCGTCTTTGTCACTAGGAATCAAAACCGAGTGTTGTGATCTAACTAATTTACCGCTGTTTCCCCAAATTCCCTGCATCAAAGCCACCCGGGCAGATTTTGACCGAAACATCGCGTCCATGTGTTACCCCGCGTCGCGTAATCATTACCTGGCGCATCCAGCTATCCTGCGTCTCTTGTCCGTTCTGTCCGTTTCTCTGGTCAGAAATGTCCCTTTGATCTCGGTCAGTCTTCGCTTCAGACTGACCGTCCGCTCATTGTCTGGCGTGTACTTCAGACAACGAATTCAAAGGAATTTTTAACATCTGGTCATTCCTCCATCTCTATACCCTACCCCCTAATTATTCAAATCTCCGTGTAACTTCTCTTACATGTCTTTGATTACCGTCAGCAACGCCACTATTATACATTCCTTGGCATACGCGTCTGCGTTTCCCAGGACTATTTGCCCGGGGAAACCACTATCGCAGATGGCCGGTCTATTTTATCCTTGGTCTTTTTGTTTGTTCGACCGTTGGCGTATCTCGAACTGGGATCTTTTTATCTTTGCTTTGATGACTGGTTCGCTGTCCTGGCTGGGGTTAACCTGTCTTTCCCTTTTCTTCGTTTTCCTTAGAGCGGCATGTGGAATGCTGAAGACTGAATCTGTGGATTCTAAACCCATGCTCGGCCAGGATTCCTGTGTGCTGTCATCGCCTCCTTCCGATGACTCACTCGTTTGCTGCCGCATTCGTTCCTCCCTATCAGATAGTCTTTGCTGTCGTTCCGGAAGTGGAATGTCACTCTCGCTATTAGAATTAGTCCTTGTTCTTCTCAACTTCTTGATGTGCTTTTGTCGTTCGTTGAGCGCTGTTCCTCTCTTTTTGGCTGCACGAGTGTTATTGAACGGTGCGTCCGTATCGCATTTTGACTGTGCATCATCCCCACTTCCTTCCTCAGTGGCCGAAGGGCTGTCCCTTTCTTCCGTCTGTTCGACCACTTCTCTCGCATGGCTAGGACCTGGCGTGGGTGGGCACGAAACTTTAGCTGGCCCTGCCACCATTCATCCTCCTCTTCTTTCCTCTTCATCTGACGAATCACCGTCTGTTTCCTTGCTCGATTCTTCGTCTTCGGGTGGCATGGCGTAGGTACATTTTCTAACTGGTCTCACTCCTCTACTTCTCTGGGGCTCAACCCATTCAGTATCTCTGTGCCTTAGATACTGGGTGGTTGTTTTAGCTACATGTCCCGTCAGCTGATTTTTAACTACATACGTTATGGGACCTAATTTTTCTAGGACAAAGTAATTGTTTTCCCACTTCCTATCAAATTTTGAAGTTCTTACATGCCGCTTATAATATACGAGATCGCCACACTGAAAAGTCTGGGGTTGGGCGTCTCTATCGGCAAATGTCCAAAAGCTAGACAATGATTTGATACATGTCTTTTTATGCATGTACGATGTGAGTGAAGTTGTAAACAGGAGTGGTGTTTACATTATGGATAGTGGAGACGAAAATAGTGTGACAGTGTTTTCTTTTCAAGGCAGGTACAATTTGAGTGGAGTTGTAAACAGGAGTAGTGTTTACATTTTGGGTAGTGGAGACGAAAATGGTGGTCATTTGCCAGATGAAAAAAATGACCATCCATGTTTCGGTCTGTAGTTTAGGGAGGTAATGTAACAGTTCCCGCCGGAGCAAGGGGAGTTTAGGATGCCTGAACATGTTAAAGCTTAAAGCTACCTGAATGCATGTCAAGGTCACTCACCGTCTCAGCAAAGGAGAACAGTTGGGTTAAGGAATATGGACAGGTAGAAACTGACCACTGGCCTACCGATTTTGGTAGGGGGAGATTGATTGACAGACGAAATTGGCAGCGGGGCTTGCTGCGAGAGAATGAGTGACAGGTGTGCAAAGTGTTTCGTTCCAATTGGGATTGAAGATGACCATACCTGAGATCGATTGGTCAAGCTCTGGCCTTGCTTGAGGATATATAACTCGAGACAAAATTTAGCTCGGGAGGCTAGAGAGAGAGGCTGGAGGAGAGATGGAGAGGCTGGATAGAGAGAGGCTGTATGGAGGAGAGAGAGAGAGACTGAATGTAGATAGTATGTTTAACTCACCGACTTTAGATAGAGGAGCGATTGATAGACGGTTGGACGAATGTTTAGTGATAGAACAGGATCGCTCAAATGGGTGTGTGAGTTTTGCATTAATAGATAATCTGACGTGTGTTTGTAGGCAAGGACCCATTGTGAACGAGTATGTCGAGATCGCCCGCCTGAGGGGATTTCAGTGAGGAAGAGTATTTGATAAGGTGTGTTGAAGACGCAGTTAAGGCGATGTGTGTGTGCTGTAATTGCAAGGCAATAGAACTGGGTTTTTTAGATAGTTGGGAATTCCATCAATAGCTAATGCTTACAATTCCCGTTTTAGTAGAATGTTTAGTTAAGATGATATGTATTATATTGTGTTTGTAATTTCTCTACTCATTCTATGATATGAGTATGATTTAATAAATATGCCACCTGCTGTGTGATATGTCATTTACTGAGAATGGTCATGATGATGTGGATGAGTGTGAGAATGTTCTAAGTTCGATCACGGCAGCAGAGGGTCTGCTACACTAGTAGCCAGCTATGAGTCGCTGGCTGCTTTCAGCTCCTTCACTGTGCTGTGTCCTGCCCCCTCATAGTCTAATCCTGATTATAAAATAGATTCATATCATCCAAGACAGATGGGGATCAAGATACTGAACAGCGTATGAGCTGCAGCATAGCTGACTGCTAGCGTCAGGGCCAGCGAATCAGAGCTGCCAAGACCCTTCTACGCCTCCGTGCGGTGATCTTGGATACAGACTGCAACAGAGCAGACTGGCTAAGAAGAAGGGATGAAAGAGGGAAGGCTGTGCGGTACTAAAAAATGCCTGCTGAAGTCGGATGTGTCGGACCGAAAGGTGCAAATATCACAGTCAAGCAGTAAATTACGACACAGCGCATTTCGTTTTTTGGAGTACATTCTGCTACTTCAGCTACTTAAGTTCTGGACTTGGTTGTGGGAGATTGTGAGAACGAAGTCAAGTCATCTAAGACAGATCATAAAATAGATTCACCCCATCTAAGACATAGATAGATTCACCACATCTAAGACATAGACAGATTCACCACGTCTAAGACATAGATAGATTCACCACATCTAAGACATAGATAGATTCACCACATCTAAGACATAGATAGATTCACCACATCTAAGACATAGATAGATTCACCACATCTAAGAGATAGATTCACCACATCTAAGACATACATTGATTCATCACATCTAAAACATAAATAGATTCATTTCATCTAAGACATAACTAGATTCATTTCATATAAGACATACAAATATTCATCTCATCTAAGACACATCATAAAATAGATTAATCACATCTAAGGCAGATCATAAAATAGATTCATCACATCTAAGACATAAATAGATTAATTTCATCTAAGACATATAATCAAATAAGTTTATCTCATCATTTAAGACCAATAATAAAATAGATTCATCCAATCATCTAAGACCAATAATAAAATAAATTCATCCAATCATCTAAGACCAGTAATAAAATGGATTAATCCAATCATCTAAAACCAATAATAAAATATATGAATCTAATCACATAATACAGATAATTCAACAGATTCATCTCATCTACGACAGATCATAAAATAGATTCACCCTATCATCTAACACTAGAATATGCAGCCTGCAGAAGTTGAATGAAGAGAGAAAACCCAGCAATCACATTTAAAAGGAAGACAGAATAGAAGACGAATGCCATTCTTTATTGCGCTGGAGAAAGTGCCCCAATGACGAGCTAGAAGGAAGTACACGATCTCTAATCTCTGCATCCAATGGAGCCATGCAAAGAACATGCATGCTGCGAGGAAAGAATAAACCTAAAGATTGGGAACTTGTTCGTGCATTTTTATTTTCTCAGAATTTAAATATTTCGAATTTTAGAATGCTACAAACAGCAAGCAATTGTATTTAATAACTCAAAAATGGTGTTTAGAAAAGGCTTCTGTTAAATATTTTACATATAGCACGAGGGATCTTTGCCATCAATGTGTGGGTGCGTATGTATATATATATATATGTTAATATGTATGCAGCAAAATGACACCTACTTGCTTCTGTTAGTTACAAACATACATACACGGACACAGATACGTATACATACACACGTTACCACATACATAGCAACACTCACAGACACACATACAGACGCATACCCGGGTACAGGTACCTTGACACACATATACATGCCCCCCCCCCCCCCCCCCGACAAATACAGACACAATGACACGCACATACACAGTTAAACAGGAACATACGTACACACATACACATACCCACACTCAGTCACACGTACATACGCAGAGTGATTAACGTACACGGAACACACACACATAACAGGCGCATATATATGCTCAGACGTACACACAGACCAATACATATACACATAAACTTACACAGACAGACACAGCTAGTTACACATAAACGGACACAGATGACACATACAAGACAGACACAGACAGACACAGACAAACACAGCCAGTTACACATTACACTCAGACGCACACAACGGCCAACATGTTGGCACATAAACGGAAACACAATCACAGGCACACACAGACACACGCAAGACACGGACAGACAACACAAACAAACATAGCCAGTCACGCAGACTCGCATACACGAACACACAGACGCACAGATACACATGTACACATACTTTTACATACACTAATACACAGACACACGTAAAATACACAAAGACATACGCGGGCATAGACACGTACACACAAAGACATACACAGGCATAGATAAAGACACGTGCAAACAAAGACATACAAGGGCATATATATAGACATATACGCACACAGACATACACGGGCATAGATAAAGACACGTGCAAACAAAGACATACACGGGCATATATATAAACATATACGCACACAGACATACACGGGCATAGATAAAGAGACGTATAAACAGAGACATACACGGGCATAGAAATAGACATATACGCACACAGACATATACGTTCATAGACACGTACACACAAAGACATACACGGACAGAGATATAGACATGTACACACAGAGACATACACGGGCATATATAGACACGTACACACAGAGACGTACACGGGCATAAACACGTACACAAAGAGACATACACAGGCATAGACATGTAAACACAAAGACATACACAGGCATAGACATAGATATGTATACACAAAGACATAAACGGACACAGACATGTACACACAAAGACATATACGGACATAGACACGTACACACAAAGACATACACGGGCATAGGCACGTACACACAAAAACATATCCAGGCATAGACACGTACACACAGAGACATACCCGGGCATAGACATAGACATGTACACACAAAGACATACCCTGGCATAGATATAGACATGTACACACAAAGACATACCTCGGGCATAGATATAGACATGTATACACAAAGACATACCCGGGCATAGACACGTACATACAACGACATACCCGGCATAGACACGTACACACAAAGACATACCCGGACATAGACATATACACACAAAGACATACACGGGCATAGCTATAGACACGTACACACAAAGACATACATACAGACACCCACACTCAGAGCCTCGAAGGCAGACACAGATATATACATAGACACATACACCTACACCAGACACATATATATATATATATAAGGACACACAGATACACATTACACACAAACATACAGATATGCACACTGGGACTTACATATATTCGTGGCGCGTTCAAATGAAACCGGACAAAACTGCAACAAGTGAATGTACGTTCGATGGGCATGGTAACGTCATTTGGGATGTAAACAGCACATACCAACCGTCAAGTTTACAAAATTGCATTATCCTCCGATTCAACGTTTCCTCGGCAGACCGTTGAAGACATGGCGGGTGCGATACCGAATACGTCCAGAGTTGATCAGCGAGTGGTGATTCGGTTACCATAAGCTGAACGATGTCGACCAATTGACATTCGTCGCAGACTGCAGGCAGTGTATGGTGACAACAAAAGTGTGTCGAATACAACGATGAAGAACTGGACACCAATGTTTAAAGAAGGACGTGAGTTAACGCAACAATATGCTCCTGACCTGGTCTCGGAAGATCTTTCGTTTACTCGCGTCTTTCTTTAAACATCGTTCTCCAGTTTTTCACTGTTGTCTTCGACACACTTTTGTCCCCATTCACTGCCTGCATTCTTGCTAGGATGTCAACTGGTCGACATCCTTCAGCTGTTATAAACCGAATCACCGCTAGCTGATCAACTCTGGAAGAATCCGTATCACACCCGCCATATTTTCAACGGTCTGCTGAATAATATATGAGTCGGATATATATATATGAGGATAATGACATTTTGCAAACTTGACAGTTGGTATATAGTGTTTATACCAGAAGTGACGTCATCATGCAGATCGTATGTATGTTCATTTGTTTCAGTTTGATCCAGTTTCATTTGAACACGTCTCGTGTATACATATATTATGGGCGTTCAGAAAGAGTAATGCACCCCATCGTTTTTCTCAAGAGCTGTTTATTCAAAAGACATGACATTTCTAGACAATGTACATGGATATGTCATGTAAACATCTGTTTTATTCAATATAATCCTCATACACTTGTACAGCTTTATGCCAGCGCGAAACAAGTGCATTTTATCCCAGCCTGTACCAGATTTTGTCTTGATCATGTAGCCATTTCTTTGCTGCATGAATCACTTCTTCATAATCTTCAAACCTTGTCTCTTGGAGTCCATCTTTGAGTGGACCAAACAGATGAAAATCAGAGGATGCCAAATCGGGACTACAGGGTGGATGCGGTAGTACAGTTCAATCAAATTTGGGAATTGCTTCCATTGTTGTCAGATTTGTGTGTGGGTACGCATTGTCGTGAAGGAGAAGCAGGTCTGCTGGATTCTTATACGGGCGAACTCTGCGGAAAAGTCAATTGAGTTTTTTCAAAGTCTTAATCCAAGCTTGCGTTTTGATTGTCTCTTCTCTTGTTATCATATCTACAGGAATCACACCTTCAACTTTCCAAAATACAGTGAGCATGACCTTTGAAGCTGAAGGAGTTATCTTGAATTGTTTTCTTCGTGGTGATTGCGGGTGATGCCACTCCATGGACTGTCGTTTTGTCTCAGGTTCAAAATGATGTGCCCAGGTCCTGTCACCTGTGACGATATTTGCCAAAACGTTCTCTCCATCAGCATTGAGACGATCCAACAATTCAAAAGAAATTGTTTTCCTTTACAATCGGTGGTCATTTGGGAGATTTCAAGGAACCAATTTTGCGTAAACCTTAGAAAATCCGAAAGTTTTTATAATTGAATTTGCACTACCAATGCTGATTGACAGCTGTGTAAGGCCAGTAGTGATTCGCCTATCAATAAGTATAATGGCCTCGTCGCATTTCAACATTTCTGCAGTTAGTGACTGTGACAGGACGTCCACTGCGCGGCCGATCAAGCAGCTCCGTATCTACACTTTCTGATTCTTTGATTCTCTGAACCTAGCCACTAAATGTACTGTCGACTATAAAGCTTCCGTACAGATCACATTGGCGCTCGTGAATATTCACAACCGTTTCCTTCTCTGCAATAAAAAATTATATCACAATTCGCTGCTTATAACGCAAGCTGATTACATCCTACATTTCAACGGTTTAGTGCAGCCGTATTATTTGGTACACACAAATAACACATGCCATATCTCTAGTTTGCAAATTGTTTCTTTTGTTATTATTAGCAGAGAAAAACAATGTAGTGCATTACTTTCTGAGCGCGCCTCGTATGCATATATATATATATATATATATATAACTGCATGAGATCGGGTAGACTTATATCAAGGCTTAAAAAGAGAGATGTATTATACAATAATGAGGTAACGTTCACAATATCTACCAACATAATTAAAATTTGAGTAGAAGAATGGTTGAAGCGCTTTTTTCTCACAGGTTTAATCTTTCAACCTAACATGTTCAAGTCTATGCAGCTGTAAATGGGTACCATATCCACTGTTAAAGATGTAAAATTAGCAAGAAAGGGAACTGGCCACTCCCACCTACTAACAAATGACCTGACGTCAACTAAATGATGTCTCTATCCCGTCATCCCGAGAACATTATTTGTTTTGATACCACTCTTATTTGTTAACTCTTCATAGTTCCATCCAGCTTGTGACTATATTCGTCGCTCCCTGAAACTATTTCTCATGCATCACCAAAGATGTCCTGTTGTTCAGTTATCAGAACGCTGGCAGACTAAAGAACTCCTTCACGGCAAGCGTTCTGCGCCATTCTGGAAGACATGGTGGAGATTATCGACGAACGATGGCTCCACGTTTTGAAAATGGTTGAAACTAATTTGATCTTTTCTTACGACAGTCAACTTTCCTAGCGCGCAATCGGAGAAACTGCATCTTTTTATTTTCATTATTTATCGTGAAGCGTCGTGGGAAGAATCAATAACGTTCACTGGCTATTTTAATTGCCTGTCTTCCTCTTGTCTTGTCTACTCATAAGAAAACCTAGGGAAACCATTGCAGTGGGCATCTTACAGGATGCCTGTAAGGCCAAACCTCACGGGTTGTTTCGATAACTATTCGTTTTACATGACAAGGTTGCTAGCCTCATGCACAATCTTGCGTAGTTTTTTAATATATATATATATATATGTAATGTTACAGTGAACATATTCTTTCTTCCCTGAATGTCACTAGTGCAAGTCACGTGTGAAGGAGCTTATTGGTGACATGGATCATTCCGGTTTTCCCCTTTGGTCCAATACATGAAATGATATATGCACGTATTTGTTAGTTGTTGCTTATTGCCATACAAATTGTTCCGTTTATCTGGGCTCAGAGGAAGAATTATTTAGGATTTTAAAATGTGTTCTCAATCAGCTGGGAAATTAGACGTGTATATCTTCTCGGCACTCTAGTACCCTAATTCCAGAGTCTTATATATGCATAAGCTTTAGGGACTGCATGCCAGGGGTCTGTGTCAGTTCGGGAGCTTCCAAAGATAGATAAATATATATATATATATTTTCTGCAGTTTTCTTTTATATTTGTGTTGACTGGGAGACTCGCAGCATATGTATCCCATGGGCATGTCATGGCATGAGACATTTTCTGTTTCCAAAACGCAGTCTCTTTACAGCATCCATGAACACATCTCGATTTATTCCACACGGCCTGGCAAATGTTAATCAGGCAGTGCCTAAATTCAGATGTTCTAGGCCAAAATGTACGTTTCTGTTTTTGTGTAGGGCCCTGTTTAAAAGATTCATTAGGTGTCAGACCTTGCTAAGAAACAAGACATTGCCATTTTTCGCTAGTAAATGTGATACAACTATAACAGTAGCATAATCAACATATTTTATGTTCAAGGGCCGAAGAGGCAGCGCAGGGAAAGTTCTGCTGGTAACCAGCGACTCATAGCTGACTGCTTGCAGCAGGATCAGTGACCCTTAGCTGACTGCTTGCAGCAGGATCAGTGACCCATAACTGACTGCTTGCAGCAGGATCATCCACCCATAGCTGACTGCTTGTGGCAGGATCAGTGACCCATAGCTGACTGCTTGCAGCTGGATCAGTGACCCATAACTGACCAAGACCTTATTCGGCCTCCAAGAGCTGACCCTGGAAACAGGCTGCATTAGTGCAGAATGGCTAAGAGAATACGGATAGCAGTGGAAGTGCAAACCGGGTACCCAAAAATACGAGCTGCGATTGGATGTGTCGGGCCGCAAGGTCCTGGTTTCGCGGCTCCGCTGTAAACTATGCCATAACGTCAGAACGTTCTTTTCAGGACGAACGTCGAGGTAGAAGATATGAGCGTACTACAGCTTGGCTCTGAGCACAGATACGGTTGTTTGTTATTGTTGTTCCTGTCGTCGTTGTTATTGTTGTCGTTGTTGTTGTTATTGTTGTTGTTGTTGTTTTTGAATGCTCACAATGAGCACTGTCCGCTGTTTTGTGCATTATGAAAAAAAGCGTTAGGTGTCTTGAGTGATGCAGCTTTCATCCCGAGCTCGCTGATCCTCATCAGCCGGCATCGTGGGCCGGCGTCCTACATGCGGTTGTGCTATACTTGGCTTTATCTGCGTGTCGCTGACCACCTCGTTGGCCAAGCTGCCATGAAAAGAGCCTATTTCCAGGAAGACCTACGTGGAAGTTAGGTGAGGGTCTTGACCTATATAATTTACCTGACACTGACTACCCGATTTAGTATGTTTTGGGCATCAAGCGCATGAGCTGCAGCGGTCAGCGGTCAGTCACCCATAACTGACTGCTATCAAACCAGAGTCTGTCAAGATCATTCCACGCCACCACGCGCTGATCCTAGATAACAGGCTGCAACGGCCCAGACTGGTTATTCAGATGAGATCGAAGAGGGAAGGCTAACCCGGTAATCAAAAATGCCTGCTGAAGTCGGATGTGTCGGATCGCAACGCAATCCGTTCTCTAGACCACATTCTGCTACTTGCAAAGCCTTTTTGAAGCCTTGATAGCGGCGGCAGATTGAGAATGAACGGAGAAGAAGAAGTATGAATCACTGGCAAAATGGTTTCTGTACGACTTCTGGCACCCAAATACGAGCGTATCAAAACGAAAGCTGCTGAGAGAGCAGTGACAACTTCTAAACATAATGGACGCCTGTTCAAGTAGTTAGCAAGATATCTGTAGATCAGATGTAATTAACATAACACAATGTTGCCGATCTAAAGCAAATGTGACATGGCATTAAGTGTTGTCTGGTGAGTTAATGTGTTAGTATTAGCCAGTTGTGTTATTGTTTTCTTTAATCTGATGATGTATCACTTACTTTTGATAATGTTGAAATAACCCCATTCTTAAAGACGGTAACTAACAATAAATAACATGATATATCCCATTACTGTTTTAATGAGCAACAATCTCAAACGTCTATAACAGAACGCTAATTTTACTGACAGCTCAATAAACAGTCTGTTACTAATCCTCCTTCATCTGAAGTCTCGTATTTCCACATGCGTTTTTTATGTATCTTTCCAACAAATATACCTCTAATACCCACCCTCCAACTCAACAAATGGAATTCGCTAGAACTAAAATAAACAAAAGTATAGTGTTGCTTTAGCTGTGCGTCTCTCAACCCCTTTTCGTTTGCCAACCATTAATATATATGTCTGGAGAACGTCTATATTTAAGAATATTATATGTCATTATTGATATCTTTATTTCTCTTCTACAGCTTCAAGTTAGTAAGAAAAACATCATATATTTTTCTGAAAGCTGGTTTAAGCAAAACATGTCTCACGTATTTCTCAAGTTTATTGACAATACACAAACAAACTCAAACTGCTTATTTAAGAAACCTCAAATTAACAACATAACTGAAACACACAAAACTGCTTGTTTAAGAAACCTCAAATTAACAACATGCTTGAAACACACAAAACTGCTTGTTTAAGAAACCTCAAATTAACAACATGCCTGAAACACACAAAACTGCTTGTTTAAGAAACCTCAAATTAACAACATGCCTGAAACACACAAAACTGCTTGTTTAAGAAACCTCAAATTAACAACATGCCTGAAACACACAAAACTGCGGTTGGGGTTTTATTCGGTTACCAAAATAGCAGGGAGGTGGTGGAGAAATTAGCTGCCTGCTCCACTGTCACATCGGGTATGAGGATGGAGATTGAGGCGGTAACAAATGCCCTAACTTGGTTGGGGACACAACCGGTGACACTCGCAGTGATACTGTCAGACTCGCAGGGCATGTTATGTAAGATAGAAAGGTGCATGCTAAGAAGAGAGTGTGTCTCCCTTCTGAGCAGCTATGGTGTACAAGGTGTCACATGTATCTACTGCCCGAGATATGCAGGCGTCTAACGAAAGAGCTGATGCAGTGGCGGGAGAGCGGTGGTGAACGACGCGGTGATGACGAGAGACAGGGTTGAGTTGATAAGGGCAGTCACGGACACTCTACAGCAGTGCTGTCCAACCTTTTCCACACCTTGGGCCACACACATGCAAATTTCAATCCGAGGGTCGTACCAGAAAGCTCAAAAAGCACCGACTACAAAAATACATTAGTTATTAACTTTATTAAGAATATTTGTAATAATAATAAATCAATACATGTATGTATGATTTATAAAGGTTCAATGAACAAAATAAAAGTTCAAACTCATTTTTAGTTTGATATTGTACTTTGAATTATTGCACTTGCATTTTTTTTAGTTTGAGATTGGTATTCTGTAACAGCTGCACTCATTAGATTTTCTAAATGTTCGTCAGTCAAAGAGTTTCAATGTTGTGACTTGATGTTGGACGTTGTAGAAAATCCAGCTTCACATACGTAAGTGCTTCCAAACATGGTCAATACATTTTTAACAACATGTCGTTAAGTTTGGAAATTCACCAGAAGAAATTTATGTCATCCAAAACTTTGTTGGTGGTGTAACCTTGTGTTAATCCAGAAGAGCCATATTACGTTGCATTCCAATTAATTCATGCTGTACTGCACCTTCATCTCCTCTCAATAACTGTTTTTTTTGCTGCTATGGCAGAAATAAGACACGTGCATGGATATTCAATAAAATGCGGCGATGGTGTCAGACTTCGAATGTTTTTAAAACGAGCAGAGAAATCCACCTTCAACTTTTCTTGTAACTATTTGAGCTGCTCACATTTGACTATAGCTGAACATGTTTGTGCGGCCAATGCAAGTGCTGGAAAGTGTGTAACATATGACTGACTCAATTGGCTGGTGAACAATTTGTTTGAGAAACGCTAATTTCCATCAACAGAGGAGGATTTGATACCGCCCTTCCAATTTCATATTTAATTTGTTCACGTGGTCTGTGATGTCAGTAAGAAATGCTAGCCTTACCAGAAATACAGGCGTTTCTAGAGAATTTAGCAATTCTTCTTTGGATCTGACATTGAGGAAGATTTTGACTTCTTTAATTAGATCCCAGAATCTCGCAAGTACCTTCTCTTTGCTCAGTCAACGAACATCAGTAATGAGAACAAAATCACCATAACTTCTTTCGTGTACTCTTCTAACAGTGTCTTAAACCGTCTGTGATTTGGAGGATTAGCTCGAATGGAGCTCACAACTTGAACAACAATATTCATGACATTGTGGAGTGCATCATCTTTCAGTTTTGAACAAAGAGCTTGCTAGTGAAGGATGCAATGATACGAATGGAAAGCTGGAAAATTGCTATCTGCCATCATCAAACCAATCAATCCCACACTGCATCCCACCATTGCTGGGGCACTGTGACCGAAATCAGCTTATTCATATTAATACCATTTCTTACTAAACACTCCTTCAATACGTTGTACATATCCTCACATCGTGTTGTTTGCAACCAGGGCTAGTAATTCCTCTTTGCATTTATCATCCACATCAAATCTAACCCAAATTGCCAGTTGTTCTGTGTCAGTGACGTCACATGACATCTGAAGCTAGACTGAAACTGGATAAATTTTTAATTCACAAATCAATTGATGAAATATATTACTGGACATAATGTTAATACGTATTGCCACAGCCTAACGAGAAAGCTGAAGATTTGACATCTGCTTCCTGATGTCTTCTTTGTTCTTAAATTCAGCAAATAAAGAAAAGGCCTTTTTTGGAAACACAGTTTAACAGTTTCACTATCTGAATATGGTTTCTGTTTCTTAGCTTAAACCCAGTTTATCTTTATGGATGCCTCAGTAGCATAGTCACATGAGCTCAATAGTCGAGGAGAATCTCCTTGCTGGCCTTGAAGATTCGTTTTTAGGGAAACAAATTTGTCTTCTCTTACCTTTGTACCAATTGGATGATGTTTATCAAAATCGCCATACATGGACTTGTAGTGCCTATGTATATTGACCTTTTTCCTAACAGATATATAATTCTGACATATCAAATGCGCCGGCTTAACATTTGACAATGTAAACACCAAATTCAGTTCACATAACTCACTAAAAGTATGGTTCTCATCCATGACTTTCGTTTTTTTCTCTTCACTCGATGTGCTTGATATGTTTTCGATCTTTATATATATAGTGGGAGTTTTGGTAGTAATTATAATACTGCTTACAAGAATTTGACCTCGAAATGTACCGCAGATAACAGCTTCTGGTTTGGATAATTTGGGAAGAGAAGTTCACTGTAAATACTCGTGCTGCTCAGATCGTCTGCAACGTGTTGTGGATAATGTTCTCCATAGTTATTATTTTAAAAAATCATAATTTTGATAAATGGCACAAGCTATAATACAATATAATGCTATGTTTTATTTTGTTGATGCCAGATCAGAAGTAGTCAATGGTCATTATTTTGTTTGACACCAATTACAAATATAGTTCGAGCTTTGCCGGGCCATTTTAATTCAGCTGGCGTACCGCATGCGTCCTACTGGTTGGACAGCACTGCTCTACAGAATGCTGAAGAGACAGAAAGTCGTGAAAATGCATATGTGCATAGGATGAAATATATGAGAGGGCCAAGGGGAGCGGGAAGAAAGTGTATTTTGTCTGGAAAGATCCGAAGAACACAAAATCAACACCTGACTGGGACTGAGTATATATATATATATATATATACGCTTGGCTGGCTGCTTGGACGAAGAATGAAGCACTTATGGGAATGTTCCATGTGTGATGATGTTGGTTCCTAGAATCAAGAATCAAGACACACAAAATAAACATAAAAATCAATATCGTATATTGCCCATATAAACTGAAAGAAAACATAATAACACTAAAATCACTGATTCGTTTATTGACCATATTGAAAAGACATAAAACAAGGTCAAATGTCATATGAACAAGTATATGTCCCAGGATATGTTATTTTTAAAGTGAAATTTAGATAATAAAATGGACTTTTCTGGTGTTCTTGTTGTTGTGTTGCTTGTAAAAAACCACAATGAGTAGTTTACTCTTTTGTGAGCGTGAAAAGGAGGATAAGTGGCGGGTTTCAGTAGCTTTCCTCACATCCCGAGTGTGCTGATGAAGGTGGATCGGGGCTTCATCTGCGTGTCACTCACTACTACGGGGATCACGTCGATCGCTCACCTCGTTAGCCAGGCTACCATTAGAACAGCCAGTTTCCAGGCAAGGCTACTAGAAAGCCGAGGTGAGGGTCTTAGCCAGTATGTTTTGCCTGATGTAAACTAGTGTCAAGCATGTGCTGTCTTTTGTGTAACAGATCTTAGCTGAGAAAATTTATTAGGGATAGTATTTTATACATGTTTTTGTCAAAGTTAGAAAGGGAGGGATCATTGATAGTCAGTAGTTATTGGTTCTTATATAATTAAAACTAACAAAGCTATCCAGTACACATATACAGTAAAATATGTCCTCAAATCTGGACATAGGATTGCTTGGAATGCATAGTGTTGTTTTCCAAGCCACGCAGATGTTAAAAACTACGTAACCTTTCATAAAGCCTAGCCGCCTAGACGCCTGTTATAACATGATCAGTAGTGACGAATGCTATTAACTGCTTTTTATGAAATCTCGAGGAGAAAACCTAGGAACGAGATGTGGAAAAAGCAGCAGATATAGCTAGGTGGAAGAGCTCAAATCAATCATTCCAGAACGAAGATAGGAGAGAAGTCAACATCATTCTAGAGCGACATAGCGCAGAGACAAGCCGAGATCATTCGAGAGCACAGAGCGGAGAGACAACACGACTTCAGTCGGCAGCGAGCAGCTGGGAAAACAGGACTGTTTTGATAACGGTGAAGAGAAAGCATATATATTTTTTTGGAGAGAGGTTTTTGACAGACAATATTTTACATATCACGGTAAAGGTAAATAGTAATGAAATTGATGTTTCGCATAGCAAGTGCTAGAAACAAATATAGTAGTGCGTCACGAGAAACACGCACGGATTAGTCATCTTAGATACTATTTATTTGCAGCGCTGATGAGAATTCAGCGTCTTAACAGAAGTATCTCAAGAAATCAGCGTCTAACAGAAGTATCTCTCAAATCCAGCGTCTAACTTGAGAGATAATTGACTAGCACAACGGTCCAGCGCTTCAGCGATCACTACAATCAACCGTCGACGAGAAATCACTTGGGTTGCAGAACAGACACGAATCTTTCATTCTGTTGCAATCCACAAAACAGGTCGTCTATTAAGTTACAGTTCGACTATCAAGTTACAGTTCGACTATCAAGTTATAGTTCGTCTATCAAGTTACAGTTCGTCTAATCAAGTTATAGTTCGTCTATCAATTTACAGTTCGACTATCAAGTAACTGTTCGTTTATCAAGCTGTAGTTCGTAATCAAATTTCTTTTAGTGTAGTTCATATTTCTTACAGCCAGACAGGTTTTATTTTAAGTGAAGATTTGACAGTCAGGATGTGAATGTGCAGAAATATAGTTTATTTTTTATGTTTTAATTTCAATTAGTGTCATAGTTAATTTGTTGGAAGGGAGAATATAGTTAATGCAGACCCCTTGCACCATCTGTTACGGTAATTCGTCCAGCCGGAGCTGCTACATTTGGTACACGAATACTTAATTTTGGGTCAATGATACTTCTAGATGAAATAACAAGTTAAAGACTTTGTTATTTATCCAAGAATTTTTCAAAGAATGTATCGTACGTTTGAAGTTTAGTTGCAAACATTAAATTCAACACAAAAATGACTAAAAAAATACATTTACGAATGAATCATATGTAAATGTATTTTTTAGTGATTTTTATGTTGAATTTTACGTTCTATTCTTCACTATTCCTGGCATAACCCATGTCTATTTCTAGCGGAACCCTTGGCGATTTATCTCGGTACCCCTAGCGATTTCTCGCGGCACCTTTAACGTTTTCTCGCGAAACCCCTAGCAATTTCTCACGGTTCCTCTAGTTATTTCTCGCTGAACCGCTATACAATTTCTCGCTAAATCCCTAACGATATCTCGCGGAATCACTAGCGATTTCTCGCGAAACCCCATGCAAATTCTCGCGAAAACCCTAGCGACTTTTCTTTGAACCACTAATGATTTCTCCCTAAACCCCTAGCGATTTATGTAACTATTTACGTTTTCTGACTATAATGGGATCGCGTGGCATAGGGGTTGTGACCTTGCTCCACAATCCCAACACAAATCACGTTTCAAATCCCGTCTGACTCAATTGAACAGACCCTGCATATAGGGAGGTTTTCTGGCATGACCTTTACTCCTAGTCGACCCAGGTATAAATAGGTACCTGACGGAAACTATGTAATTCGTCCTGTTGTCGGTACCTACAGAAATGAAAGATACTGAGCACAAATGAGATCTTACAGGTTCGTTTTAGGAGCCATTTTAATTTTTTTGACAAATCTTGATTCCTAATGTAAACAACTAAACACGTAAATGGAAAAAAATAATCTTTTTTCGATACAAGTTTATTAATATACTAAGACATGTTAGTATGTTTTTTGTGGTTTGTTTGTTGTTGTTTTTTGTTTGTTTTTTTGCCTGGGGAGAGGAGGGGAAGGGGGAAGGGGGGGGGGGCTGTTGGACTACAAGAGTGTAATAATTATGTTGATGTTTGTTTGGTGATTTAGTGTTTTGGATTTTTTTATTTATACTATTTATTAATGGGTTTTTTTTAAATGAAAAATGTGATGCGTTCATCTGCGCCGTTCGTCACTTAATCACGTACATTTCTCGTAATGGTATTAAAGAAATCAAGTTGGTCAACGTTCATTGCAGACTTTAATCTTTTAAATGATCATTGCCATGTGGATTTCTTCACCTACGCCATCGTCAATGTTTCCTTCGTGTGGTCGTGATGTTCCAACTCAATGAAAGCTTGTGATTATTCAAATGTGACTTCTTCTTTTTCTTCTTCTTCTTGTTCTTCTTCTTCTTATTCTTCTTGGTACACTGTCAGACTTCAACCTGTATTTTTTCGAAAAAAGCAGCGGTCATCCTGAGTCTGTCGACACTGCCATAGAGCTTGTCTAGTGTTGCCACTGGTGATGGCCACGTCTGCTTTCTTATTCAAATGTTACTTGAAGTTGTCCAGATCAGTTATTGACTTTTAGACTATATTATTGGGGTCAATGACTTGTTTTCCCTGTCAAGGATCCGTCAACATTTCATAGATTGTAAGGTCTCACTAGTAGAGGCTGTGTACAACATTTCATAGATTGTAAGGTCTCACTAGTAGAGGAAGTGTACAACATTTCATAGATTGTAAGGTCTCACTAGTAAAGGCTGTGTACAAAATTTCATAGATTGTAAGGTCTCACTAGGAGAGGCTGTGTACAACATTTCATAGCATGTTGTAGCAAGTATCATTAAGGCTGTTCATTCCCATTGCGGAGATTCACCTGAGGGATTAATAGAGCTCGAGATTAAGACCAATCTTCACGCACTGTGCCGGTCAAGTCTTCTATTTTACCACCAACAGAAACAAAAACCCATGTCTCGTCGATGTTTTGAACGTATGTGCTGATAGTTAGAAGTACGACATGCAGATCGATTGGCCAATCATTTCTCCCTTATATGTGAACATAAAACTGAATCGATCAGCCCCACGACTTTTATTATGGACCGTCCTTTCAAATTCCATTTATGAAAAATGTATTGCCCCGACTAAGACTAAATCAGTGTGAATTTATGGAAAGAACACTGTTTTCTACTGCCCAACACTGAACCTGTGTGGATTCAGGGATATCAAAATGTATTGCCTTGACTGCCACTAAACCAGAGTGAATTTAGTATCAGCTATGAAAAGCCAAGCTACAGCATAAACAACAACGCAATAAGTACAGAGATCCCAGGAATTAAAAAACGATCAATACAGTGTCTACAAGCTAAAAAGTTCGGCTCAAGCTACGATTGAGAAGAAATATAATTCCAAGGAAAGGACATAGGTGTGAATAGATGGTTTATCAGAGGGAGGAAAAGACATATTCATAAGACACAAAAGTTGAAATATAACAAAAGGACCTTTCCCCACAAACCTCAGTGCAGAATATATTAAGTTCCCGCAAGCACTGAGAATACTTGAGACAGAAAGGCAACCTCTACTAAATTAGATGTCTTCACAGACTGCCGATATCTAATAGAGGCTTTACGGAAAACAAGCCGCTGTTGTCAGAAATCGAAGCAGAACTTGGAAAACTCCAGAGATACTCAACAATAGCCCTCAAATGGCTACCCTCCCACTGCAAAATCACAGGAGACGAGAGAGCTGACGCTCTAGCAAAAGATGGCAGTAAAAAAGGCACAATTTAATAACCGAGTATCATATATACATATAAAAAACATCATCAGAAATCAGTATATACACCAATAGAGAGAAGACATGAATATAAGCAGTACACCAGACCCAATTCATCAACTCAAAAGAAACCAACAAACTACCTTATTTCGCCTGAGAACTTGTCACTGCAGAATACTAAAACATCTATACCGACTAAAGATCACATACACCGATGAATGCTCATGTTCAGAATCCTGAACACATTCTACAGGAATGCCCACTCTTTAGTGAAATGAGATGTCAGACCTGGCCAGAGGGTGCGGAGCTGAGACCAAAGCTGTGGGGCAGCCGCTCCGACCTAATGAAGACTACAGACTTCATCATGACTACGGGCCTCCAGATACAGCATTGCCAAAGAAGAAGAATAGGAAAAGAAAAATGTATTTCACTGACTAACACTACAACCGTGTGAATTTATGCACATAAAAATGTATTACACTGACTAACACTACAACCGTGTGAATTTATGCACATAAAAATGTATTACACTGACTAACACTACAACCGTGTGAATTTATGCACATAAAAATGTATTACACTGACTAACACTACAACCGTGTGAATTTATGCACATAAAAATGTATTACACTGACTAACACTACAACCGTGTGAATTTATGCACATAAAAATGTATTACACTGACTAACACTACAACCGTGTGAATGTATGCACATAAAATAGTATTACACTGACTAACACTACAACCGTGTGAATTTATGCACATAAAAATGTATTACACTGACTAACACTACAACCGTGTGAATTTATGCACATAAAAATGTATTACACTGACTAACACTACAACCGTGTGAATGTATGCACATAAAATAGTATTACACTGACTAACACTACAACCGTGTGAATTTATGCACATAAAAATGTATTACACTGACTAACACTACAACCGTGTGAATGTATGCACATAAAAAAGTATTACACTGACTAACACTACAACCGTGTGAATTTATGCACATAAAAATGTATTACACTGACTAACACTACAACCGTGTGAATGTATGCACATAAAAAAGTATTACACTGACTAACACTACAACCGTGTGAATGTATGCACATAAAAATGTATTACACTGACTAACACTACAACCGTGTGAATTTATGATGACATTAAGTACCTTGTTCTTCTTCTTCTTCGTACGCAGTCAGACAGTAACCATTAAATTTTCGAAAAAAGCGGCCGTCATCCTGAGGTTGTCGACACTGCCATAGAGCTTGTCTTGTGGTTCTACTGGTGATGGCCCCATCTGCTCTCTCTGATCCTCGTATGTCGGGCAGTTCTGCAGCAGATGTTCAGCGGTCATTTTACCGGTACCGCACGGGCATTCGTCAGTACCACCTATCTTTAATTTTTTGAATAGGTGATACCTCAGTCTATTGTGGCCAGTACGAAGTCTGAAGACAACGACCTGCTCTCTTCTGTTCAACTGGTAATAGGCATCGTTTTTGGTGTAACCAGTATGTTCGGTTTCCCATTTGGTCATGTATCTGGCTTTGATAAGCCGTTTTGACTCTTCGTACGTCATACTAGTATCTGTTTGTGGTAGTCTTGCACCTTCTTTTGCCAGTCTGTCTGCCTCCTCGTTGCCTTGGATGTTGCAGTGTGATGGGACCCACTGTACCACTAACCTTTTTGGTGCAGACTGCTGGCACAGTTGGCAGAGTGCTGCTCTTAAGTCATTAAGCTCAGTGTTTTTCTGGCTTTTTAGCGCTGTGACTACGGCGAGAACATCTGTAAGCAGGACTATATGGCTTTCATTTTCTTTGTGTGTCACCATTTCTTCCACTGCCGCCCTCAGTGCCTCTGCCTCCGCTCTGAAATTGCTTGTGTACTTACCAGTAGCGAATGACAGTGATATTTGTCTTCCATTTGGTAGGTTCAGGAATGCTCCTGCCCCTCCGTTCTGTGTAGTGTTTGTTACAGAACCGTCGGTGTATGCATGGGTCCAGTCCATGCATGGGTAGCTTTTCGATATGAAGCTTAGGGTAGCATCTCTCCTTTCTTTTTCAGTCTGGCAGTTTTTGTTTCCAATACCTGGTATATTTTCTACCACCTCTGGAAATATATCCTGCCTCCAGGTAGGTTTTCGTACAGTAGTTATGGGTTTTGGTGTTGTTAGTGCGTTTATGGGATCTTCGTGCATCTTTGCTTTGGCTATTTCTGCAAAGTTTCTCCGCTTTAGTTTCCCATTTCCCAAATTGTTTAGTCTCTGGTGCATTGGATGGTCAGTCAGTCTTCGGAGTTTCTCTGACTGCAGCTGGGCTCTGCAGTCTCTTCTATCGGTCATGGATTGCAGTTTTGTAATCTTTTCAAGTTCTACAATTGGCGTTGACTTCATGCCACCTGTTATAACTCTCATGGCTTGGTTTTGAAGTTTGCTAACTTTATCGAAGTTCGCCTTTGCTGCTGTTGTTCATGCCGCAATGCCATACTCGAGAACTGGTCTCACTCTTCCAGTGTACAGTTTCTTTAGTATGCTTTCGTCTGCTCCCCAGCTTGTGCCAGAAAGTTTCCTCATGATTGCCATTCTTTCTCTGGCTCTCATTCGGTTTCTCTCGATCTGACTTTTCCATGTCATGCGCCGATCAAATGTGACTCCCAGATAGTTTGGGTTGTCGTTTGGCTGCAGGAATTTGCCATTTAAACTTAATTTGGTATTTTGGGGTTTGATTGAAAGCGAGAATATTGTGCATGTGGTTTTCTCCTCGTTTATTTTGACCAGCCATGAGTTCGCCTACTCTTCCAGCGATGTTAGGGCCTGCTGCATCCGATTTCTTGCTATGGTGAGATTCTTTTCAGAGGTCCACATAGCCAGATCGTCTGCAAACATTGAGCTATGGACTCTTCTTGGTATATTCTCTGTAATGTCGTTTATATATACCAGGAAGAGTGTAAGTGACAGTACTCCCCCTTGGGTACTCCCTGCTCGAGTGTCCCCTTTTTGCTCATCTGCCCTTGTACTTGGACTCTGGCCGTTCTGTTTTTGAGGTAGTGGTTGATCCACTTGTACATTTTCCCAAAAACATCACTTCTTCTTATCTTGACTCTAAGTCCATCTTTCCAGACTTTGTCAAATGCCTTTTCCAGATCCACCCAAACAGCTACTGTGTGTTTCTGTGCCTGGTAGGCATCTTCTATTTCCTGGGCTATGAGGATGACCTGGTCCTCAGTGGATCTGTGCTGTCTAAAGCCGGCTTGCTGTGGAATTAGTATTCGTTTTTCTTCCAGATGCCACATCAGTCTGGTGTTTATCAGACGTTCCATCAGCTTGCCGACACAGCTCAGTAGGCTTATGGGCCTGTATCCATTTGGATCTGTTTTGTCCTTTCCTGTTTTTGGTACTGGTACAAGTACTGCGTCTTTCCATGCCTGGGGTACAATTCCCCTTTTCCAGCTTTGGTTCAGGACCGATAGCAGTTTCCTCTTCGCTGTTTGGCCCAGCCCCATCAGCATTTCGTTTGTTATCCCGTCTTTTCCGGGAGATTTCCTTTTCTTTAATGTTCTCGTGGCCTCTTCCATTTCGCTCATTGTAAATTTGGCCATCATGTGCTCTTCAGGTGCCGTATTGATGTTGTCGTGCCCTTTTTGCTCTTCACTAATGTATGTATGCCTATCTGCAGGGACCTCGATGTGGTTTGCTCTGGCATAGTGATCGACAAAAGCGTTTGCGGCTTTCGTACCAGTGAGCAAGTTTTCGCCCTGCTTGATGGTAATTTGTTTGTTTGACAGGGTTTCGTCCTTCGTGGCTCTGACTAGCTTCCATAGCTTGTTCCCGTCTTTGTCCAGGCTTAGGCTTTCCGTTTTGTTTTTCCAGCTTTCTCTTGCTGTTTGCTTGAGAGTGTATTTGTATTTCACCGTGGCGGCTTTGAGGGCGATGTTTGCCTCCATAGATTGTTCTCGCTCTGCCCTGTTCCTAGCATTTGTTACTGCATCTTCCGCTTTCTGCAACTCATCATTCCAGTAGGGCTTATAGTTTTTCCTAGCTCCTCTTGGGATGGTTTCAGTGGCGGCTTGCATTATTGCCTTGCTTAGGCTTTCCACCATGGGCTTCATTTTGTTGTTCCGTGTGTTGATGGTTTCACACAGCCCATCTGTCAGGATTGCAAATCTGTCCCAGTCGGCTCGTTTTTAATTCCAGCGTGGGAGCGGTTTTGTTTCCTGTGGGCCTACTTCCATATCAATGTCTAGCCTGATCGGCCTGTGGTCGCTACCTGCCAGTTGGTTTAGCACCTGGCGGTCTATTTTATGGTGTATGTCCTGTGTGGAGAAGGCCAAATCTGGAGTCGAGGTGGTACGCCATGTTCTAGAATAGAAACTAGGGCTATCCTCCGGCATATTGATTAGGGAGAGATGTGTGTCTATCTCCCAATCTTCCACTTCGTCACCTCTGCTGTCTGTGTCAGGAGTATCCCCATCTCTCCGAGTGGCTGTTGAAAACTCCAACTACTATGCAGTTGGAGTCTCTGACCTCCCTACTCGAGAGCGATAGGTCTTTATTTGGTGGACATTAAGTACCAAGGGCGACAGTTTTCCTTTACCAGGTGGCTAACAGAAAGTAGTGGCCATCTAGTTCATTGGGAACATAACCCGGTCACGAAGACTTCCTCTTCTACTGTTCTTTGCCAAGTGTTAATTCATCAAACCCCACTCTCCGTTTCCCGGGTGTATTCCGTTTCAACACCTTTCTAGTTATATTGCTGAGTTTGAGTGGAATCCTCATTAAGAATTGTGTGTGTGTTAGCAATATGCAGTCGTCTCTTTTGAAATTTGGGAAATAAGAGTATGCTTCTGAACACTAGCGTAAAATCGGTCCTACTTTTTGGTTCAGGAAGGCAATGTGACTAGGAGTAACCAATATCTTTACTAACATTCGTCTCCTTTTCTTACTTCGTACAAGATAGCCGAAAGTACTAACAATATCAGATATTTCGCAAAGAACAAGTTACCAATCACTACTGATAGAATTTAGAAAAAGAAAGTAAGATGGATATGACGCGTCCTCATAAAGAAACATAGTAATATAACCAGATCGGGGCTGGATTGGAACCCACAGGGAAATAGACGGTGAGAGTGGCCAAAGATAGCCGAAAGTACTAACAATATCAGATATTTCGCAAAGAACAAGTTACCAATCACTACTGATAGAATTTAGAAAATGAAAGTAAGATGGATATGACGCGTTCTCATAAAGAAACATAGTAATATAACCAGATCGGGGCTGGATTGGAACCCACAGGGAAATAGACGGTGAGAGTGGCCTAAGGGTCACCTGGCAAAGAACAATGTAATAGAAGACTAGTGCAGCTCCATGTTCGGAGATCAAGAGGTCAGATTAGAATTTGCACAGATGGACGGCATCTGTCCTAGCTCTATGTTTCAGGGGAACAAGATGGGTAGGTTAAGTAAATGGCGAAATTATGGTTCTATTGTGCTTTAAGAAAAGGAAAGAATTCTTGTTTATTAACGTATTTGATTATTTAATATTTGATATGAAAACTTGCCATGAGAGATACAGGTGATATTTCTGGTATAGTGTTACAACAGGTGTTTTAAAACCACGAAATGAACAGATTATAAAGGCCATATCTCTTACATGAAAACAGTTTTTTAAGGTCATATCTCTTACATGAAAACAGTTTTTTAAGGTCATATCTCTTACATGAAAACAGTTTTTAAGGCCATATCTCTTACATGAAAACAGTTTTTTAAGGTCATATGTCTTACATGAAAACAGTTTTTTAAGGTCATATCTCTTACATGAAAACAGTTTTTTAAGGTCATATCTCTTACATGAAAACAGTTTTTTAAGGTCATATCTCTTACATGAAAACAGTTTTTTAAGGTCATATCTCTTACATGAAAAAAGTTTTTTAAGGTCATATCTCTTACATGAAAACAGTTTTTTAAGGTAATATCTCTTACATGAAAACAGTTTTTTAAGGTCATATCTCTTACATGAAAACAGTTTTTTAAGGTCATATGTCTTACATGAAAACAGTTTTTGAAGGCATACCTCTTACATGAAAACAGGTTTTGAAGGCGTACCTTACATAAAAACAGACTTTAAGACCGTATCTCTTATATAAAAAGGCGTAGAAACTAAGTTTAAAAAACATAGTTTACTCAGGTGTAGATACTGATACGGACAGTATTTTACTTATTATAAAGCGCCAAATAGATGGAAGAAACCAGGGAAATCCACAAACACTAATTAGTGGAGCAAATGTTTTTAAATTAAACGAGTTAGAGAAATGAGCCAACTTCCAAAACTCAGTGAATTATGCTTTAGGGGAAAAACAAATCACTGAAGATCAGCAGTGGCAGAATATATAAGAGACTAAAATCGGCAGCAGGGATAACATTGTGTAAGAAGAAAGCAGAAAACAAAAAAAAAACATGAGTATGAAATGCTGAAACAAAATGGAGGCAAAAGACACAAATAGAAGAAATACCAGAGTGTCAATGAATTAGTTCATGAACGTTTAATGGCGTGGCCTAGTGGCTAAGTGGCACGGCTCACAACCGGAAGGTACTGGGTTCGATCCCCATCACAGCACCGGCCGTTACCCCGAGGAAGCAAACCCTTAGAAAATGCAGGAGGAAGCAGGCCCTTACATAAAATGCATGCTGAAGTCGGATGCACTGGGCCGACAGGCGCAAATTAAAAACCACAGTACAACGCACACCGCCTTGGGGATTTGTAAAATAAGGCGAACGCAAAAATTTTTAAAAAATTTAAAAAATGGCGGGAGAAAAAATGGTGGACACACCGATGCGAGGAGATTGAAGACCTGAAAAGAACAGACATTTTAACAAGTTCATAAAAAATAAAATGGTCCTTTAGTAAAAATAAAGGCATACAATCACTGATGATTAATGATAAGAATGGGAAACCAATAACAGACCCTGAGAGAAAAAAATAGAGATGGAGAGAATATGTCAAGGAATTGCATGAGGGTGTGGGGGGTCTGTATCAGGCTAATAAACCGTTAAATAAGATGCCTTTGAAAGAAGCGGGATTACCTGTAAGGAGAGAAGAATTTAATAAGGCATTTTACTCAATCCCGAAAACAAAGCACTAGGGATAGATGAGATACATATTGAGATCCACGAAACAGCGGGAGAGACCTTATAAAATTTACTTTTTAAGCATGTTAATGTTATTAACAACAATGAAATATGGCCAAAAGAACATGCAACTTTAACCTTAATTCCTTTAACCAACAAAATTGAACGCAATAAAATGCGGTCAATTCCGAACGATAAGCTTAATATCACACGCATCTACAATTCTATTAAAGATAATTAAGGAGCGAATCGATGAAAGATAGAGGAGGTGCTAAAAGATAACCAATTTGGATTTCGCAAAGGTCAGAAGTTCACGGGATGCTATCAGATCATTGCGGCATTTCGCAGAAAGAATGATAGATCAAGAACGACAACGATGCATCTGCATTATTAACTACGAGACAACGAGAGAACCTTTCATTGAGTTTCATGCAATACACTTTTCCAGATGCTGAAACAAATAGGTATTAAGAGAGAAACCATTAGGTTAATACAGAACCTGTATGAAAATAAGAGGCAATTATTTCAATCAAAGAAGGACAATCAGATACAATTACAATAAGACAGGGATACCATAATGCTGCTTGCTTTCACCGTCTTTATAACGCATATTCTGATATGATGGTGGTTAAAGTTGTTCGGAGTTGAAATAGACCAGTCAATATCAATGGTATTAAAGTTAATGTCATTCAATTTTGTGATCATTGGGCAACAGTGGAAGAATCGGTAGCAGCGTTGCAAATGCTGCTTGATAAAAATAATAGCACATCCAAAGATTTTGGCATGATAATAAGCACATTGAAGACAAAGACTGGTATTAATCAACAGCATAGGCAAATACATATAATCATCAATAGAAAAAAAAATCAAACAAGTACAGAAGTTTTCATATTTAGGGCAATCCATCACAGAAGATGCTCGCAATGAGACATAAATTAGGACAAGAATTCCATTGACAAAAGAAAGCCCTTCAAAGAAAAACAGAAAAAGCTTGGAAGTGTTTGAAATGAGATGCTACCGCAGAATGGAACGAGTGAGTTGGGTAGAAAGAAGTTCCAATGACAATTTCCTCACTGAGGTAAGGGCGCAAAGAGAAAGAAATATTTTAAATGATACAGGAACGAAGATTGATTTGGCACAATATGAGACATAAAAGTCTTATACAGAAGAAAACATAGAGCAATATTCCGAGGAAAAGAGAAAGGAAACGACCAAGACTCACTTTTACATCTTAAACATGCAGAGACAATTAAAGTACGAACCGATGCTGAAATGAAGAGATCTGCAGAAGATACTGTCAAATGGAGAGATATGTTCAGACAGCCTTATAACCATTCTCAAGACTGTTCAACCAGATAATGAGGAATATGATCCAATCATGAAGTTGATATATTCTCAATTTGTTGAAATATTTTCTTTTTCTTTCGAGGATTGGTAATCTATGTATATTTATACATTTGTGTTCTGAATAGTTTTGACTTTGTCTTATTTAGACATTGTTTACTAACGGAAGTGTTTTCAGTTTTAGAACCCGGCTATTAATGTTTGATAAAGACTGTATCAAACCTATTTTGTGAAAACTGTCATTATAGCGCGTGTCCCACTGCTGTAGTGCACCTCAGATTATAAGGGCGAGAAATAAAGTCCGATTAATTTGGCAGTCAGGATGCAATGTGCAAGTTATGTTGTTTTTTTCCTACAGCCACTTAGAAAATAAACATATATCCACCCTGGGTTTGAAACTGTTTCTCCAGGCTATGAGGATGATATTCTAGCCGCCCCGTCACCTGCTTCCCATTGTGCCTATACATCATTTACAACAATTTCTACAGAAGTCGCAACTGCAAAAGAACGTGACATGCTTCGACGTATGTTTCGTGTAAGAAGGACTACCGTTATTAAAGAGGTCTCAGGCTGCAATCTCAAAGCTGAGATAATTTCCTTCGTCTCATTCTCATACTAGAGCTTGGGATCAAGATGCTGAGCAGCGCATGAGCTGCAGCGGTCAGCCACCCATAGCTGACTGCTAGCGTCAGGGCCAGCGAACCAAAGCTGCCAAGACCCTTCTACACCTCCACGCGGTGATCCTTTATAACAGGCTGCCGCAGGGCAGATTGGCTAAGGAGAAGGGATCGAAGAGGGAATGCTAACCCGGTACTCAAAAAATGCTTGCTGAAGTCGGATGTGTTGGACCGAAATATGCAAATATCGCAGTCAAGCTGTAAACGACGACACAACGCATTCCGTTCTCTGGACTACATTCTGCTACTTAAGCCCTTTCAGGGTTTGGTAGTGGGAGATTGAGAATGAACGAAGCCAAGCCAAGCTAAGCCAAACCAAGCCAAGCCAAGCCAAGCCAAACCAAGCCAAGCCAAGCCATACTGGAGCTTGAAACCGAGCGATCTAAGTTCGGTCCGAAGTTGGTGCTGGATTTTTTTCCGATCGCAAAATAAAAACAGATGCCTGGATAGACACAGCCTCAACAATTGCGTACCAGAACAATCTTAGAATTAAAGGTGGCCGGCATGATGCTGACTACATCACAGCTAGTATGCTGTTGGTCAGAATAATATAGACCTAACACCATATCCCCAATATGTCTGTCACACAGGCGTGAAATGGGGGTCTTGACTTTCTTTTTCTTCTACTCCGCTCTGCTCAGCAACAGCCTGGCGTCTCACTCTAGCAGAGAATCATCAGTCAGATATTTCACCTCATAACACCGACGTAGTAGCAGTAGTAGTAGTAGTGGTAGTAGTAGTAGTGGTGGTAGTAGTAGTGGTGGTAGCAGTAGTAGTAGTAGTGGTAGCAGTAGTAGCAATAATAGTAGTAGTGGTGGTAGCAGTAGTAGCAGTAGTAGTAGTAGTGGTAGTAGTAGTAGCAGTAGTAATAGTAGTGGTAGTAGTAGTAGTAGTGGCAGTAGAAGCAGTAGTAGTAGTAATAGTAGTAGTAGTAGCAGTAGTAATATTAGTAGTAGTAGTAGTAGTAGTAGTAGTAGCAGTTGTAGTAGCCTGATTCAGCATTAATTAACTGTAGAATGATCCGTCTTTGGAGTGGTAACTCTCTACTGAGTTTTTTGTAATCTTCTTCATGACCGCTTTGCCGTTTCACTTCTACGTGTTGCAAGAGCTTCTTCAACCCAGCATAAGATGGCTCTTCCGAGTACACAGGCGTCCAGTCATGCAGAATTACCTACCTTTCAATGCAAACCGCAACCAGCGTCAGGACTGAAGAATACAGCGCACACACGAGAACAGTCCTGTCTACTGAACAAACAGCTTGTCCCAACTGCCATCCCTCGTTCATAAAAAACATGGCAATCTCTGGTAGACCGAACAGCATGATCAGTGAGTCAGCCAGCGCCAGATTGAGAATCAGCAGGTTCGTCATAGACCTGGGCAGAAAGATTGTTAGATACATTTGATAGTAATATTGATATTCTGTTGGGGACCGTGGTTGTTAAAAATAAATGTTATTACGGATCCCACAGAATCCGTGCTTTAGCCCTTCGGCCCAATGCCATGTAATGGAATCTCCATGTGTTTATCAGTTGTTGTTTAGTGCCATACAAAATGTTTCATTTATCTGGCCTCAGGGGAAGTTGAATTTTCCTAACATCGTTGAGCGCTGAGCACTCAAAGAGATGACGATCAACGGTTGCATATGGGTATGTACACAGCTGGCACTCAGGAGTATGTTGAGGTTAGATTCTGTTGATGTGCTTGTTACGGGAGATGTGTTGGGCTATCAGTAGAAAAAATGCTGCTTTGATCCACCCTTGTTGTCATTTAGATTATAGCTTGCCAAATGTCTGCAGACCTCCCTTTATGTTTTCCGTGGTCGATTTGTTAATCCAAGTTTCTGTTTGTGTCGGAAAGAAAGGCGCAGACACCGCAGCTTCACTGTAAACTGCGACACAATGTGGTTTTACAGGACGATCGTCATTGTTGCTGTTGAAAGAATGCCCACACTTGGTAGATTTACCATTTTGAGCGCCCTAAAAAGGACGTTTAATTGCAGTTTGTTGTAGCGTTCCTGACATCCCGAGCGTGCTGATGAAGGTGAACCGAGGTCCCCCATGCGATTGTAATACGCTTGGTTTCATCTGCGTGTTGCTACTACTGCGGGGATCACGTGGATCCTTCATCTTGTTAGCCAAGCTGCCACGAAAACAGCCCGTTTCCATGAAGTGCTACGGGGAAGCCGAAGTGGGGATGTTGACCAGTATATTTTGCCTGACACTGACTAACATACCTGACCAGTATATTTTGCCTGACATTGACTAACATACCTGATCAGCATATTTTGCCTGACACTGACTAACATACCTGACCAGTATATTTTGCCTGACACTGACTAACATACCTGACCAGTATATTTTGCCTGACACTGACTAACATACCTGACCAGTATATTTTGCCTGACTCTGACTAATATACCTGACCAGTATATTTTGCCTGACACTGACTAACATGTCTGACCAGTATATTTTGCCTGACATTGACTAACATACCTGATCAGCATATTTTGCCTGACACTGACTAACATACCTGACCAGTATATTTTGCCTGACACTGACTAACATACCTGACCAGTATATTTTACCTGACACTGACTAACATACCTGACCAGTATATTTTGCCTGACTCTGACTAATATACCTGACCAGTATATTTTGCCTGACATTGACTAACATACCTGATCAGTATATTTTGCCTGACACTGACTAACATGTCTGACCAGTATATTTTGTCTGACATTGACTAACATACCTGATCAGTATATTTTGCCTGACACTGACTAACATACCTGACCAGTATATTTTGCCTGACACTGACTAACATACCGGACCAGTATATTTTGCCTGGCACTGACTAACATACCTGACCAGTATATTCTGCCGGACATTGACTAACATACCTGACCAGTATATTTTGCCTGACACTGACTAACATACCTGACCAGTATATTTTGCCTGACACTGACTAACATGTCTGACCAGTATATTTTGCCTGGCACTGACTAACATACCTGACCAGTATATTTTGCCTGACATTGACTAACATACTTAACCAGTATATTCTGCCTGACACTGACTAACATACCTGACCAGTATATTTTACCTGACACTGACTAACATGTCTGACCAGTATATTTTGTCTGACACTGACTAACATACCTGACCAGCATGTTTTACTTGACACTGACTAACATACCTGATCAGTATATTTTCCCTGACACTGACTAACATACCTGACCAGTATGTTTTACTTGACACTGACTAACATACCTGATCAGTATATTTTGCCTGACACTGACTAACATACCCGATCAGTATATTTTGCCTGACACTGACTAACATACCCGATCAGTATATTTTGCCTGACACTGACTAACATACCCGTCGACAAAATATTAGAAAACGTATGCTAATACAAGCCGGATGTCACGTGTTCCCGATTTCTTTATAACTGAAACGCTGACTATCAATTAGACTTGATATATCGTCTTTGTTTAGGAAAAGATGTCGTGGGGAGGGGGGGGGGGGGGGGATAGGAATTGACTTTACCTGACTTGTCAACATAAACAAGAAGACAAGATAAGAAGAAAGAGAATACTATAGTTTCAGATAATTAATCCCTTGCTAAGGGGATTAATGGCAGTTACAAATGGATAGGATTAAATAAGAAGCAAAATTATGAAGCTAATCATCATCATCATGTAGCACGTCATTTGCAGAACGTCGCTCTCACAACAGCAGATGTGCAAGATTCTCGATCTCTAACCAGAACTCCCGCCTCTGTCGCTGTCATCTTCAGAACATATGTGCTGTCTTGTGTCCATCTTCTATTGGGTCTGCCTCTGCCTCGTCTTACAGGCCCCGTAACTTCCAGTATCGTTCTCTCCAGGCCAGTTTGACGTTTGATGTGGCCAAAATATTTTAGCTTTCTGGACAAGATATTGTTTACTAACCAATTTTTCTCGATATCCAGTTCCTGTAAGATATCTGCATTTTTCCTTTTTCGCTATCCATAGCATCTATTATGAACTTAGAATGTTATTTATCTGTTAAAAGAATATGTGTTTAAATGCTACAAATTACGCCTGGCATTTCACTCGGTGTTGATAGAATTGTATTTTCTTGTGGATATTCTTGTTTCTAAGTTGGATAATTGAATTTAGAACACGTTGAGGATTTTTTTCCTAACATAATTGTGCACGAGCAACATTTTGTGTGTGAATGATGAAGGAACCTACTTTTTACCGTTATTTATTTCTTCAGTCTCCATTAATAAGAAAAAAGCCGAAAAATACACTTATTAAAAAACTTCCTTAATAAGTAGGTAAATAATAAGACAAAGAAAGGGAGAGAGGGTGAAAGATAGAAAGAGAGAGAGAGTAGAAGAAGACATAGAAAGAAAGAGAGAGAGAGAGAGAAACAGCAAGAAAGGAAAAGACAGCGATGCGGAGAGAAAGGGAGAGAGAGAAAAAGAGAAAGAGAGAAAATGAGAGAGAAAGACAGAGATAGAAAGGATGGGGGTGGGGCAGGGGAAATCGAGGTAGTTCAGTAGTTAGTGTACTAGTTTCCCAACCGAGCGATCGTCGTTCGGTCTCCAGTTTATTCTGGATTTTTCTGAACGCAACAGGGAAGCTGGGATCTACACAGCTTCAAAAGTACCAGTGTAATCTAGGAGAAAATAAACGGCCGGCGTGTTGTTGACCACATGACTACTAGTGTGTGCCGTTCGTCAAGAAAAATATGGGCCTAAGACCATATTCCCAATATGCCACATTGGCATAATAACGGGGTCTTTAATTTTTTTTTTTTAAGTTAAGGAAAAGCAGGGCAACTACAAATTACTGTCAGAAAACAAAATGCTGGACAGTACACGAGCGGCAGCTGTCAGCGACCCATAGCTGACTTCTAGCATCAGGGCCAGCGAACCAGAGCTTCCAAAACCATACTACAACTCCAAGGGTTGATCCTTGATAACAGGCTACAACATCGCAGACTGGCTAAGGAGAATAGATCGAAGAGGTAAGGCTAAACTTGTACTCCAAAATGTCTTCTCAAATTAAATGTGTCGAACCGAAAGATGCAAATATCGGAGTCAAGCTGTAAACTACGACACAACGCAGTTCGTTCTCTGGGCTACGTCCTGCTACTTCCAAGGCCATTTTCAGGGCTTGGTAGCGGAACGGAAATTTGTGAACAAACAAAGAAGAGGGAAAAAAAGTCACTGTCAGAAGATTATGCGAATACAAATATCGTAAACCAACTGATGGAGTCAGGGTTACTTTAGAAATTATCATGAGTACGAATTACTGTATGCTTTCCTCACTGCCTTTTGAAATTACGTAGTCAAAATAACAGAAAACCCAATTGCAAAGTCAGAAAATGAATCTCAAACAGGGGAGCAAGATGCTGAGCAGTGCATGAGCTGTAGCAGTCATTGAACCAAAGCTGACTGCAAGCGTCAGGACAAGCAGAGCTGTCAAGACACTTCTACGCCTCCGCGTAATGATCCTGAATAACAGGCTGCAACAGGGCAGACTTGCTAAGGAGAGGAAATCAAATATTTATATCAATTTAAATATATTTGCAAAGGCGATTTGAAAAGTTTTACCTCCAACGCCAATACTATGATAGCAGTATTCAGAGTCACTTGACAGCTATGTGAAAATAATATCTAAAGAAGTGTCTTACATGGACATGTAGTGGCATGCGCCTGAAACGTAACGTGTGCGCACAGCAGACAGTAAAATGGAGGCCTACATAGAAATTCGTTTGAAACAATGTACTGTTATTAAATTCCTCTTCTTCGTCTTTGCGTTCGGGATCTTTTCGTCATGCTATATCTGCAGGCCAGTCGCCATGATGAAGTCTGTAGTCTTCACCAGGTCGGAGCGGCTGCCCCACAGTTTTTGTCTCAGCTCCGCACCCTCTGGCCAGGTCTGGCATCTCATTTCCCTATAGAGTGGGCATTCCTGTAGAAAATGCTCAGGGCTCTGGCATCCTGTTTCACATGGGCACTCATCGGTTTGTGAGATCTTCAGTCGGTATATATGATCTAGTAGTCTGCAGTGTCCAGTTCTCAGGCGAAATAAGGTAGTTTGTTGATTTCTTTTGAGATAGTGAATTGGGTCTGGTGTACTGCTTATGTTTCTGTCTTCTCTCCATTGGTGTATATACTGATTTCTGACGATGTTCTTGATTTCTCTGTATGGTACTCGATGATTAAATTGTGTCTTTTTGCTGCCATCTTTTGCCAGAGCATCAGCTCTCTCGTTCCCCGTGATTCCGCAATGGGAGGGTAGCCACTGGAGCACTGTTGTGGAGGATCTCTAGAGTTTTCCCAATTCTGCTCTGATCTCTGATAACAGTGGTTCGTTGTTTGTTTTTTGTATTATCTCTAATAGTTCTCTGCAGTCCGCGAATACAGCTATTTTTGTTGGAGGTTGCCTTTCTGTTTGAAGTATTCTCAGTGCTCGCAGGTGGGCCATCGATTCTGCTCTAAGGTTTGTGGACAACTTTCCTGTTGTGAGGGCCTCTTCTGTTATATTTCCTCTTTTGTGTCTTATGAATATGCCTCCTCCCCCGTTTCGGCCTGCCCCCTCTGCTGAACCATCTGTGTACACCTGTGTGCATTCCTTGGTATTATATTTCTCCTCAATCATTGTTTGTGCTAACATTTTCAGCTCGTGGGTACTGTGTTGGTCTTTTCTTCTTATTCCTGTGATCTCTGTACTTATTTCGATAGCGTTTATGTTGTAGCTTGGCTCTTCATAATTAATAAGCATTTCTATTTCTGTAGGTTGGTTGGGAATTAGTTCTCCATATTTTTTATTTAGGTGGTTTGATATATGAATGAAGCCGTTTCTCTTTAGCCTATTTTTAACTGGATGTTTTAGTTTGATATGTATGGAATGATCAGGCATGCGTAGCATCTTTTCACTATGTGTCAGTACTATTTCCTCTCGTCTAGTATTTAGGGGTCTTATATTTGTATATGTTTCCATTTTCTGGATTGGTGTAATCTTCATTCCTCCTGTTATTATCCTTAAGCCTGAATTTTGAATTTTGGTAAGGCGTTCCGTGTTTGTTTTTGATGCTGTGGTCCAGGCTGTCATGCCGTATTCAAGTACTGGCCTGACTGTGCCAGTGTATACATTTTTGAGGATGTTGCTATTTGCACCCCAGCTTGTTCCAACCAGCTTCTTCATGAGGGATAGTTTTCTGGTTGTTTTTTGTTCTATCTCTTGTATGTGTTCCCTCCATGTGAGTCTCTTATTAAATTCCTGACTGTGGAAGGTTGTGTGCACATCAGCATGCGCATCGAAGAATGATTGTGGTGTATGGTGACACTTGTGCGAATGCCATTATTGTTAGAAGGTGGGCACGGACTGTACAATAAGACAATCAAGCCACGACGAGCCTGCATGACAAGGCT